>JAUCMX010000005.1:21907731-21989517 GCA_033459395.1 Hemibagrus guttatus | reverse complement strand
GCAGAATCCAGACCCAAATGCAGGGATAAGATGGGAAAAAAACAGGATTTTATTAATAGATAATAAAAACTACAGACACATGCAAACACTCAGGAAAACTAGGCAACTAAAAACAAACACAAACAATTTTGTCCAGGTCTGTCCACATCCAACAGCAGCAACTTCATGACTTCATGAGTCGGAGCACTTTATATACTTGAAATCCCAGTTGAGTAAACTGGGACGGAGGATTGCATGAATAAATGACAAAATGAAATACTTTTTAAAGTGTTCTTGCCATTCCGATCATTTATAATCTGTTTTCATAATATTTATCATTTTGCACATGTCCCTGAAATTGCGGGGTAATTGCCTCTTCCAGAAACTGGCTGATGTACCCAGTGACATCCCCACCCTCATATTGTCTTTCTTCAGTGGAGCCTAAAATTATCTGCTGCAAACACATTAAGGACCTACATCATGACAGGGTGGACATTTAAAACAGTTAGCATTTAATGAACACACTGTGAACCTTCAGTTAGCAAACTGATTTAATGTTGAAGCTGACTGGTACAAGACAGGGAGGACATATGTGTAGTTTTTGACACATTCTGATAGTTTTCACATTTTTACATTCAGTTAAAGTTACAGTCTGAAACCCAGTGCACCCCCAGTTTATTTTGGTTATTGTTTTGGTATTTTACACTTTGCAACAGCCAGTCAGATTCAAGTCCCTGATCTGATCTGATCTTTTTTTCTGGTTCAAACTATTTTTGTTTGCTTTTATCTCACTACAGGTATCTGCAGTAGCTGCCGTAAGGCACTAAAAGGTAACAGAAATGAAGTTAAATAGAAAGTTTCTTTATTTTGGAAATTGCAAAGTCTCAAAGGCACTTTATGCTGATTTTGATCCAATGCATTAAGCTTTCAATTGAATTTAAGCTTTGAATTTATTTGTATAACAATGCAACTGTATTCTGTATTTAATCTGTATTTTGAGACTTAATTCAAACTGGTTAATTCATTCATTCATTCATTCATTCATTCATTGTATCCACTTATCTGGAGCCGGGTCGTGGGGACAGCAGTCTAAGTAGGGATGCCCAGACCTCCCTCTCCCCAGACACTTCCTCCAGCTCTTCCGGAGGGACCCCGAGGCGTTCCCATGCCAGCCGATAGACATAGTCTCTCCAGCGTGTCCTGGGTCTTCTCCAGTGGGGCCGGCCCGGAACACCTCTCCAGGGAGACGTCCCTAAGGCATCTGAAACAGATGCCCGAGCCACCTCAACTGTCCCCTTTTGATGTGGAGGAGCAGCGGCTCTACTCCAACCTCCTTGGGTGACAGAGCTCCTTATCCTATCTCTAAGGGAGCGTCCCACCACCCTACGGAGGAATCTCATTTCGGCCGCTTGTATCCGGGATCTTACCCTTTCGGTCATGACCCAGAGCTCATGACCATAGGTGAGAGTAGGAACGTAGATTGACTGGTAAATCGAGAGCTTTGCCTTCTGGCTCAGCTCCTCCATCACCACAACAGACCGGTACATAGACCACATTACTGCTGCCGCTGCACCGATCCATCTGTCAATCTCACGATCCATCCTTCCCTCACTCGTAAACAAGACCCCGAGATACTTAAACTCCTCCACTTGAGTAAGAACCTCCCCTCCAACCTGGAGGGTGCAAGCCACCTTTTTCCGGTCAAGAACCATGGCCTCAGATTTGGAGGTGCTGACCCTCATCCCAGCCGCTTCACACTCAGCTGCAAAACGCCCCAGTGCATGCTGTAAGTCCAGGCTTGAAGGAGCCAACAGGACAACATCATCTGCAAAAATCAGCGATGAAATTCTGTAAGAATTTTAGTGGACTTGGAGAAAGCATTCGTGTGGTCCCCAAACCGGACTCCCTCCAGCCCCTGGCTGCGCCTAGAAATTCTGTCCATAAAAACAATGAACAGAACCGGTGACAAAGGACAGCCCTGTCGGAGTCCAACATGCACTGGGAACAGATCTGACTTACAGCTGGCAATGCGATCCAAGCTCCTGCTCCGGTTATATAGAGACCGAACAGCCCTTAACAGAGGGCCACGGACGCCGTACTCCCAGAGCACCTCCCACAGAATGCCACGAGGGACACGGTCGAATGCCTTCTCCAAGTCCACAAAACACATGTGAACTGGTTGGGCAAACCCCCACGAACCCTCGAGCACCCTGTGGAGGGTATAGAGCTGGTCCAGTGTTCCATGACCAGGACGAAAACCGCATTGCGGTTAATAAGCTCTTTTGGTGTGAACATCGAATCATATTTTACAATAAATCATTTCAAATTCAAATGAGCAGCCTGATAATTGATAACTGATTTAATACAACAGGTTTGTAGACTAGACTTATCAGTTACTATTGTCAGAATTCGTTAATTCACAAAGATCCTGTTATTTATCAGTAAATTGATACTAGCAAGTATGGCACATACACATATCACAGACTGAAAAAGACACTTTTTGTGAAAAAAAGGCGGAACACCTTTGATATAGAAGATAATATTTTGAAAACAGCAAGCTGAATTTGTATTAGAATTTATACGATTAAATAATAGTTTTTTGCGGCAGGGTGGCTTAGTGGTTAGCACGTTCGCCCTGGGTTCGAGTCTCGCTCCCACTCACAGTGTGTGTGGAGTTTGCATGTTCTCCCGTGCTTGGTGGGTTACTCCGGGTGCTCTGGTTTCCTCCCACAGTCCAAAGACATGCTTCTAGGCTGATTGGAGTCTTTAAATTGCCTTTAGTGTGTGTGTGTGTGCCCTCCGATGGGTTGGCACTCTGTCCAGGGTGTATTCTGCCTTGCCTGTGCCTGAGATAGGCACAGGCTCCCCGTGACCTGGGAATAGATCGGATAAGCGGTACAGACAATGGAAATAATAGTTTTTTATAGCATTCATATGCAAGTGCAATGGGAAATATTAAACAGTACTTTACAATGATACACCATCTGAACTAATAATAAATGTCTACAGCACATTCGTCCTGTATCTTAATGCATTCGTGGATTTATTCATTGAAAGGTGAAATGAACGGTTTTGGTAACTTTATTCCTAAGACTGTCCAGCGGCTTCCAAGTTGAACAGATCTGCGATGTGTTTTCTTTATTCTTTATCCAAACTACTTCAATTTGTGCTTGGATTAATACGTTTATATAAGTTTATATATATATATGTTCTTGGTGCTAGCTGTGTGTAATATCGATTGATGAACAGCTGTATTAAACTGTGGGATATGTTTGAGATATGTCCGAGGAGTCAGATTTCTGTAGAATACAGAGAAAGAGTCTGTGAATTTGATTGGGATGAAATGTAAACATGTTTTTTAAATTCATTTGATTTTAGCAATTTTGCACATATTCTATAAACCTTTAGCTGTATTTGAACCTGTTTTCCATTTTTCTGAAATGTAACAAATCTAAAAACTAAAATCCAAAATCTAATAAAATATTAGTAGATTACTATGATTGAAATCTGTAGCATAAATAACACTTTCTTGATTTAATTCATAAAGTGAATAATTATTCATTCATTCATTCATTGTCTACCGCTTATCTGATCTATTCTCGGGTCACGGGGAGCCTGTGCCTATCTCAGGCGTCATTGGGCATCAAGGCAGGATACACCCTGGACAGAGTGCCAACCCATCACAGGGCACACACACTCTCATTCCCTCACACAATCCAGAGATGCCAATCAACCTACAATGCATGTCTTTGGACCGGGGGAGGAAACCCCCGAGGGGAGAACATGCAAACTCCACACACACATGGCGGAGGCAGGAATCGAACCCCCAACCCTGGAGGGGTGAGGCAAACAGGCTAACCACCAAGCCACCGTGCCCCCCTTGAATAATTATTTATTATTTATAAATATATAATATATAAATAATTTTTTATTTGTGAATTTTTTTATTTAAAAAAAAGCCTTTTTTTTAGCAGCTCCAGTGTTTCTGGGGCCTAATTTTAGGGCTGATACACTATATGGTTAAATGGGATTTGTGCTCATTTAGCCACAAGAGCATTAGTGAAGTCAGGCACTGATGTCGGGGCAAAGGAGGCAGTTCGCTTTCTGGTTCATCCCAAAGGTGTTCAGTGGGGTTGAGTCAGTCGGGGTCTGTGAAGGCCACTTGATTTCTTCCACTCTAGCTTTGGCAAACCATGCTTTGTGCACTGGGGCATTGTCAGACTGCCACACTAATATTTTGTGCTACAGTTTGGGGAAGAACTATGTGTATTTAATGTACCGATGTCCATATACATTTGGCCTTGTGGTGTGTAAAAAAATAAAGCCTCCCAGTTTAGACCATGCCCACTAACACTAAACAGATACAAATGCAGATGCTGGCTTTGCATTATATATCTAGTATCCACCTACAATATATATGTTATAATGTTGTCTTTTACCTATACAATTGTGTTTTAAATGATACAAACATTCTTTAAAAACACAAACATTTCTACATCATGAAATTTCACAGCAAGTTCAAGGCGGTGCTGATGCTCCAGGAACTGAACCAGTGCCGTGGATTTGTTCCCAGCTGAGACATTCAGCTAGTTTAATGTGGTTTGGTAAATTCAACAAGACACTACTCAAATCAGGCAGCTGGTAATGAACGACAAGCTTTTTACGCTTTTCTCATTTGTTGCACTTTGTTGTCGGTCCCTAATGTTTCAGCAATACGGAAACAGAAACTCTAGAGTTTATTCTGAGAAAATGTTGTTACTAACTCTTATTAAGTCGTGACCACGTATTAGGATCCGGTTCCCTAAGACTTGATTCGTACTCCTTTATTAATGTATAAGCCTTGCGTTCAACAAAAACATTTTAAAATGATGGGAGGAGTCAGGCTACCGGAGCGTAACCCGACAAGCCCCGCCTTCTGCGTTGGGATTGGAGTTTCCTGTCTAGTGCGGATTGGTCGCAGGTGTATTTTCACACATTATTGGAGCAGACCGGGCGCAAAGGGCGAGAATTATCGGAATACAGGTTGGGAAAAAAATAAAAACGTTAAAAAAGGTGCTCCTGACGCTTTGACTTATATAGACATACTGAGTAATAGCAGTTGATCGGTTTGACATCCGGGAAAATAACAGGGCTGTTTGAATGATCCTGCTGTATTAATGACATTGTGTACGCTCTTGTGAAGGGACAGCGCTGGAGGATATCTCCCGAGTAGAGTTACAGAGGTAAGGTGGTAGCAGATGTCTTGTGTGTCGCTGTGAAGTGGCCAACACTTTATATTTATATATTTATATTTATATTTTAAACATCCGGGTATTCTTAGCCTTCTTATGAAACCTATTCCGCACACGCGTGTGTTTGGTGTTGGGAAAAAGTAAGCCGAAATAATTTTATATACTTTAAAGATTCATTTAAAAACAGCCTGGTATATTCTAGGTTACATTTTAATACATGGAAGCGAAAATGAGTGAAGAAGGAGTACAATATGGCAAGGATAGTGCTAGGACAGGTGTACAATCATTTTTACCTGCGACACGGAAGTGCCTACAGTTTACTTCCCTTATACACAAAAAAATAACCTTCTGGAATTTTCCATAAGGGTTTACGGCAATATGATATCACAGGGGAAATATATATGAGTCAAGGAGTGGGATATGTTAATAGAATGTGAGCAGTCAGTTCCTGAAGGTGATATGTTCACCTTCATGGAAGAAAGAAAAATAGGCAAGTGTAAGGATCTGAGTGACTTCCACAATGGTAACAGTCTCCAAAATGGCAGGTTTTCCGGGACATCCCAGGTATGGTGTGGTTAGTGCCTACCAGATGTCCAGGGTCATGGGTGCCCAAGGCTCGCTGAGGTTTTTCTGGTCTGATCCCACAGAAGAGCTACTGAAGCACAAATTGCTGAAGTTAATGATGGGTGTCAACACAGTACATCGTAGCTTGTGGTGTATTGGTCTACGTGTAGCCACAGACCGGTCAGAGCGTCCCTGTTGACCCCTGTCCACTTACGATGGACATGTGATCATCAGAACTGAACCATAGACAAATGGAAGGTGGTCTGGTCTGATACATCACGTGTACAGCCGGGTGAGTGTGTGTAACATATCTGGGGAAAAGATCCAGGATGCATTATGGGAAGAAGGCAAGCCTGCAGAGGCTGTGTGATGTCCTGCTATGATGTTGGAAACTAGTCAAAGGTTTAAGCTTAAAACAAGAGTTTTGCATGGCCGGTCCTAAAATACACATTGGAAAGCTGCCGTTTGTTTGGATCTGCTTGTTTGTATTTGGATTGACTTCTTATTGACACATCCCCTAAACACCCATTCACCTCCTTGTAGATCAGATGAATGTTTGCTTGAAAGACACTCGAGAGAGTTTTACAGAACGGTTTCTCACCATTTTGAGAAATTCATCTCCTTCTAAATCAGAATAATTAAAGAATTTTCACTACAAAAACTTCGTCTGTTATCTTAAGGACTTGGGTTGTACCAATGGCTTCAGCATTAGTTTAGTGTTGCATACATTAACATTTGTGTGAACTTGGGGATTAATTTACTTTGTCCTGTCCACACATACTTGTATACATTTATTATTATCTACCCATACAGACAATGGCTCCCTCAGTACGCTTGCAGGAAATGATACGGGCAATCCGAAGTGCCCGGACTCAAGCAGAGGAGCGGGCGGTTATCCAGAGAGAGTGCGCTGCCATCCGAGCACAGTTTCGTCAAACCGACACCGAAGGCCGCTTTCACAACCTAGCCAAGCTGTTATACGTGCACATGCTGGGCTATCCTGCACATTTTGGCCAGGTAATGTACGAACAGTAATCCATGAATAGCTTATACATACCTCCTAGAAATGACAAACAATACCTGTGTGTGTGTGTGTGTGTGTGTGTGTGTGTGTGTGTTTTTCCCACAGATGGAGTGTGTACACATGATAGCCAGCTCTCGGTACAGCGAGAAACGGATCGGTTACCTGGGTGCCATGATGCTCCTGGATGAGAAGCAGGATGCCAGTTTGCTTATCACCAACTCCATCAAGAAGTAACCTCCTTTATCTCTTCTCCTCTAAGCAGTATAATGTAGAATGAACTCAGGTAATTGGGGAATGTTGCTTTATATTAAGAAATGTGCTCCATTCCAGATTTTTCTTTCTAGTAAAAATATCTAACCCCATTTAAGTCCATTAAGTAACTTACCTAATTACTCCTTTCTGTGTACCGTTATGCCATAAAGTCACAGTTTCATCGATTGTGTCAGTAACATTTTAAATGTAAGACTATTGAAATTGTGGAATTGTGGTAAAGCAACTCCTCAGAGCAATCGTACCGGCGCAATGTGTTGCCTAATATTCTTTTTAAGTTTCCTAATTACAACCTGCAGTTAGTTCCCATTTAGGCAGTCACAACATGTCCACAAGAGACAAACAACAATCTCAGGTTACTACAAGTGAAATCAGATTAGATACTACTGGTCTCTCAAGACCCATGGCTTTGTAAGAGCAGCGAGCTGAAAGGTGAAGGGGAAAAAAAGAAGAGATCTGCAGTTGAAGTTATTCCCACAGTCTCTTTTGTAAATTTATCATGAACCCATAATAATAAGAAGAAGAATAAAAAGAATGTTTTCTGTTTTGGCGAAAGGATAGACCAAATGATTACAACCGTCATTCAGTGAAGTCGAATTTTTTGACGGTTAAACCCACAGTGTGAACACGAGTTTGGAGCAGAAAAATCCGTACAAGAATGTGAGGATGTGATGACACTCAGGGCTGGATTCACTCAGTAGTCAGTATTGGGTAATCAGTATACACACCTCAGACGTAACTAAAACAGAGGCGTGTCTCAGTTCCACATGATTCTCACCTTATACTTAAAGCCCACTGTTCTTGCACAGTATCGGTGTGTATGAGGAGAAGTCCAGCACCGCCACCCGAGAGCTTGCTGTAATGTTTCCACCAGTCTCATGCTGAAATTTATACCGTAGACTGTAGACAGGTTATTAGACAATACTTTATTACAGTGGTAATCAAGGAATTTTAAATAAGCTGTAAAAGTTTAGAAATGTGTAGTGAGTATGTGGACTAATGCATCGTTTACGTTTGAATGTATTGGACTTTAACACAATCTAGTACACACCTCGATATAGAGATTTTACCTCATTTACTGACCCGTGTGATGAGATTCAAACAATGCCATGTTTCCAAACCGTCCTTCATCACCAGAGTTCACTGTGCATTATGTGACTCCACATACTTGCGTTCCCTCAGGTTAATTTCCGTCTGTTCTTTCGCAGCGACCTTTCACATGGCAGTCAGCACGTGCAGTCTCTGGCACTGTGCACTCTGGCCTGTATGGGTTCTGCTGAGATGTGTCGAGACCTGGCTCCGGAAATCGAGCGGCTTCTCAGGTCCTCCAGCTCCTACATCAGGAAGAAGGTAGGGCCAGGTGATGCACTCACTGTCCAGCTGGAAATCAGAAATCATGTGTAAAAGCATGCAGATACAAGACGGTAGCTTCAGGTAATGCATCAGGTCTGAATCTTTGAACAGGTTCGGTTTGTCTCTGTTTTTCCCTCATTTTGATGTGAATCTCTTGACCTGTATCTGCAAGATTTTATTGCTCGTGATGCTCTGCTACACGATTAGCTGATTGGATAAATGCATAAGAATACAGGTGTTCCTAATAAAGTGGCTGAATAAAGAACCTATATTCCCAAATGTTAAACTATTATCATGTTTCCGTAAATAGAAATAGAAAAACATTTGTCTTAAAAGTTAGATTTGAAAAATAAAAAAACAACAATTAAATTAAAAATTCAACAAAGACACATTAATAGAGGTTCCAGTTAAATGAAATTCACTTCATGCTGAACCAAAGCAAAGGTAATTTTTCTGGCGAAGACACCTGATTGACACTTACATACAGTTTTTTTTAAATCAAAGGAGCTGTTGTTCCTCCCCAATTTTTCTCTGCAATTTGATGTCGTCGAACCCGTGACGGATATGTTTATTTTTTTCCTGCAAGCCAGCCAATCAAATCTTTCCAAACTGCAGGAACATGCAGTCTGCCCTCTTCCACGTCTCTGAGCTGACAGACAGCTACGATTGGCTAGATTGATTGACAGAAAAGATCGTTCATACTGTCTATCCCGTCAAGATGAAACTGCAATCACAACAGATACAGAATTTTTTATTATTTTATAATTATGATGATTTTTTTTTCGATACTCCAGGCAGCTTTGTGTGCCGTCCACATCGTACGGAAGATTCCCGACATGGGAGAGATGTTCACACCTGTTGCAGGCTCCCTGCTCTCAGAAAGAAATCACGGTCAGTTTTTCTTTTCCCGCTTGTCTCCCAATGTTTAAATGTACATTTCTAATAATTCCGCTCTGACCCTCAGGAGTTCTACATGGTGCCATCGTTCTGATCACGGAGCTGTGTGATCGCAACCCTGACACTCTGGAGCAGTTCCGCAAGGTACGCAACCCAAAAACAGGAAATCTTCTTCTAAATATGTACGTATTGTTTATTTAGTTGTAATTTCTTATATTTGTCCCTTTTCAGTCCGTTCCACAGCTGGTTCAAATAATGAAGGATCTGATCACATCCGGTTATTCTCCAGAACACAACATAGCTGGCATCAGTGATCCTTTCTTGCAGGTAAGTATTCATCACTCATTCTGCATAACAAATACCATATCAGCTGTGAGACCATCTCTGTGCTTTTTTTTTTTTCTTTTCTTTATAGATTCGTATTCTCAGATTGCTCAGGATTTTAGGCCGCAATAACGACGCAGCCAGTGACCTCATGAATGATCTCCTAGCACAGGTATACTAATACCAGTCAAGACTCCTCACCAGACATTCTCTACAATGTTTCTAAATCTCTTTAAGGGTTCTTATTTGTTCTTGATGTTCAGGTGGCCACCAACACGGACAGCAGTAAGACCGCAGGCAGCGCCGTTCTGTATGAAACCGTGCTCACTGTCATGGACATCAAATCAGAAAGTGGTCTCCGGGTATGCTGCGATATCTTTAATCTTTAGTAATCTTTAGCACTGTTACAGGTACTCACTTGTGTACTTGTACTGATAACCTGATACAACTTCTTAAACAGTAAATTCAGCATAAGAAGATCAATTAATATGCTTGGTAAGAGCTGTTATTAGGTCAGCCAATAGCAGACCTTGACAATGAAACGAAGAAAAAAGTAAAGGCATTTTTCTGATGTGAAAAACAACCCAAGGAAACTTTGTTTAGTTAGAAAGAACACGCTTGAGAGCCTGAGTAAAAACCAGGTATTTCAGAATCACTATACCAACGGGGGGTTAGCACGTTTGCCTCACACCTCCAGGGTTGGGGGTTCGATTCCCGCCTCCGCCATGTGTGTGTGGAGTTTGCATGTTCTCCCTGTGCCTCGGGGGTTTCCTCCGGGTACTCCGGTTTCCTCCCCCGGTCCAAAGACATGCATTGTAGGTTGATTGGCATCTCTAAATTGTCCGTAGTGTGTGAATGAGAGTGTGTGTGTGTGTGCCCTGCGATGGGTTGGCACTCCGTCCAGGGTGTATTCTGCTTTGATGCCCAAGATAGGCACAGGCTCCCCGTGACCCGAGAATAGATCGGATAAGCGGTAGACAATGAATGAATGAATGAATGAATATACCAACAGAAGAAAAGTACCATTTAAAAAAAAAAAACCCCACTGTATCAATGCTTGCTTGTGTGTTTCCTCACAGGTTCTGGCTGTGAACATTCTGGGACGCTTTCTTTTAAATAATGACAGGAATATCCGGTGAGTGGCTCTCTGTTTCATATTTCTCTATAAGGCTGTTTTCACACATGCAGTGAACATGTCGAACCCGGTTATGACCTGAAATTGATTTAACTGAAGGAAGGGAAGTGAACATAACACGTATTTTAGGTTGAGAGTTCTGACATTGTGTAGAACTGAAATGGAGTAAAAGCTGGATGAGATGCATTATGTAATCATTTATTTTTCTTTTCTTTATGTTCAGTTGAGTGATTTCTGTTCGCACTTGGCAAAGGTGGTGGTGTTTTTTTTTTACCTTTCTCTATCACCCAGTATATTTTCAGCACATTTGTTTTTTTATGGTTCATTTGAAGGTAAAGAAGCATGAAACCGAACCAAACTGATGAGAGAACGAACCAAAAAGGTGTGAAAGCACTCACGAGCCAGTGCAGATATAGTATACAGGTTTCCTTTGTAAGGAAATTTTGGCTTGATGCACTACAGGGAGATCTTATTACACTTAGGTTTTTATCAGAGCATGTGGGCTAATCATGGCGATTATGCAGAAAAAAAATCAGGCTTAACAGAACCGTCTGCTTTCATCACCTTTTCATGATTCCCTCTCAGACCTAAAGTTGCACCTTTTCAGCCTTTTGGATTTTTTTAACACAATGCAGGACCCCCGAGGTGTACGGAAACTAAATCCGTGAGCTAAAGAACTTGTTTTTTTTGGTTTGGTGCTAGTGATTAAATAAGATTTTAGTTATATTATTACTTTTTAGCCCTCTCCATTTACTATTCACATGATTGGTCTTTCCACAGTTACATATCCATGACTTCGCTCCAGAAGATTGTTCAGACAGATCACAATGCAGTACAGCGACACAGAGGTACTATTGTGGACTGCCTGAAGGACCAGGATGCCTCGGTTAAACGGTAGTATCTACATCGGCATCGTTAGATATCACTTTATCCCGGTATTCAGTTTATTATCACTGGTGGCTGTGTGTAAATGCAATCGTTCGTCTTCTCATTTCCAGTCGTGCTTTAGAGCTTTCCCTTGCTTTAGTAACCGCAGCGAACATCCGCTCCATGATGAAGGAGCTCCTCACCTTTCTCTCCACGTGTCCACCCGAGTTACGCTCAAATACAGCATCCGGGATATTCAACACAGCTGAACGGTACTGTTAGTCTCCTCGTTCCTACACTGCACGTGTGTCGCCTAATACAGCGAGTCTCTGTTCAATAAGCTTAATATGTCATTGTGTTTCCCAGTGAGACCACTGGGGAAAATCCCATGCTGCCTTAACTTTGTCTTTGTGTTCAGTGTGCCAGCCTGTGCCTAGCTGTGTCACAATGGCAGAACACAGGCACTGGGCAACACTAGGTCTCTCTTTGTCTCTGTCAGGTATGCACCGTCTCAACGCTGGCACATCGACACCATCCTGCATGTCCTCATCACGGTAAATCTCTACAATCCTGTTCCGTTGACTTTTTTTCCACTCTCCAAATAACACTCACCACACTTACTGCACAAGTATATAAGTTTTCATTTCATACCGTAATGCCTCATCGTCTATCCCGAATGTTTATTCCCTCAGGCAGGAAGTGATGTCAGAGATGAGACGGTGCCCAACCTGGTTCAGCTCATTGCTACAGCATCCAAGCTTCACTGCTACACAGTTCATAAACTTTACAGAGCATTAATCACTGACATTTCACAGGTAAGTGTGACCTGCAGAATTTTATACCCTTTTCACTGGAGCTTGACCAAAAACTGGCCAAAAGAGCAAAATTGGCTCTTTTTCAGAGTAATGGCATCCCTTCCACCTACACAGCATGTCTAGGTGGAAGGGATGCCATTGCTCCCTCTCTGTCTCTCTTTCTCCCTCTCTTTTTTTTCTCTTTCTCAGCTGTCAATCACAGTCACTAATCAGTCACTAATTTTCTCCTGTATGCGGAAAAGGGCAGAGCGTTTTTGCTCCTCTGAGATTAAAACCCTGTCCTGTGACGCAGCATGTATAAAAACATGCATATGATTGGTGTCATGGTCCCAGAGGAAGCACATATTAGCCATCACTCTCCCTAATTGGTAGCTGACGTATGATAAGAGAGAGCTGGCTGGTGGGTGGATATCGACGGGTCAGAAAATGAACCCTTACTACATATAAATCTGACATAGGTGACGATTGTGTGGGTGTTTTGACCTCTGACACGAACCGACACCACTGGAAGCCCTGCCCTGTTTTTCCCGTCTCACATAAATCATGATTCATCACTGAAATGAAAGTTTTGAATTCATTATAACATTATACATGCTAATTACATACAAATTCACCTGGTGGTGTGTAAGTGTGACGTTCTGTGCTTGTTATCCCTCAGCAATCCCTGGTTCAAGTAGCCTGCTGGTGTATAGGGGAGTACGGTGACTTGCTGCTGAAAGCAGATAGTGATGACATAGAACCTATGCAGGTAAAGCAATCACGTGTCTTTGTCATGCATCTATTTTTTTTTTTTTTTTTAACCTGCGTCTTTGTTGACAACCTTTTGTTCTTTGGCATAAGGTAACAGAGGATGATGTCCTTGATGCCTTGGAAACAGTCTTGCAGTCGCATATGTCGGCATCTACAACCAGGGGATTCGCCCTAACTGCCATCATGAAGCTGAGCACCCGCATCATAGCCAATGTGGAGTAAGAGTGCTGTTTTAGACAGATTTGTATCATCAGAGGTGAGTGAGAAAGCATTGGTAATTCTACTTGTTATTAAAGCATTCTCTCTCTCTCTCTCTCTCTCTCTCTCTCTCTCTCTCTCTCTGGCTCGACAAAAGCCGGATCAGGAGTATAGTTAGTATCTACGGCAGCTGCATTGATCTAGAGCTTCAGCAGAGAGCAGTGGAATACAACGCCCTCTTCAAAAAATATGACCACATAAGGTCTTATACTGTATGATCAACATTCAAGTTCATTGATCACTGCATGCATTGCATGTCTCATCGTGTAGCGCACCAGTACATAATGCGTGTTATTTGTCCGTCATCTGGACAGGGCTGCTGTGTTGGAGAGGATGCCAGTCGCTGATAAGAATTTAACCGGTTCCCCCAATGGAGACGTAATCAGAGAGTCCAATAAAGATCTGAAGCCAGTATCAGTGTTGCCTCCGGAACCAGCAAATCAGGTACCATCTTTTAACTGACTGATTACTTGGAGCTACTTTTGGTAGACCACAGGTCTGAAATGGGCTCTGGGTTTTAGGTGTGTGACCTTTTGGACTTGCTGGGTGAAACGGATGCACCTCTCCAGGAAAGCAATGCCGACGTCAACACGACAAACAACTCCACTAGTTCGAGTGCAAGCGGGAACCTGCTGGATTTGCTGGAAGGTTTAGAGTCAACTTCCGGTACTATTTTATATTCTATACCCCCCAGAATGCAATTGTACTTCAGCCAAAAGGAAAGATTTTGAGATTATACAGAAAAAAAATGGACAAATTATAGCATAAATATGAAGATCTTCTTGTAAGGATTTTAGAATAACATTTATATATATTTTTTCGTATCTTAGCTCCTAGTGTGTCTGTCTATGATAAGGGAGGCGTGAGCCTGAAACTTCAATGTGACACAAAGACAGAAACCGGCATCACGGTCACTTTCACAGCTTCCAACTCAACACTGAGTGATGTCACCAGCTTTACCCTACAAGCAGCAGTCCCTAAGGTTGTGGGGGTTTTTTTCTTAGACTTTTAAATATTTAGTTTAGACTCATACCTAGTTTGTTTATTGTATGTGATTAGTCCAAAAATGTAGGCGTAAACTACAAGAAAATGTAGAATATGTGAATGCGATTGCAGATTGAACAGTCAAAATGTGAAAATGTTAGGGAAAAGAACGAAAAAGTCTAAATAGAACAGACTTTGGCAAATGTCCACGCTTAAGGTAACAACTTGAATGGATGGATGGATGATTTATTGGCATTGCACCGAGAACAACGAAATTAAATGTCTCTCATTATGGAGTAAGAAAGAGAGAAAAACAACAATAAAAATAAGTAAATAAAAGGAGTACAAATATTGAACTACCTGATTAAATGAGCCTGTTCAATTGGGATGTAAAGGAATAGCAGCTAAGTTACTTAACTGTATTGCACATATGAACAGTGTGATCTGACAAGAAAAATAAAATTCAAAATAAGTACCTGGGATATTGCACGATTATGAACGAGTATATTAATCTACCCAATCAGATGAAACAAAAGCAGCTGAGTTATTATAAGGTAACTTGACAATATCGCTCTTACGAACCTTATGATCCGACCTTGTAAGAAAATGTATATGTAAATAATAATAAAAATAAAATGCAATTTGGAATAGTTCGAAATTCAAGTACAGTGAAGTGTGAGTGTGTGTAGTGCAGATGGATCCTAGCATTCAGTGACGATATGCGTATTAGTGTTGTTAAACACTGTTTTCAAGTCTGTTTGTACATGATGTGATGGACCTCAAGCGAGGTCAAACAGGGTGATGTCCAGGGTGGGTTGGGTCTGTCATACTTGTCATACATGCATCATACTTCTGTCCTAATGTTTTTTTTTTAATATATATATATATATAGAGTGTACAGCTTCAGATGAAGGCTCCAAGTGGTGATGTGATTCCAGCACAAAACCGTGGTACAGTCACTCAGACTGTTTTACTCAACAGTACCAACAAGGTCCGTCATTATCCAGTCTGTTATGCTGACCGCTGCTTGAAATCAGCCTGCTTAATGTTTCGTGTTACTATTTTGTCTGTGTTTTAGGCGAACCTAAAGATGCGAGTTCGGGTGTCCTACTCCAACCAGGGCACGGTCTGTCAGGAAACAATACAGATCGACTCCTTCCCAAACCCTGCTTGGAACTGACATGTCTTGGGCATTTTCCTGGGTCTAATACAGTATCGGATCTTGAGGTTATTTGCTGTTTGTCATGGTTATCAATGTACAAAGAACTCCACTGTATTTATGGTGAATATCTGTTGTATGTTCTTATACCCTGGCAAGTGCAGTGGAACATTTTAGTGCAGATTTTATTCAGACAGCTCTCAAAATCCAGAAGTAACTAGTGGATAAAATATGTACATATAGAAGACGCCGTTTTTTTTGTTGTTGTTGTTTGTTGTTATTGTGTTTTCTTTGTTTTTTTTTTGTTTTTTTTAAGGTTTAAAAAATAATAATAAAAGCTGTTCACATAAAAACGAATGGCTAGATCGAAATCCAATCCAAGCCAGTGTTTAGTTTAACGTCTTATGGTTGTGGTCAGGTTTACTGATAAAAGTCATCGGGTGACAGTTTTGGCCCAAAGATGAAAATGTAATCAAAAATGTAAAGGCAAAAAAAGGCCTTGGATTCTATGGAAACTCCAGTGATTTCAAAACAACACTATTATTAGAGTATTTGTAACACACATATACATACAATTAAACCCCTGCTGCTAGCTAAGGGATAAGTCTCTGGCTGTGTAAACATCTTGACTGAATCCGTATCCTTAATTTGTGCACTCTCTTTTATTTTACACTGCAGCCATTCAGATGTTCAGGTTATTTAGAAATCCTCTGGGTCCATGTACATTAAATTCATTCATTTCATTTTAAAATAAAAAACTGTTTCCTGTCTCGATTTCCATTTTTGGTTTTCTTAGCACATGGTGGTAATACGTGATGAACTAATTTTTTTTTTCTTCACATCTTAGTTAAGATGTATACACTGGTACTGTATTCTGTTTTCATAAAATATGATGAAAATACACACAGCCTCCACTTTAATAGGGAGAACACTAGGTTCAGGTTGACAGAAAAGCTACGGTAACTCAAATAACCACTCTACAGCCAAGGTGAAGAGAAAAAGATCTCAGAAAGCACAACATGCTGAATTTTTGAACTGCATGGACTACACCAGGTTCCACTCCTGTCTGTCAAGGCTATAGTCATCACAGGCTGTGAGATTCGCCATGCTGCTATGGATACTAGCACCCTGGATGGGACACCAGTCCATCACATGGCTCCATGCACACAAATTCACACTCTCTTTCACACCTAGTGGTATTTTTATTTTGGAAGGAGGCCGGAGAACCTGAGCGATGAGGCAGCACCACTACATGCTGTGCCACCAAACTGCCACTGTTATATGCACCACTAATGAATATCCTTGATACACCATCAAATACATTGATGTAAAATGTTTTAAGAACAATACACATTCAGAAAGTATGACAAAATTAAGTTTTCTTTCCACTTGTTTTGAAAAGATTTCATTACTCGAAGCTGGGCACATCCAGTGGTCAAAAGGATGAAGTGCAGATAGTAATTTACTGCATGCTACAGAGGCTAGCAAACTGATAACCTTTACTTTTCTTTTTTAATGACTGAAGGCAATTCGCAACAATAAATAACGGTGTATTAAAACCAATGAGTTTATAGCACACTTCTAGAAAAAGTCCAACCTGTTTATAGCGAATAATAAACACATATTTGCTAGTTTACATTTGGCCCATAGCTAGCTATTTAATATTACTGAACTTGACAATGAACTGAAAGACTTGGTTTTGCTTGTTGATATTGCCAGTGACATTATTAGTAACCATTTAATGTTAAAGGTAAGTGTTCAAAATATGTTTATTGACATTTACAGAACACACTGCATAGGCATTGGTGGCTCAGTGGTAGGTTTCTCGCCTATCATGTGGAAGGCCCGGGTTCGATTCCCAGCCACTGGATGCAGTGTCGGCCCCAAGCCTGGAAAAAATGGGAGGGTTGTGGCAGGAAGGGCATCCGGCGTAAAACCTGTGCCAAGTTGTTGTGTGGACCAGTTGGTCTGCTGTGGCGACCCCGAACAGGAAGCAGCCGAAAGCAACTTCTTCTACAGAACACACTGCATAATGGATTTAATGGTTAACAGCTGATGGTTTGTAGAGGTATTTATAGTATTTTTCATTTGGTGTCTATGGTGTTCGTATGGTTCATACATTTTTTTAAAAAGAGGGTATTCCGTGAAGTACCTTAAAAGATCATTAATCAACTGTGTAAAAAGTTAAGATATAGGGTTAGTACAGGAGACATGCTTCAGTGAAAATGGAACAGAAATCAGGATAATGGTTTACATTTACAATATAAAATGTGTTTGTTCTTTAAAAACAGCTATGTTACTTGCTCATTTTTTTTTAAAGCGTTAAAGCCTCGCCCTCTAAAAGAGGTTAATTGTTTCAGAAAGCTGATTGGAGAAGCCTAATAAATAGGGTGGGTTTCTATGCGGTCAGGCTTGGCATGTGTTATGAAGTGCACTGCTAATTAAACAGGTCTCCCAACCAATCATGCATTTCATTTGGTTGCTTTATTTTGTTTTAACAACTGCAAATGTGGTGGTGTCCCAAAAAGGTAATAAACTAACTATACTCAACATTGAAAAGGACTATTTTGTGATAATGGATAGGTTTTTTTTTTAGGCTTTTTCTTATTGTCTGAATTATAGATGTTCAGGTAAAATGTGGAAAAGATTCACTCACAGTCAGATGGAAGGTTACTGAAAGCCTGGCTGAAACACCTTTCAAACTTCTACTGGGTGACTGTTTTCCTTCAAAGTTTTTACCTACAGCTGATGGAGGAGGAGAAGCAATTTTTCGCTATCATTTCACTAACTGTCGTTTCAGACAAAAGGTACATGCGACTTTTTAAAAAAAAAACTATTTCAGGGTGTAGGAATTCAATTGACTTACTCCTTTCCCCATTAGAAAACCCCCGAGGAGCTGATCTACGAAAATGAGCTGACCTTTAGGCCGTTAATAAAGTCAAATACCGGACAGCTTGTCTACCCTATTAAGTGTGTTTCTAGAAGGTAAGCTTACTACTGAGAAGAATTTTAATGCTTTTGGACTTGATTACTTTTTGTGTTTGGATGAACCTCCAGTCAGTTGTTTTGTAGACATTCTACAGCTTCTGGAGGTGGAACTTCGTGAGGATGGATGGAAAGCATTCAAACGTCAAACCCACCAAATTTTAGAGATTTATCTTTGCTAACACATCTTTTAAATGCTGAGTGTTGTGTGCAGGCCTTTTCCAGTTGTGAAGCCTGCTTTTGGTGTTTTAGAAGGTCAAGGAGAGGTGACTTTTCACATGGGACTTTTGAATGGTAAGTATGTCATGGCTGCAGCAGTGAGCAAATCTTCCTGTAATAAATATGCCTTTTCCTTAACTTCTCCTAAACAGATGATTTAAGTGGCCCCGCAGTATCCAACTCCTTTCCTCTTGGCTCCTTTATTAACATCTGGGCTTCAGTAGTGGAGCAAGCACATCAGTTCCTAATCGTGTATATTGAAGAGTGTGTTGCGTCAAACACTCTGGCACTTGAACCACAATCATGGACGTATCCTATAATAACCAACAAAGGGTATGTGGTGGTTATGTTTATAATGTTGCACCATTCTTTGCATCTTTTGTATCTAATTGTGCCCCCCCCTCCCCCCAGATGTCTTGTGGATGGGAAAACTGGGGCCTCTAGGTTCTTGCAAAGAAATCGGTCATCTTCACTTGTGCTTCAGATACAAGCCTTCAAATTTGCAGAAGAACAAGAGGTAAATTCATCCACATTTGTTTTTGGAAATAATTTGAATTAATCAGGAATTCAGGATTACATGCGAGTCTCCTTTCTTCAGGATCCTCAACATGCCAATAGTTTGGTTGGCTAACTTGATGTGAACATGTGAATCCTGTCCTGCAATAGACTCTTGTAATGTCTAGGGTTGTCCAGTCGTATTCGCAAAAGGGCTGGTGTAGGTGCTAGTTTTCATTCCAATTAAACAAGCCACACTTGATTCCATCTGTTTAATCAGCTGATCCTGACTTTAATAGACTTCCAATAGCTTCTGCTTGGATGGGATGGAATAAAACCTCACACCCACACCAGCCCCTATTATCCTGACCAGGATAAAGCAATCATTGAATGCATGGGTTAGACTGATCTGTTGCCTTTGTCAAAACCATACTCTTAAACCAGAATCCCTGCAACTGATAAGAACTATAAAACTTGGTTCTTTTGATATTTATTCTGCTTCTAATTCAGCTTTTATGGATTTCTGCCCAGGTGTACATCCATTGCAAACTAGCAGTATGGGACCCAGAAGACTTTACTGAAGAAAACAAGGCTTGCAATTACAACAAAGCTACTGGAAAGTAAATATTTCTGCCTTATTTTGAAGGTATATAATTAATTTTTTCCCTTTTAAGCATTCTTTGCTTCAGCTTCAGAATTTTATTGGCAGGTGGGAGCTTTTAGATGATCCTTTCCAAAGTGATCTATGCAATTGCTGTGATCGTGACTGCGTTTATAAGACGACACAGATTTCACGCCCAGGTTTGCGACATGTTTAATATTTTAGTCCTTCTTTGTGTGGGGTTTTTTTTTTTTTTTTTTTTTTTTTTTAAACATGCTATCTTGTTTCTGGCCTTAGGACCCCAAGGACCAGCTCAAAGTTCGGTATTAGGAACACTGCATTTAACAGCAAGGAGCTAAATCCTTTCAATAAAGACTTGATGCTTGGAAACAGGTTCTTGTCAGCTGTTGAATGTTCTTCACATTTGTATTAAGACTTGTTGCTGCAAGCCTGTACTGATTTTTTTTTTTTTTTAAATCATTGACCACTCCATGAAACCTTTTGTGATGTGCTCATATATTTGTCCAGGGACTGCATGGTTAAATAGAGACCTGAGCTTCAAAGCAGGCTATTCAGCCACATATTCCCATTGCCTGGTAACTTGGACAAATAAAAATAAATGCCTATTGTGCTGAAAGTTGTTTGAGTCTCAGTCATTTTGCCTTGCAACTGAATTTATCCCCTCCTCCGTGTCTCATTTCTTTCTCCTGAGGTTAACTGGAGGCAAACACCTCTTGCCATGTCCAGTGTGAAACTAGAATGTTCAAAGGTCCAGTTTGTTTGTGGTGCACAACTTATTCTTACTAACAGTGACACTGGTGACTCTTTCCATAAATGTCAAAGTCCACAGTATCAAAGTTTCTTAGGCTTTTTTTTTTTTTTTTTTTAAGATCTACAGACTGCCTGGCAAAGAAGTCAGTGTGAAATGTTCTTCTACATCCTTTACTTCTTTCCACACGACTCAAATGGTTGTGTTGTGATATTTTAACCACTCTCACACACAAGGTCGATTTAAAATGGTCTGTCAATCGGATCACTAAAAAAAAAAGAATCGGTTCAATAAAACGATTCTCTCGAGACCGGCATCGCTACAGCTCGCTCCAGGTTTAGCTCAATAAGGCTAACTGTTTAGACTGCAAAACCACGAATTCGTTAAATCTAAATTTGTCGATTGTCATGTTTTCCTCGGATATCATGTTGGATAGTTTAATTTCTGTTAGTCAGCTGTACGTTACATAGCATCGAGTTCAAGCCATCAGCCCTAATTTGTTTTAGTGCGCGGATATTACGTATTGTACGGTAGTAAAGTAAACAGCGTGACGCCGCCAATGTTTTAAAATTCTTGTGGGATTGTGTATCTGGGACCAAATCTTTACTAAAGATTCTAACATGGATTTATAATACTACTCATTTAAAGTGTTTTTTTAATCAATTCCCAAATTGTGTAGCACTCATAGCTGCAGCTGTACATAACGATGCAGTGCTGTAATATATTACCGTAAGCCATGTAATATTCGCACACGTAATTTGGTCTGTCGAGAAATTTGTGATTTATAAAGCTAACTAGTCAAGAGCTACGTTAGCAAATACACTGCAAATGATCTAAACTTGTTTTTGTCAAAACTAAATTATGTCCTTGCGTAGTAAATACAAAATCTTTAACTAGCTAGCTAATTATGCTATTTTCCAGCTAACTTTTTTCGTCAGAATGAGTAGCTAGTTAACTAGCAACCTGCTATTCTTCTTTATGCTTTTCCTTCTTTAAAAAAAAAAAAAAAAAAAAGGCTTTGAGTACAAATCTTTAATAAATAAATATTTTGAGTATAAATATTTAAAATCTCTTTCCACAGGTGTGGTATTTCTGAGAGGGAATGGATTGGTTTCACTGTAACAGCTGTTTTTTGAGGCGAGGGAATAACTTTGTAGTGTCGAGCTGTGGACATGTACTTTGTCAGAGCTGCATCAAACCAAGTGAGATGTGGATATAAAACCTTATAAAGCAATGTCATAGTGTTGTTGTTTTTTCTTAACACAGTTTTTCCTAAAAACTTTTGTATTATATAGAAAAGTAAATCATTATAGCCCTAGAAATAAGCCACAACTTTGAGGTGTGATGCTCGGAAGTGCTAACAACACCTCCTGTGTTGTTATTCCTCTTATAACACAGTGATTCAGCAACAATTACCTTTTAAAATACATTAAAGAGTGACACTTCACGTCAACAGTCTGGAGTTACATTAAATCTTGTAGTATATCAAGTGAAATTATCACTTGCACAGATAATCATTCTCTCAGCAGCCTCTCAGTTTTCTCTGATTTCTCTGTCTGTGTCTGTGATTTTGTCTCGAAATAATGCAAGCATGCTTAGCTTAAAAAAAAAAAAGCAAGTACAAATTGATTTATTGCTGGAAAAGATGGTTTACCACAATCAGAATAATCAGTGAGTGTCAAACTGTAATAAACTCTGTTCATTTCTATACTGTGGAGCTGTAAATTCACGAGTGATTGCATCTAAATAGATTGTTTCTGTCATCTTTCTCAGATCAATGCTGTGTGTGTCAATCCAGCTGCAGCTACCTGACTATATCTGACCAGGTCTGTGTGATTGTAAGCGTTGACGGTCAACGGTTACCTACTGCACTGTACAAAATTCCCTTTATTTTTATTACAACCCCAGTCCCACGTGAAGAGAAACATTCCATGGCGTGATGCTGCCACCACAATGCTTCACCATGAGTTGGTGATGAGCTCCTTTAGATGATGAGCTTTTTTGTTTGGACCATATCTTTCAGGATTATACGCAAAAGATTGTACCTTGGTCTCATCCAATCATCTAGCTACTCCACCCCATAGCCTGGATGTGATGAATATAAGAGATGCAGGGAGTGACCAGTACCACTGACCATCACTTCAATAGCTGAATAAAGCTATCTAAGATGATGTCAGGAATGACATGTTATGAGTTTGAATGTGATTGGCTGAGCATAGTCACAAGACCCCTTTTAAGAAGGGTGTGCACACTTATGCTTGCTATGTCACATTAGTTGTGAAAAATATGATACGATTTAGCTTTCAGTTTTAACAGGGGTGTGTAGACTTTTTATATCCACTGTATGAGATGTTTCCACCCCTAACTTCAGAGAAAAATAATTATGATCCATTCAGGGAATTAGGTTTAGTTTTTGAACACTTTTTGTCCATATAGGGATAATTTACATTTTATAATGACTGTTTGTTACTTTTTGTTTGTCTTCTTTTGTCCAACTTTGATGAACTTGCTGCAGATGAAACCTCAGGAGCAGATGTTCTTCAAAGACCCAATAAACATCATTCATACCCGACTGGAGCACATTGCAAAGGTCTGTATTGCAATATCTTTGGATACTGACAGGATGTACTTTGATGGCGAAATCAAGCTTTATGTTTTTGAAAAAAAAAGATGTACATTCTCTTTAAATATACTAAAATGAGGGATTTTTTGTTGCAGGGTTTTGTTGTTGTTAATGCTGTATTAAGTGAATTGATGAAATGCCATTATTAGCTATACATATAAGACATTCAGTTGTTCATTTTCCTTCTACTTTTACTGATGGGGGTTGCAGGGGAAACAGGCTAAGAAGTCCAGACGTCTCTGTCCCGAGCCACTGGGTGATCCCCAGTTGTTTCCACGCCAACTGTTAGATATAATGTCTCCATTGGCTTGAGGGTCTGCCATGTGGTTTCCTTTCCAGTGGGTCATGTCTGATACAGTTCTAGATTGAACTTACCAGAGGGCATTCTTGTTAGGAGTTAAAGCCACCTCAATTGGCTCCATTCAATTCAGAGGACCAGGCTACCCACCCTGTGGAGGACACCTCATTACCTCTAGCCACTCAAACCGTCGGTGCATCCTGATGTCATGTCAATGAAAACAGCGACCAAGAGTTGAGACAAGACTGGCTCCCAAGTACTCACACACTTGCCTTAAACAATACTGACTTAATGGCAAGACAGTGTACACATCTTACACTCATACAAAGACTGAATTACATGAAGTAGTGACCCAGATACAGTGTACTCATGCAATACTTCTGACGCAAATGTCAGGGAACACAATCATAGGCCTTCTAGATATCCTTTAAAATCAGTTCCACTGGTTACCATACTCCTGTGAACCTCTACAAAATGAAATAGCAAAATCACTGCTCCATACCCTGTGCACAACCCACATTGTTTATCCCAAATTCAAGGTTCAGCCATTGGACAGAGTCTTCTCTATCAAACTAGGGCCTAGACTTTTCCTGGGAGGCTAAGGAGTATTATACTCTTATAACAGAATCAAACTCTGTAGTCTATGCAGCTACGTCTACAGCTGAATCTCAATCCACCACTGCAGGCTTGTTACTGAGACCACCAGAGTAACTTCAGCCAAATGAAGAGTTGGGCAGTTTCATTGGATTAAGGACTCCCTTGTTCCAGTTCTTGAAACTACATAGCTATATATTTACATTTTTCGGCTGTCTGAGTCTGTCCCTGCTGTAGCTTCAGCTTTCTGTTCTTGGCTGATAAAAGTGGAGCTCAGCGTGATCCACTGCTGTTGTAGCATATCCACCTCAAGGTTTGACATGTTGTTCATTCCGAGTTGCTTTTCAGCTCACCACAATTGTAAAGAGTGGTACTTTCTGTCAGCTCAAACCAGTCTGGTCTTTCTCAGTTCACCCTCAACTTTAGAGACTGTTGTGCATGAAAATCCCAGGAGCAGTTATACAGAAATACAAGCCATCCTCAATATTACCTGAAGCTGCCTGCACCTTAATTTTTATTTATTTATTTCAGATTGCAATGTTCCAGAGGAAACAGAAAGAAAGAGTCATAGCCTTCCACAAACACAAATTTGTGGAGATGGAAAGAAGACTAAAGGAAGTCAGTGAACAGTGTCACAGGTGGAAGCAGTAAATTTCTAGTTTATTATGAAGAAACAGAATGCTCTATTCTCAAATAATAGGAGTAACACATAAGTAATATATATACACATACACACACACGCACACACACACACACACACACACCTACAGTCCTGTGAAAAAATCACTTTGTTTTCACTTATTACACAAAAGAAATTAACAAAAATGAGTATTTCACCTGAGGAAAAAGTTAGGACACCCTATGACCTAATAGCTAGGTGTTTCCCCCATTGCCTGTAATAACCTCAATGAGACGTTTCTGGTAGCCATCTACCAGTATCTGACATGGACTGGAAGAAAGTTTCCCCCACTCCTCAATGCAGAATTCCTTCAGTTGTGTGATGTCTGGGGGGTTTCTCGCACGCACAGTCCGTTTCTAATCACCCCACAGGATCTCAATGGGATTTAGATCTGGACTTTGACTCAGCCATTCCAGAATTCTCCATGTTTTACTTTTCAGCCAGTCCTTGGTGGATTTACTGGTATGTGTTGGGTCATTGTCATGTTGCATGGTTCAGTTCTGTTTTAGCTTAAATTTTTTTGACAGATGGCCTTACATGTTCCTCAAGCACCTTCTGATACAATGTAGAATTCATAATGGATTCTGTGATGGTGAGCTGGCCAGGTCCTGCTGCAGCAAAGCATCCCCAAACCAGAACGTTCCACCTCCATGTTTCATAATTGAGGTTTATTAGCTGAAATGCTGTATTTGGTTTACGCCAAACATGCCCCGTTATGGTGTCCAAATAATTCAATTTTAGACTCATCTGTCCGAAGCACACATTCCAGAAGTCTCTGTGTTCTTTGGGAAACTTCAGTCTTGCTGTCATGTTTTTTTAGACAGGTTTCCTTCTTGCACACATCCCATAATTAAAGTTGTGTAGTCTCTTTCTGATTGTAGATTCAGGGACTTTGGCATAAACTGTAGCAAATGCTTGCTGTAGGTTTTTGGAGATGTTTAAGCATCTTGCTGTCTGCTTTTGGGGTGAAATTGCTTGGATGGCCTGACCTGGTCATGTTTGCAGTTGTTTTAAATGTTCTTTTTATATCCCTTACCAGACTCATAAACATCAACAATCTTCTTTCTGAAGGCCTCTTTGGATCTCACCATGGTGATACCTCTCACTTCAACAGTGAAGAGCGAACCAAGCTAAATATCTGAGGTTTAAATAAGACAAGCCTCCTTCAAAATGCTCTGTAAAAATGTTCTAATCATTTGCACCTGATGTGATACACCTGTAGGTCATTTGATCCATTTTAAGCACAAATAAATATGGGGGGGTGTCCTTATTTTTTCCTCACAAGAAATTGGATTTTTTAAAATGACATTTTAGGGGGGCCATGGTGGCTTAGTGGTTAGCATGTTTGCCTCACACCTCCAGCGTTGGGGGTTCAATTCCTGCCTCCGCCGTGTGTGTGGAGTTTACATGTTCTCCCCGTGCCTCGGGGGTGTAGCACATTTCCTCCCGGTACTCCCGTTTCCTCCCCCGGTCCAAAGACATGCATTGTAGGTTGATTGGCATCTCTAAATTGTCCGTAGTGTGTGATTGCGTGAGTGAATGAGAGTGTGTGTGTGTGTGTGCCCTGTGGTGGGTTGGCACTCCGTCCAGGGTGTTTCATGCCCAATGACGCCTGAGATAGGCACAGGCTCCCCGTGACCCGAGAATAGTTCGGATAAGCGGTAGACAATGAATGAATGAAAATGACATTTTACAGATCATTTAAAAAAGACTTTTCTTTCGTTTTATTTGTTTAGTTATATTACTTGAATCTTTCAATATTGTCAAAATGAAGATCAAATACCCGTATATTTAGCTATGTAAAAAAAAAACCACAGGCTTTCATGGGGTGTCCTAATTTTTTCACATGACTGTATATATATATATATATATATATATATGAGAGAGAAAGAAAGAGAAAAGATTTATATTTATTACAGATTGTAGTAGTTAGAAGTATGAGAAATGGGCCCAGGAAAAATCCATGTGCATATTGAGCCAAGTTGCTAACAATTACTAGTTTTCTGTGCTTGTCTTTGTGCTTAGGCAGGTGTCAGAGCTCAGGAAGGAGAATGCTGAACTTAAGAAGCCTCTTTCCCAGAGAAGGGTGAAACAAACTGATTTATTTTGTGTGTATACCTGACGTGGTTAATACTAGGAAATACTAGAAAATGTCTCTCTCCTCATGCACAGGTATCCCCTGCGACGTTAAAGGCTAATGGGTATTATCCGTGCTTGTTCATTTTAAATTAGTATTTGTGTATAGCAATAATAAAGGTTTAAATAATAATCCTCTTTATTTGTTTTGTTTTTTTTCTTCACAGAAGCATTCCCAGGATGACATTACCAGTGGCTGTCACATCCCCAGGTATTTAATGACTGAATGACCTAACAGGTTTTGCTTTTTTTTAAGGCTTGAATTGAATCAGGTGACAGATAGATGAAGTTCCTTTGGGTTCCTTTCAGCTGCCGTATCCTCTACCTAGACTTTCTAGCAACAGGAATGATGAATTAAGCCTGTTAGTTTTAAAAACTGGGATTTTATTGACCATTTCTATACAAACCATGAAGCTGCAAAAGCCTATAATGTAATTTCCAGAATTGTTGCAATTTAATGTTCCAGCCTTAACACGACATCATTTAGAGTACATCACAACACAGTACATGCATTTATACATTCATATCAAATTGCTGCTGTGAGACCAAAAATTATGAGATGAGAAAATGTCCACCTTTGAATTCTTTATTGAGGAAAAAAACCCTGGTATGCCGTGTATATTTGGTAAAGGAACAACGACATTATGTTATGGCTTTCTCTCCCATTTCTTAAGTCACTCCCCGCTCCAGGACTGTAAGGTAGATAACCATAACATTAACATTTCATTCATTTTATCATTGTTATTGTAATGTTTTTAACTGGAATTTAAAAAGTGTGTCTTTGTTTACCTTTGATAGTCACTCAGGTTCTGGTGATACCATGGAGAGGTTTCGACACTTCAGATCCAGACTTGCAGTGCGTTTTTAATCGTTCTTTTTATATTGTGTTTTATGTCATGTATGTTATGTATTACTAATTTACATTGTAAATTGCATTTATTTACACATAGTGTTCTTGTTTATAATTTATTTTTTCACATTTTTTATGTGAAAGTCTCCGCTGGATTCATCTACCCCGGTATCCTCGCTAAGTTCGCTGAACGAACAAGGATTTAGTAAGTTCAAAGGTTATGGTCCATGTATCGTACGTAAAATAATCAAGTTTCACTCGGTTGCCATGTCCAGTGAAAGACGTTTGCGGGAGTAATGCAGTTGCCCTCGTCATTAATCATTTTAATAATCACTTCTCATTTTAAGGAACACCCACTTCTGTTACTACACCAGTGAGGTATGTTAAATATAATTAAAAAACCTTAATAAGCATTCAAGTTCAATTTTATCAATATAAAGATTAATATAAAGAATTTGCTGTCATTTTTATTTCTTTAGGTCAGACCATGTAACTCCAAACATTTTCCAGTTCCAGTTATTGCCTGGGGCAACATTTCAATCCCCCCAGCCATGGAATGTATAGTGGTCAAGTATCTGAACAAGACACGACGTATCAACGTGACACCTATAGGTCAATCACAGTAGCCTCATTGAAGTCAGATTAATAATTTTTATGTTCTGTTATTTCATCTCAAGTAAACTTGAGGTTTGTACAAGATCTGAAGCAAATGGAAAGGTGGTGTTTTATGTATACATACTATATGTGTATATGTATGTACGTATGTATATACATACCTTTTACATACTATAAAAAGGAACGTTTTGAAATTCCGGTTTTGAAGTTCTGCATTTTTGAAGGCTAGCAGAAATCAGGCCAGTTAGGGTTCTCAGGGAAATTATGAAATAGATCCTTATTAAACAGATTTTAGGAACACGTGAAGCCTATGTAACTTCCATCTGTTCGCTTTCCCATAGAGGCCAGAGCTGATGATATGGTTGAAGTCTGCACAGGTTTTCCTGTTTTCACTGGTCAGCTCTGGAACACCTTCAGTCATTGTAGCTCACATATGTCATCCAGTGAGAGTAGTTTGCTGCAAATAATAATATTGCTCTCATCAGAAACAACTTGCATGCTAGATATAATCATTAATAACATCAATCAAATTAAAAACAACTTTAATAAGGGCCAAAAGATCGTAATGTGTGCACATGATGTATATTATCTTGTTTTTAATTCATTAATTTAAGTTGACAAATGAATAATATTCTCATTGATGAAATACATACTCTTGTAAAGAAAAATACTGGAGATTAGGAAGGATCAGCTGACCAAGCACTCATCTGTTGTACTCGAGACTTTAAGTGTTGTTCAGATTGTTTCAATAGAAAACAAAAACAGTTTAAATAAGCAATGACTCATCTAAGGTCTGTACATTGAAGTGGACAAGAGGTTGGACTTCAGAATATTCAGTTTTCACATCTGTCTTTAAAAAAATGTTTGTTGTCTCATTTAGCTCCCTAGTTTAGTAGTCAGGGCACTGATCAGGTAGTCGGACATTTTAAGGGCTGTGTCTATCAATCGTAAAATCCTTCCCAGTGTACTGCAACAATCGCTCCGCAAAACAGTCCCTCAATGTACCGCAAAAACACAGAGAGCATCAATGCTCAGTATTTTCTGAAGCCCCTCAGCTTGAAAAATGGTGGACGAACCAAACTCTAGTCTAAAAACGTAAGTAGCTTGTTATCATTGTTGTACTTACGCTTGTGATTTTTAACTTTATTTGACATTCAATATGTGTTTAATGATTTTGAATCATCCACTAGCTAGACTACGATCCATCAAAGAGAGAAAATGAGGTGCACGAGTTCCTGTAACAGACAAAGACAGACAGAGAATATCCGATTCTTCAAATCTAGAAAACATCGAAAAAGGTACAGAAAAGAAAATCGGACACACAGGGTTCACTTTGTGAAAATATGAAGACACTTTTCGAGTCATTAAAAACAGAGAAATCAATATTATATCAGGGCTTCGTCATGAGATGGCATTAAACACTTGATGCAAAAAGGTCAACAACTGACTCCAACAAAGACAAAACACAAGATCAAAACATATCAGACACCAGAGATTCCTAAAGATGTTATCATACACTTAGGAAAGCTTCTTATCAGCAGTCAAATGGATCGCTCTGGCCAGACCTTTGTTACCACCTAACCATAACATCCTAATATTATGACATCCAGTCTCCTGAGAAGGCTTTCCACTAGATATTGGAGCATGGCTTTGGGGATTTGTGCTCATTCAGCCACAAGAGTATTAGTGAGGCTAGGCACTGATGTTAATGAGTATAGATAAAATTCAGCCACCTTCATCAACTTTGGCAAACCTCTGGATTCATGGAGCTCGCTTTGTGCACAGAAGTAATGTCAAGCCTCTTAGTTCCAGTGAAGGGAAACTGTAATGCTACAGCATAGATAAAACGTTCTCAACACGTATGTGCTTCTAACTTTGTGGCAACAAACAGACAAGTGTGGTGATAAGGCGTCCTGGAGGTTTTGGGCATTATAGTGTACTCCATACCAGTAGGTGGCGGTAATGTAGTTCCATGCTTTTGCCAAAGAAAAAGACGACGGCGTTCCTCTTCTGCGTTGTGTAGCAGAGCAGCTAATACATCTACCTGCGTTTGCATCCGCTTTGTGAGTAATAAATACATCATAATTATAGACAATCAGAAATATGACCATTTTGGTCATTTTGAAGCTCTTTTGTTTTAGGTTTTTTTTAAATAGCGCTTCCGCTACATTTTGGATAGATATTTCTTTGCTAACCTCGCTAGTAGCAGTTTCGATAAAAAAAAAAAAAAAAAGGCTTTCCAGTGATGGCATCCCGCATATTTATTTGGTTCTTAGATTGCGTTTGCTGATTATAAAATTAGTTTTAATTGAGAAACTATCAAAGGAGATATATTTATATGTACTGTTTTTCATTAACATAACGCAATTGTCCTCCGACCACTCATTTATCGGCAGTGTTCCCACCGACCAATCACTGTTCACCATTGTTTTCCCCGCCCTCACTCATTGTTTCATTAAGTAGCACGTTTTGATATGGAAATAATCGTGATAATATGCAAATAAGTCACTGACGTCATCTGGTAACTTGGTTTATAACTACTAATGGTTTATCTCTATGTAGCTAGGCCATTAGATTGTTAGCTGTCGTTATCTTTTACAGCTAGACTTAATTATATATATTATTTCATTAACGTTTGTCGTTTTCTTTCCACAGGTGAACCCTCGACCATGGGGGACATAAAGAATTTTCTGTACGCCTGGTGCGGAAAAAAGAAATTGACCCCTAACTACGACATTCGGGCGGTGGGAAACAAGAACAGGCAGAAGTTTATGTGCGAGGTAAGTTTAACAGGATCGTCTGTCACGTGACTATGTAGTAAGCGCGTGTCTGCGTATTGATTCAGACAATGTCTCTCCTTAGGTGAGAGTCGATAGTTTCAATTACATAGGAATGGGAAACTCCACCAATAAGAAAGATGCCCAGGCCAATGCAGCAAGAGACTTTGTAAACTATCTTGTCCGTGTGGGACAGATGAGTGCTTCTGAAGTACCTGCTTTAGGGGTAAGTGTCATTGCTGTAAATATTTAGAACAGTCTGAGCACAGGAATCGTATGCTATGAACCATATGAATGCTTACACATCACACACAAGCTCTGTGTCTTTCTATTAAAAGGCCAACGCTCCAGGTGTGCCTGATAGCGGCGGCGGCGGCAGTGGTGGTGGTGAAGGGAGTGGGTTTGGGATGCTGCCTGCCAGTGGTCCTTTGCCTCCACATTTACTTGTCAAACAAGAGATAGGTATGATAACTTTTGAGATTTTAGGTGTAAACGCTCCGATGTAAAAGTGTCTCTAAATCTCATTCTTGTTCTCAGATTCTGAGCCAAGTTCTGCTCCTGTTCCTGGAGTAACTGGTCTCGGCTACTCGGGCTTGAATAATCCTCAATGGGACCGAGGCGCTAACCTCCAGGACTACTACTCCAGGAAAGAGGAACAGGATGCCAAAGCTGTGTGTATAAAATGTGCACTATACCATTGAGTATTAACATACAAATGTGCTACAATTGTTCTTAAGTACCTTTATCCTTCCTTTTTTTTCCCCTTTTTTCTTCTCATCAGACCCTGGAGTCTGAGGAAGTAGATTTGAATGCTGGTCTGCATGGAAACTGGACTCTGGACAATGCCAAGGCCCGCCTGAACCAGTTCTTTCAGAAAGATAAAATCCAAACAGACTATAAATACAATCAAGTGGGGCCAGACCACAACAGGTTTGGGTGCCACAAACAGAAGAAATATGTTGTATAGAACTTTTAGTTCCACTACATCAGAAACGTTTGACAGCAGTTATTTCTCTATAGAATTAAAGGGTGTAGGTAAAGCAGTGGACACCTAACTGCCCACCCCCTTGAAAGTTCCCTTGAAATAATTTGGTATTGTTACAACCTGGAATTGAAATGTACTTAATTGGGATTTTTTTCCATTTTAAAACAAAAGTTTGTCAGTTACTTACATGGTCATCCAACTGGGTTGATGCTTTTAAACATGGAATTGTCTTACATACATACATGCATATCATTTATACAACTGAGCAGTGGAGGGTTAAGGCTCAGGTGTAGCAGCTTGGCAGTGGTGGGATTTGAACACGCCCTTCCAAGCAGTAGTCTAACGGCCTAACCACTGAGCTACCACTTCCCACTGGTAAAACCACCTTCTTGGCACACTTTTCATGTTCTGGCAATCTGGCTGGAGACTGAGGTGACGTGAGATTGAGGTGTGTGCTTTGACATGGTGGCACTCTAGTGTAGCTTTGGCAACTGCACTGTAGTCAAGTCTCTTACAGACTGGAAGAGCCCTGTATTTGGCTCCATCTGACCATTGTCTCATTCCCTGATGATGAAAAGCATCTCCCACAACATAGTGCTATCACCATCATGCTTTACTGTAGCACTGGTGATGAGCAGTATTCTATTTTCACCAGACATAATGCTTTTGGGCCAACAGTGTATAGATATTTTTGTGTAGAGTCAAGCTTTATTATAATTATATAAAGTGCTTCAGTCCATTTCAGTTCCAGGTAGAAACAAACGGTAGGGCTCTGTACATCTAACCCTCACGTTTAGGCATGTTGTAGGTTGGATCATTAAAGGTATCACAATAGTGCACTGAGAGATCATCCCCATCAAAATCACTGGAAAAATTTTTGAGAGAACAGTATTTTCCAACTCGCCGCTTGCTTTGGTCCATTTGAGTGTATGTTTTTCTGCTGGACTCGTCATGGAATGAGAGAACTCCTTGGTGTACATTGAACCCCAAAGGGATCTCGCCAAAAAAAATTGCCATTTACTATTAAATACCTTCATAAAAACAAGGAAATAAGCCTGGGAGGGTAAAAAAAAAAAACATGATACCAATAATCACAACCTTTTTTCTGTGCTAAACCATGTGACATCACTTAGGCTGCACTAAGGTGCCACATGGAGCTTGATTGGATGAGTGCTGGAGTGTTTAGGGATGTGGTACTGGCTGGTTGTGATTTTTGGTGTCGCTCCTTCATCAGGAATGGAGGCTCCCTGGGCTGAGATGAACATGTTCTGGTTGATGGTTGGGAGTCTGGCAGAAAAACATACCTACTCATGACGAGGCAGTGACATGGGGACTTGTACAGTTGATAGGCAGAGGTCAGTTCTTTTAACAGAACTGTATAAACTTGTGTAATAACCTATTGTTTTTAACATTTATTTCAATCATGACATTTTTACGATAACGTTAATAATCGTAGTAGAATGTCTTATTATATGGTGTACCTGCTTTTTAACTCGTGTCGTCTTTTTTTGTGAATAATTTCATGCTTTTAGGAGCTTCATTGCTGAAATGACTATCTTTGTGAAACAGCTACGTCGAAGTAAGCATCTTTAATCTTTTGTTTCATGTCACGAGAGGATTCAACACTGTCAATCCTGCTCTAGGATTTCCCCAATAATGTGAATGTATTATTATTATTATTTTCTCTCTAACAATTTACATTGTGTAGATATCTTTGCTCGTGAGCATGGCTCCAATAAAAAGCTGGCAGCCCAGTCGTGCGCTCTCTCCCTGGTCCGTCAGTTGTACCATCTAGGCGTCATTGAGGCTTTTACGGGACAGACCAAGAAGAAAGACGGAGAGACGGTGAGTTTGGTACCTCGTGTCAGCAGGTGTAGGATCTTTGCTGATTTTTTTTTTAATGTTTGCGGTTTCTTTGCTAGTTGGAGGTGTATAACGTGAACGTCAGCGATGAGCTGAAGCATCAGCTACAGAGTGCCATCCAAGAGCTTGAACTCCAGATTCCTCCAGTTGTAAGTGCTAATGTCCAGTCCTGTCATTTAACCTCATATACACACACCCTTTCCAGTTTATTAGGAACATGCATGGAAGTGTGATCTCATTGACTTTGAGCTTGGCATTGGTACCAGAAGAGCTGGTCTGAGAGTTTTAGGATTTGAAGATTTTCACAGACAATTCATCCATTGAGTGATAGAATGGCCAAACTGGAAGCCTACATTAACTCAAGTAATCACTTTATATAAACACAAACCAAAGAATGTCTTGTAACGCTTGATCCTTGAAGCACACCGTAGAAGATGGGAAATGTTCCTAATAAAGTGGCCAGCAGGGGTTGAAGGTTTTTTGTTTGTTTTTGATGCAGGATCCCAGCAGTCCAGTGTCTCTGATTCAGGGCAAGTTGGCCCACTTTGAGCCATCACAGAAACAGAATACAGGAGGTGTGGTGCAGTGGTCTCCTCCTCAGGTCAACTGGAACCCTTGGACCAGCAGCAACATTGATGAGGGACCTCTGGCTTTTGTAAGTTTGCTGTTTGTTGGCTGAGTTATTATAATTTTTTTTTTTTTGCGCCTCAATTCTCCAAATGATCTCATTTGCTTGTCCACTTCTTGGCAGTGTACCCCTGAGCAGATCAGTTCAGACCTGCAAAGCGAACTGCATTACCAACTAGAACACGACACCAACCTGCAGGAGGTGAGACACTGACCCCCACACCCCTTTCTTCCGTGTAGTAATTGTCCGTTTTATAATTATCATTTGCATTTGAATCTGGCTCTTTTTCTGTGGCAGAGGTTGCAAGAGCGAGAGCAGCTTCCTGTTAAAAAGTTTCAAGAGGAGATTATGAGCACCATCAACAACAATCCGGTGGTGATCATCCGTGGGGCCACGGGCTGCGGAAAGACCACTCAGGTGCCGCAGTACATTCTGGATCAGTACATCCAAAGAGGAAGAGCATCAGAGTGCAACATTGTCGTCACTCAGGTGAGGTACTACACTGAAGCTTGTTAAGAACAAGCAGGGTTTAGTGGAAAATGAAACAACACTTTTCAACATGGTCCTTTTAGCCTCGGCGAATCAGCGCGGTGTCGGTGGCCGAGCGCGTGGCATACGAGAGAGGTGAGGACGTAGGGAAGAGCTGCGGCTACAGCGTGCGCTTCGAGTCCATCCTGCCCAGACCGCACGCTAGCATCTTGTTCTGCACAGTCGGTGAGTTGACTTCACGTGATTAGTTATTTGGAAAAATACGGCTGCCTGTAGCAATAACAACAATAATATAAATGTTCACTTTTCATGGCCTCTTTTGGTTTCTTCCTAAGGGGTTCTCCTGAGGAAACTGGAAGCTGGAATTCGAGGAATCAGCCACGTGATCGTGGATGAAATCCACGAGCGAGATATTAATGTAGGTTTTTTTTTAACGAATAAAGCAGTTTGATTTATATGTTCAAAGTTGTGTGATCAGAAATCCAAGAAGTACAAAATATGCAGGTTTCGGATTTTATATTCGTGTCTTCGTCTCCAGACCGATTTCCTGATGGTGGTGTTACGAGACGTGATCCACGCCTTCCCTGAAGTCCGTGTCATCCTCATGTCCGCCACCATCGACACGACCATGTTCAGAGAGTACTACTTCAGCTGTCCGATAATAGAAGTGTTCGGACGCACATACCCCGTGCAGCGTACGTGATTAAAGTCCTCTGTCGAAGAAACGTAAAATAAAGTTGTGTAGCTGTCATTCAAAAAAAACAAAAACAACTTATGATCTCACATTTTTACAGAGTATTTCCTGGAAGACTGCATTCAGATGACACAGTTTGTTCCCCCTCCGTCAGAAAGGAAGAAAAAAGACAAAGATGAGGAAGGTGGTGAGGAAGAGGTATGTAAAGGCATGCGTTGAAATTCTTATTCATATCACACCAACATCAGTATTTTCTGTGGCTTGTCATGTCGACACATTGGAACGTGGAGAATGTACAGCAAATGTACAGCGAAGCCTCTTCCTCAGAACAAGCTGTCCTGTCTTCTGCAGATAAATTGTAACCTGGTGTGTGGGCCTGAGTACGGTCCCGAAACCAAACGCTCCATGGCCCAAATGAATGAGAAGGAAACTCCGTTTGAACTGATCGAGGCCCTGTTGAGGTACATCGAAACATTGCAGGTGGTCGGAGCCGTGCTGGTCTTTTTGCCTGGCTGGAATCTCATCTATTCCATGCAGAAACACTTGGAGATGAACGCACATTTCAGTCAGTAAAACTTTGGTGCTTCAGTAATTCAGCGAGTCGAAGAAGCTTAAGCTGCTGACGAAGCGAATTCATCCGTATTCTTTTGTGTGTATTAGGTAGCCATCGTTACAGGATCCTGCCTCTCCATTCTCAGATCCCCAGAGAGGAGCAACGGCTGGTGTTTGAGCCCGTACCTGAAGGAGTGACTAAGGTAGGTGTGTTTTTAAAGCATTTTAGTTTGCTATAGCTGATGCTTCCTGATTTGATACCATTTATGTAATAAACCACAAGGAGGAAATTATATATGCAAAATTTCCCATTTCCTTGACTAATACGTTCAGACACTGAGCTTCTATTTTGTGTTTGCAGGTTATTCTATCGACAAATATCGCTGAAACCAGCATCACCATCAACGACGTGGTCTACGTCATTGACTCCTGCAAGTATGTTATCTGTATAAATATCAGGCATGAGCTTTGAAAGTAGTGATGAATTATTAATCACTGTGATTCAAACCCCCACAGGCAGAAGGTGAAGCTATTCACTGCCCATAACAACATGACCAACTATGCCACCGTGTGGGCATCCAAGACCAACCTGGAACAGAGAAAAGGTCGAGCCGGACGCGTCAGGCCAGGCTTCTGCTTCCACCTGTGCAGCAAAGCACGCTTTGAGAAGTGTGCATGCCATTTTGTTTATTCTTTGTCTTTTAAGCGGTTGTGTTGCTGTATTACAACAAGCATTCATTGTCACCTTTTTATAACCGTCATACAGATTGGAGACCCACATGACCCCAGAGATCTTTCGCACACCGCTGCACGAGGTGGCGCTTAGCATTAAGCTGCTCAGGCTCGGTGCTATCGGCCATTTTCTGGCCAAAGCGATCGAGCCTCCTCCACTGGATGCTGTTATTGAAGCTGAACACACTCTCCGAGGTATGGCGCACATTTCATCATGTTGGACTAAATGAGTCGCTTTTTTTTGTTTATAAAAAGCAAAAATTTTAACTACATGGGAATGAATTTTCCAGAGCTAGACGCGCTTGACTCTAATGACGAGCTGACCCCACTGGGACGCATCCTGGCCCGGCTGCCCATCGAGCCACGTCTGGGAAAGATGATGATCATGGGCTGCATCCTGAAGTAATTTTATTTTCATGAAGCAAGAAATATCAAGTTCCTAATTTGCTTGTCATTTATTTATTCATGTCATCTCCTTGTCTCACATATTTGTCTGTTTTTGCCTTTCTAGCGTAGGAGATGCTGTGTGCACCATTTCTGCTGCCTCATGCTTTTCCGAGCCATTCATCAGCGAAGGCAAGCGCTTAGGGTTTGTTCACAGGAACTTTGCAGGCACAAGATTCTCTGACCATGTAGCCCTACTTTCTGTCTTTCAAGCCTGGGATGAAGTCAGGTAGGACTTACACATAGATTTTAGGAACCTGGTGATTTTACGTGTCTTAACAGGGTTTTATAAAGTAACAAAGGGTTTATTTTGTTTTTAGGATGGGTGGAGAAGAGGCAGAAGCCAGGTTCTGTGAGCACAAGCGTTTACATATGTCTACCTTAAGGATGACCTGGGAGGCCAAAGTGCAGCTAAAGGACATCCTGATCAACTCCGGTTTTCCTGAAGGTGTGTAAATGTTCTCAACTAAACCGTCATACCTGTACATCATAGTATTAACAGCAGGCAATGCTTTTCACGAAATTCTCTTCTCTTGGCATTTTTTTTATTCTTCTCAGTTCAGAACTCTGTGAATGTTTCTTTTTCTATGCAGAGTGCCTAATGAATCAGGTGTTTAACAACGTGGGGCCAGACAATAACCTGGACGTGGTGATCTCCTTGCTCACCTACGGCTCCTACCCCAACGTCTGTTACCACAAAGAAAAGAGGAAAATCTTGACTACTGAAGGTCGAAATGCACTCATTCACAAGTCTTCCGTTAACTGCCCCTTCTCCAGTCAAGACCCCAGTTATCCGTCACCTTTCTTCGTCTTTGGGGAAAAGGTCAGCGCGGTGGTTTTTCTGTGCCTCTAGAATGAGCAATGCCTTTTAATTTGCTTGCAGCTGTTAAAGTCAACTGCTCTTAATCTGTATTGTAGATTCGGACTCGAGCCATTTCAGCCAAAGGGATGACCATGGTCAGCCCTCTCCAGCTCATTTTGTTTGCCGCCAAGAAAATCACGTCTAACGGGGAGGTGGTCGTACTTGACGACTGGTAAGTTCAGAAAATGTCTAAATCATTTCTCTTAAGGGAAACGAGAGTCTTTGCTACCTTACCTTGTACTGTTTGCAGGATCAACCTGCGTATTGAGCATGAAGTAGCTGGTGGGATTGCTGGACTAAGAGCTGCGATGGAGGCTGTAGTGGTGGAAGTGTCCAAAAACCCAGAATACATCAGAAGTATTGATCCCACCAACGAACGGCTGCTAAATGTCATTCGGCTTCTCTCCAGGCCCTCGTCTGCGGGACTCAACCTCATGACCAGCAATCCACGGTGAGATTTCAGTTCAGTTCCCTGCTGTCATTGGAAGGTGGCACATTTGTGGGATAATGTACCTGCTGTAGTACCCATCTCATCCATCCATCCCCCTCTTATCCTATCTATCTGTCTGTCCACCTATCTATCATTTTTACCAGATTTGGAGACGGTCCACGGCCTCCGAAAATGTCCCGGATGGATGGTGGAGCTGGAGGGTTCCATGGTCGGGGAGGATACCGCGGCGGTGGAGGATACGGGGGCGGCGGTGGAGGGTACAGGGGTTCCGGAGGAGGGTACAGGGGTTCCGGAGGAGGGTACAGAGGATCCGGCGGTTACAGGGGTGGAGGCGGATACCGGGGGTCAGGAGGGTATGGTGGTGGTGGTGGTGGTGGTGGATACGGAGGGGGTGGGGGTGGTTATGGGGGAGGTCGTGGGTTTAACAGAGGTGGATATGGAGGATACTAAAAGAGGGATTTATGATGATCATACCATTTTTGCACCATGTTTAACACGTCGCATGATCCATGTTGTGGGGTAAGGAAGCAAAAGTCTAATTTGCATTATGGGAATAGAAGAAAGTGTTCTAGTTGGATGACTATTTCAGAAAGCTATGCATCAAAGTACTTGCATAGTCATGCTTTCATTTGACAAAAGACCTTGATTGTTTTAATTTGCTGTTATGTGGTAATTGTAATATTTTTGATAAATTACTTTATCAAGTGTTTTTGAAAGTAGTATTCATTCCTGAATTGAAACTTCAAAGTAAAGTCATCGTCATTAACTATGAAATAAGTGTTGTCTTTTTTTTATTTACTTAGTAATTAATCATTTATTTAGGTTTTGGACATCATCATCAAGCACCAGGATGGTCACAGCATAGCCATAATTATTCTAGATGTTTGGGCAGACATCTTAATCTGTGGTTGAAGAATAACCTAGCAAGCGAACTTGTTTTTGTTCACAGTGCTATAGAAGTTGCTTTCGGCTGCTCCCTGTTTCGGGGTCACCACAGCGGACCAACTGGTCTGCACAACAACTTGGCAAATGTTTTACGCCAAATGCCCTTCCTGACGCAACCCTCCCATTTTTCCGGGCTTGGGACCGGCACTGCGTCCAGTGGCTGGGTTTGAGGCATTGGCTGGGAATCGAACCCGGGCCTTCCGCGGTTCTTAGGCGAGAAACCTACCACTGAGCCACCAATGCCCCCTTTGTTCACAGTGCTATAAATGTGATTATCGGATTTAGAGTATAATGCAGGTTACAAGTAATGGCATAGATATGAGGCAACGGAAAGGCTGCACATGGAAAGAGGTAAAGTATAAGTTGTTAAAGGCTAATGGAACTGAGTTTTGAACTGCGCTTGGGTCTTTATCTTGCAGTTATCTTGTCTGGGTGGAGTACTTGAGTTAAAAGCACACAGTCAGATAAACATGCATCTAAGTAGCAATCTAACACTGATCTCTGAAGGGTATTTAGCACGAAGAGCACCAGATCTCTTTTGACACAGACTATAATGCAGTTTGGGTTGTAGCCACAGACTACAGTTCACCTGTCTGCTAAAATCTAGCAGGTCACTTTTGATTGACAGGATGTTTATCACACTAGTCTTTCTGCACACATAGCTGCACTCAGGAACTGCCCAAATATATTTCAGCCCATTTAATGTATATTAAATAACAAAAAATAAGTGTTGGTATACTTATTTCCACTAGTTGTTACACTTAACACAACGTTGATATACAATCAGACAGACGGTGATTCACCCTGTGTGGGATGGCTGTTCTCAATCATCACCTATAGGGGGCAGCGAGGAGAGAAAGAAAGCAAATAATGAGCATCACACACAATAGTTGTGTATGTTAGTTTTAATGTGATGGTGTCAGCAAGGGTAAGTGAACACAGGCTATTGGGAAAGAAATAAAATATAGGGATTATAAGTTATTTGTGACCTTTGCACTGCTTGAGCTCCTTATACAGGAGATTCTTTATGAACAGCTTTGACAGTCAACATCCAGAGATATTCCCACATGACCATATATGGACACAAACGCACGTCTTCTCAGGTCTCTGATCTTAAGACAGGGTTTCAAACCCTGACTATTATCCTGGGATGCATCAGGAATGACGTCTGTACTTTGCACAGCAGGCAGAGACTAGAGATCTGAGGCTTATTGTGGCTCATGGTCTGCTGGTACAACCCCCAGGGTGGAATGGCAAGACAAGGTGGGATGAGGGGTAGATGTAGGATGGCAGGTCAAGGTGGGATGAAGGGATAGTGTGGGGTTGGCAGGTCAAGGTGGGATGAAGGGTTGATGTAGGGTGGCGGAACAAGATGGGATTAAGAGTAGATGCAGGGTGGAAGGACAAGGTGGGTTGAAAGGAGGATGTAGGGTGGCAGGATAAGGTGAGGTGTTGATGTGGGGTTGCAGGACGGGATTGGATGAGAGGTAGATGCGGGGTGCCCAAACGTTTACCCTGAAATATTGTACCAACTGGTGGGAAGGAAAAAACAACGATAGACCTGCTGATTAAATAATTTTTGAATATATCTGATTGTATGAACAGATGTAAATATATATATTTTACTGGATTGTACCTTCTGGCTGCGATCAATGTTTTATTGCTACATGTCCTAAATAACAAGAAAATTGAACATTAAAATATGATATACAATATTTATCTTTCATTTTTCTTATAGCATTTGTTCGGAATGATGTGTGTTTGCAGGTTACCCTTTCCAAATAGAAAGACGTTAAATAAGTTAAAAATATATAAAAACAACAACAAAAAATCATCTGATAAAATCTTAATCGTTGTTGAACGCGGCATTTCCTTGAACGCTGCTTCGCAGCTGATCACTGTCTGTGTTAAATCTCTCTTCAGTAGTTTATATGCCTTTAATCCCTATCTTCTACTGTATAACTTTTAATGTAATGTTGGGCAAACTACAATTCTCAAACATTCCCTTCATGTCAATTCCGTGTCAAGTTTAATACTAACCACAACTATTCACGGCTATAAACAGTTCATCACGAATATGTGTCGTGGGAATGAATTCAACCATTAAAACAAAGGCAGTGTTCACTGCATATGGAAAACAGAGTGGGCAATAAACTCCGCTATCAAAGTAACTTCCCATGGGATCACTTGTAATATCGACGAAAAGTTGGAGAAGTTTATTATTTCGGTGGTACATGAACATAGAGTAACTTTCCAGTCCAAAAACAATCATATATTGGAATGATATGAAATGTGATTGCCAATAGAGGGAGCATCACGACCAGTTTCACTGTCACTGTTTCAGACCTTCTCTGGGTTTTCCTGACACAAATACAGTGAAATCCTTTATGTTAAAGTAGTAACAGGGAGGAAACAAATAATAATTGATAGCTCTGAAAAAGTTCTAAACGCGATAGAAAAGTGAATATGCTTTTTTATACAACTGTTAATTCTGGCAAACTAGGCACTTGAACGTTTCACTGTTTCTCTGGACGGATCGCTTCACTAGCGGGTTACTTACTAGATCGAAATTGTTGCTTCGGTTGTGTTCGCGACTTCATCGACGATTAAAAGAAAAGAAAGATGTAAAGAAATTTAACTTTTGACTTTAAAAAAGCTTGTTTGTTGAAGACGAAAAGGAAGATTGAAAAACTTTTAACAAGAATGTACAAATCAATATGAGGTAGCTAGGCCAAGGACTAGAAAACTGGTCTGGGATCTATATCTGCTAGCGGATGAAAAATAAACGCAATATGTCCCCCAATTTATCTGTTCTTACTTTGAGAAAATCGCATCACTGATTAATCGAGGCAAAATTTACACTAGGTTTGATCCTAAGAGAATAATCTGATAACAGATGAAATAAAATTTAGCACGTGTTTTACTGTAACACATCCACATGACTGACAAAATTTGACATTTCTCTCTGCTTTCCATTTCTCTATTTCTGTGCTTAGGAATGAATAATTATATTATATTGTCATCTCTGTTTACTTGAAAACTGTTTCAAATCCTGGAAGATTTATATGAAGCCATTAAACAATCCACAGACTGAGATTCATTTTCTGGAACGCTCCATTCAGTCAGAATAGCAAGCAAACTAGCTACGAGTTTGTATTTACATTCAAATAAATATTTCTGTATTAAATAGACATTTAAAAAGCAATAACTTTTTATTGCTTGATAGCCAGTGGTAGCCTACCGACAAAAAGTATGCTAGCTAGTGTTATTTGAGGGGGGAAGTTGGCTTCTTGTCATCCATCCATTCATCTATCGATCTATTTTCTACGTGGAGTCTATCCTAGGGGACAAGTGGGTACAAGGTGGACACACCCTGGACGTCACAGGGCACAATCATACACACTACGGACAATTTAGAGATGCTAATCAGCCTACAACTCATGGACTCAGACTGGGGGAGGAAAGCAAACTAAACCCTTCAGAATAGAATATGCAAACTCCAAACACACACACACACACACACACACACACATACAGGGTAGAGGTGGGAAACCCCCAGCCCTGGAGGTGTGAAGCGAGCGTGTTAACCACTAAGCCACTGTGCCCCCTGGTGTGGTTTTTTTTTCATAAATAGCTTAAATTCTTACTTAATTATATTAAAACCTGACATTACGCACCACTCTCTACAAGTACACAAATAGACTTATGGGACATTTTTAATCAGTGTAAACAAATGAATGATTTTCTGGCTGTGAGTTTGATATAAAATGAATCAGGACTCTGTTGGCTTTCAGTGTGAGAAGTATGTTTTTACCCTCTGTTGGATAACCATACACAGAATTTTAGTAGTTAAAGATCTTCAAATTTTAGCTGCTTATGAGCAAGCACTTGGGGCATAAATGGGGCATAAATTTGTATGAAAAGAAACTAATCATTGTTTTTTTGTTTTGTTTTTTTGTACTTTTCTGTGAATATATTGCCCCTAGTAGGCTAGGGAAAAATAGAAATACTTTTAAAACTACAAACGTTTAAAGACCTGCGTGTCTGCTTTCATATGAGCTTCATATTTACCACCACTGCGGAGTGTGACATGACAGAGACATTCAGTGCTGAACATGGACACAACACAAAACAGGCTCAAACGCCATTTTTTTGGCCTCGATGAAATTGAGTTTACAAAGAAATTCTTGCATAAACATCCAAACTCTAAAGTGCTGGGTTTTCAAATTCATTTTACCCCAGCTATTCTTAGTGTTATTTACTACTTCCATGATGGTTTTTCTTAATTGTTTTCATTGAGAATGGGCCCTCTAAGCATAGCTAGGTTTATCTAGCTGATCTGTCTTTATTTGAATACGGCAGACAAACATGACTATCTAGCGAGAACGAGGCCTCAGGATAAGTTCTGGTAGCTGCAGAAATCCTCTTAGAGAACAATTACTAATGAGAGTTTTACATTTCTTGAGGCTAAGGAATTGAGACAATGTGCATTTGGGACATGCCTGTACATGAAGCTACAGAAGATTGTCTCAGACAGGAAAGGTGGAACCTGTAGATGACTGAGGGTGTTGACATGCCGTGCTCATTTTGACACAGCGACAGGTCAAATTTGTTGAGACAAAAGGTTGATTGATGGAGTGCTACAATGAGAGATGCATGCATGAACCAAAGTCTGTGTGTGTGTGTGTGTGTGTTTTGGAGATTTGAAGTTTGTGTAGACGGAAAGTTAAAAGGTTCAGTGTAAAGTTTCGAGCCTTTTTCTTTATTTCTTGAAGCTGAGAGGTGATCTACATGAGAATTATAATCATACTAACCCTGAATCTTGCATGATTGAGTTAAATCATTGATACACATATTGATTGCCAGCCTTTGATCATTTAAGGTGGCTGCCGTTGAGCAAACAGATTGATGATGCAATTAGGATAATGAATGTGCCTTTCTGTGTAAAAGATTCAATTGATAATGCTCTTTTTTTCACAGAGGACTGTGAATATCACTTACATTCTCCATGACCTATTCCAGTTGTACCTAAAAAAAAAAAAGCAAACCAAACCTTGTTTGTTACTCTAAGCTGAGTTCTTGTATCTGATTGGTCAAATGTCAGGTTTATATGAATAAATTCTTTCTTACATACTTGCAAGTTTCCCAGTTTTCCCATCACTAGCAATACGTTTTTTGTTTTAAATGTCTGCTTGTTGCTATGGTGTTGCCAAGGAAGGAGTCTCCAGTGTCAGTACTCTGTAACAGTCAGTAGGTTTTCCAACACAAGAGAATATTCAGGGCTGAAGAATTTGGTGAGCTTGGTGAGGGAAAGGTTTAATAGTTGTTAGAATGTACTGTAAGTGAAAAGTGGAGCAAACTTGTTTTAGTTACTCGTTGTGTTGTGTTCCTTACTAAACAGCTGGAGAACATAATAGGTGATGGGTGCATCCCAAATCGCACACTAGTGCACTAATCTAAACCATTTTGTAGATGTTTCATGTACTCAATGGACACAGCTTTGCTTACATAGCAAAAAGGGGCAGGGCTACCAGGTGCCGACGCTGGATGAGAAACAATTTCAAGATGACCAACGACACTCCAGTGGATGAGGCGTCTTACAAACGTCTTTTAAATTTGTCTTAATTTGCCGTCGACTGGGGAACGACTTATACATTCGGTTATAAAAAAAAAAGTCAGTGTTCCATTTCACTAGACTGTACTTAGTGCATAGTTTAAATAAACAGTGTTTAGTGCTACATTTGGGATGTTTTCATCTTTCCACTTGACCGATCAGAGACGCTTGAACTGATCTTGAACTGTGTCACGTGTTCTGGTCAATTGCACACATTATAAAGCACACTAACCCGCTGTACAAGATTGTGGTTGATTATTAATACTGTGGCTTTTCCAGAGTCTCTTGTGTAGATAGTGTAGTGTCACGATAAAGTACTGGGATATTTTCACCTTGAAGCATTGTTGCCTCTGCCAGGAGGTTAAGAGTTGACCACAGACAGATGTTTTTAAATAATTATTAGTATTTTGCGTGAGCAGTAGAACAAAAGCATTGAGGATGTTTACGCTGAGGTGAGGAATGTTGCACTTGAGCTCTGGTTAAAATGGTCTTTTACAGAAATGCACTGTAAACTGCTGTAATGGTCAGCAAAGCACTTTTCAGTCAGCAGCTGTTCTTAAAAAGAGCGTGTGTGAAGTCTAAATGCGGTTGATTCTTATGCTGATCCAGATGTATTTATCCAAAGGAAAGAAACATGAGGCAGTACATGGGATTAACTGAAATCTTAATGGAAATGCCTTGATTTTTTTCTTACACCAGTTGTACATAGATAAATATTCCTATTGTTAGCATTTTTTATAAGCTTCTAATCATGCAGGACAGCATGAAACCCCCAGAGGAAAAGTGCTTTCTGCCCTCTTCCGCATACATGAGCTCACAGACGCCTACAATTGGCTAGTGCCGTTATGACTGACAGGAGAGAAAGAGTATACTGTTCCTCCCACTCAGAGAACGAGGCCAATTTCGCTTTGTGATCTCTAGACACTTTTAAATTGTGTCTTTCATAATACTCCAGTGCTTTAGACAATTTTAGGTATTTTAGTCAAAACGGTGTCCATGACATCTGACTCAGTGTGTGTTAGTGTAAGAAAACATCCAGCAAGTGTCAGTCAAAGTAACGTAAGCCTCTGCAGCTATAAATTCTTAACATCCACTGCTATTCTTGGTTTTCTGGGCAAGGTATATTTAACCTCACTTTTTTTGGCCCCTTTGCTAACAGCATGTAATGACTATCTTCTTCTATTTTATTCCTAGCACTGGAGATTCATCCGTCCAAGCACAATGAGTCTTTTAAAAAAAACTCAGTTATTATGAGAAAGTTCATTTTGTAATAACATAGCTTTTAAATCACAAATGAAATGTTATTTATTTATTTATTTAATTTCTAGTGCCGGGTTTCTCAAGAGTTATTGGTTAAGATCAGTTTACGAAAGGAGCTCTTCTGGAAACATTTTGTGAGAGGAAAATCTTGGTTAAATGGGTTTTACATTAACTTTAAGAAGTCTCACAGACTTCTTAAAACTGAGAAAGGAAAGACCTTTAGGGTTTTAGATATGACCTAATTAATATTTGTTAACAGACAGCTCTATGCACATTTATATTATTATTATTATTATTATTATTATTATTATTATTATTATTATTATTTTAGAACATACATTCTGTCCATGGTAGTGCTTTATCTGAGGTTTACTACATCTAGAACAGAATGCTGATTCATTTTTTATTTTTGTAAAATACTGTGGAAGAGGAGCTGGAAAAAAATGGAAACAAATGGAAAGATTCATTATTGTAATATTCATTCATTCATTGTCTACCGCTTATCCGATCTACTCTCGGGTCACGGGGAGCCTGTGCCTATCTCAGGCGTCATTGGGCATCAAGGCAGGATACACCCTGGACGGAGTGCCAACCCATCGCAGGGCACACACACACACACTCTCATTCACTCACGCAATCACATACTACGGACAATTTAGAGATGCCAATCAACCTGCAATGCATGTCTTTGGACTGGGGGAGGAAACCGGAGCACCCAGAGGAAACCCCCGAGGCACGGGGAGAACATGCAAGCTCCACACACACACACACACACACACACACACACACACACACACGGCGGAGGCGGGAATCGAACCCCCAACCCTGGAGGTGTGAGGCAAACGTGCTAACCACCAAGCCACCGCGCCCCCCCCATTATTGTAATATAAAATATAAAAAAAGAAAATATTTTACTCATTTCAATAACAGTTCTTAAGAGTATATTTAGTAGATATATTTCATATATATTTTATAAACATAATATTTGTAAAAAAAAATGTATATAATTTTTAACTTTTAAGTATGTGGTCATGTTATTTTATTACAATTTAATAATAATAATAATAATAATAATAATAATAATAATAATAATAATCTGCTCCTGCTCACTGCCTCGCTCACTCCCGAGATTGACGGGGAGACTGGCCAATAAGAACACTCGCTCTTGCTAGGTCACGCCCCTTCGTGTCGCAGATATTCCTACTCGGCTTTCCAGTGGCTCGGCGGAATATCAAAGTGTTCCTAGACCGGAAGTAGACGTACAAACTATTTTTTTTTTGCACTGAACTTCTATGACTTGCGCACTAGCTGGCAGGGTGTAACCTGGTCAGATGTAGCTCTTTTCCTCTAAAAGTTTTATTTGTTTTCCTTCATGGCGGTGCTCAGGAATCAATAGCAAAACGAGTGGAAGTAAAGTCGAGGAAAGAGCAAGGAGAAAAAAGGAAAAAGGTTCTGCATGGTTTTATTTCTAACTCCGCAGAACTTTTGAAAAGGCGCAGGTCGGAAAAGGAAAGTCGTTTGGGGGAAAGGGCCAGGACGCACGGAGACAATAATGCGCTGCGCGGCTCTTCTATTGAGTTTAGTGACTTTGTGCGCGACGCGCGGTCACGCAGCCATGGACGAGTGCGTGGACGAGGTGAACGGCCGGCCTCAGCGCTGCTTGCCCGAGTTCGTGAACGCGGCGTTTAACGTGACTGTAGTGGCCACCAACACGTGCGGATCTCCGCCTGAAGAATACTGCGTGCAGACCGGCGTCACCGGAGTCACCAAGTCCTGCCACATCTGCGATGCCCGAGATCCGAGACTGCATCACAGCGCCGTCTACCTCACCGACTACAACAACCATGCGGACACCACCTGGTGGCAAAGTCAGACCATGCTAGCTGGCGTCCAGTACCCCAATTCCATCAACTTAACCCTGCACCTAGGTACGTGTTCCTGTTCATTCCCGTTCAACCTCCTAAACTCCGTGTGCAATTTCTCATCACTCGAACTGGAAATGTTCCAGCACGACAGTGTGATTGCTCAGATCCGCCAATGCATAGTTTAGAAGATCTTGAGTGATCCCTTTAAAATCTAGTGGAAAGCCTTCCCAGAAGAGTGGAGGTTATTGTAACAGCAAAAACAGGGAACTGAAACGAGGAACGGACTTTTCAGGTGGTACGTGTGAGTGTGACGGTCAGGGGTACACATAGTTTTGGACATATTGTATAGTCTAGTCTGTGCTTCAAGAATCAAGTGAATAGTGATTTATAACCCAGTCAACTGTATAAACCCATTAGAATCATTACTATTGATTAGACATTGATAAGGATAAAGATAAATATATACTTTTTGAGCCCCACATCATAACGTTCGACGTCCGAAGGTTGATCATTTAGGGGGAAAAACACACAAGAACCCAAGCGCATAAGCTAATGAGTCCAAATCTTCATAAACTGTATCACAATCACTTAAATGCTCACTAATGGCTGGTAAAAGTATCTCCAGGTTGATAAACAGAGTCACACAAACCCACAGTTCTGATGGATCTCTTTGTGTGTTAAATGGGAAGCTGCATTGACAGCGATTGCCTGGCTTTTCTCCTTCTGGGCTTTACTCCACTATGTTAAAGGATATCTGGACACGGTGTAGAGAGTCATGTGTGGTTCACTCCTAATGGGAAGGCTTTAACTTGCAATTTAGTGCTTGAAAGGTAGCCCGTAATCACGTTTATGTTTATGGACTTCAAAACAGTTAAACGTTCATTTCCAATGATGCTGTTGTTTTTGTTTTTAAGGTTATGGGTGTCAACAAAGACATCTAAATAAGCGATTATATAATTCACATAGAAATAGCAGCTTGGCTCTTTTGACCTCTTCTCTACTTTCACTGTTAGTGGGAAACTACTCAAGCGGCTACACTGATTAAATTTGTTTACATTGCCTAACCAATCCGTTACCGCCAGATTTAAACAGTATGCCAGAGGAATGTGAGACTTATTCAAATCAGGAATAAACAGTAGATCCGGGTTAATATTTGATTGAGTGACGGTCTGTTTCCTGGACCCCTTAATAGGATTTTTGGTGGTTGGTGGAAGTTCACAAGCTCCATAGGTAAAATCTTTAGCAGATCGCAACTGTTAGATAGTTCCTTTCAAATAGTTTGTATGTAATTCAGCCAAGAGTTTTATTAGGATTCTCTAGTATTCATCTTAAACAAAATGAAATAACAGAATCACTGATTGGCTGCTGTTGTGTTTGGTGGTTGCCTCCATTTGCAGTCTTGATTTTTCTTCTTGTACCCTCACATACTTTAGGTGTTGGATAAGCACGCTTAGCCTCGTTTCGCAGTCTAATTGCTGCGCCCTCAGGGACCTCATCCCTGCTGAAAGATAGCAAGCTAAGGGAACAGGATCTCTAAAGCTGATCAGCTGTCTGCTTTGAGGCTGGCACGTCCAGGGGTGCTGAAAACCCGCATCTGTAATCACAGCTGACGTTGCCGCTAATGACGGCTGGGAGTGGTCTCCCCGTGCAGTTCCACATACTATACTGCTTGTTTTTTTCTTCCTCCCCCACCTCCATCCTTCATGGGAGGTGAAGTTAAAATGTCTGTCCATAATGACGGTGGGATTCTTTTTTTTTTTTTTTTTTTCCAGATAGGATGTTATGTGCACGTCTCAGTAGGTGGGAAGCCACAAGAAGTCTGGAGCTTTGAGCCATAAGCTCTTATTTTTATATACTTTGCCTTTGATGGCTTTTATCTCTTATTCTGCCCGGTTTGGGCAGGAAGCAGACATGCCCTGACTTGACAGTTCCCTCCACTCTTTTCTGAAAGCTGGAGATTAATCCTGATCCAGACAGACAGAATAAGAGATGACTCGGGTTGATATAAGCAAATATTTTTTTTTAGATCATATAAACCTGGTATCTTTTTAAAAAAAAATATGTTAGCAATCAGATGTGTGCAGGCCTTGCGTATTATTCAGTCCACCATAAATATGAAACAGTGACTCATTTTCTCTACTGGACACCAGTCAGTGCTTTTGACTCTTAATTCACAAGTGCCAAGAATTTTCAGAAAGTGAATGTAACCTAAAGTTTATATCAATCGTATTATGTTGTTGATACGTGATAAGCTCTTCAACCCTCTGGAACCTCGAATCTGAGAAACCGTTGTGCAAAAACAGTATTTCTGATAACGTCCATCTCCTTTTTCTTGACTTTAATAAGGAACACCGTTGAGAAATAAACCGACTCCCACAAGCGATCGCCATGGCACATGATTCAATAACCTGAGCTGGTATGAGGGAACGTGTCCCAGTGGTGACATTCTAAACTTATCGTGCTGTATTTCCTGCATGAAAGAAAGGACTGTTTACTCAAAGATAACCACTATCTTCTCCCAAATCTCGAATCATTTGCCGTCAAATTACACCTAAATATATCAGTTGCACCCAGTGGACCAGGGAAGGTATCCAGCAGTTCAGAATGAACATCTGTTATTTAATACAGTTTGCCAGTATTAGGTCTCAGAAAAATATAGTCTTGATTACAACTCTAATTATATCCAAAAGCTACAAAACAGTCAGTACGGCGTGAAATCAAAGGGGCATGCATTTGGGATTTTATATGAATGTAATTGTATGAACTTGAATGTAAATATACAAGTTGCCTACCTGCCTTTCTATAGAATTAGGTGTATGTCGTGATAATATCAGTAATTGTGCTGCCACCCTGCAAATTCTCCAAAGTTTTACCATTTAACAAAAACGAGGTGGAACTAGTCACCATTACCGCACACAACGCAGAACAAGGAAATATTTTATATAAAATAGGGGAAAATTTGAAGTAGATTTGCTCACATTCAAGCATAAAGGGGCTACGCAAGACAGAAAGAAAGCTCTCTAGTTTTGGAGCTGATGTAAACAGTGCTTATGCATCTGTTTTTCATTTGTCCAACATTTGAACAAAACCTGACCCTGTCTTAATGGAAAGAAGCTGGACATACGTCTGCCGAACAGTCATGTGGAATGCTATGATGCTCCTTTATACCAGTCACAACACGGGCCATGCCTGTTTCCTGATACACATCCGTTTATCAGAACAAAATATTTGTTGTCAGCTTACGCTATAGGATTTCAGAGAGTGTACTTCACGAGGGTCAAGCACTTAGGAAGAGAGTTCTCTTCCTGTCCTGTAGCTTGCATCAACACCACCCTCTTCCCCAGTGTCCTCTTCCATGGCTGTCTTTCTCACTGGCTGAGTTTACAGAGAGGGAGAAGCCCTACAGTGTGGGAAAGTAAAAAGCAGCATGTTTCTCGGGCCCTAGGGTCTTTCTCCTTCATCCCTCGCAAGTTGTTTTTTTCCCCCCAAACTCAAAGACCTTGTCATTTCCGAAAGGGACCAGCTGGGCCAAATTATACCAATCGCACTTGAGAAGGTTGGCGGGAGTGTGAGTTATCTGCTTAGAGCCTGGAAGGTATGATCTCACTGTGGGAAACTTGTGTAAATAAAGGACTGTGAAGTGTGTGTGCCTCTTGGTGCATTTACAATCTTAGGTATGCAGTCAGTGCTTTGCCTGCTCTGGATGTTAGATGCAGCCCATGCCGATTGAAGCAAGTGACAAATTCTTGGCAGAAAGAATGGCATTTGGCTAAGAGGAGTGGTACGCATCGGGGTCTGGGGTCATGTTGGATGCGACAACAGCAAAAAAAGCCACTCAAACGGGAGTTTTTTACTTTTATACGACCGAGAGGTTAGATAAAACTTGCAGAGCAGGACCTTTGGAATGCATTTACAACAACTACCTGATTTGAAGGAAACTATTTAGATTCAGCAAAATGGAACCAGCTAAATTTTTTCCAAACATCGCAGGAAAGTGCCATCGGTTTAGTACACCCCTCTGACGGGCTTAAATCTGAATATTGAGACAGCACTAAATAGATACAGGTTGTGACATTTCCTTACACCCCTATTTGGCAGCGTCACCCTCGTCTTCGGCAATAAAAGAAGCTGCGACTGTTAATTGCTTTAGTAATTGTGTTGCCGAGGTGGAACTGGGGTATCGGACCACCCAGGGTGGTCAAAGTGCAAAGTGTCGTCTCATCTCCTGGTGATGAAGCCATTGTGGGCAGCTGATTCTGGCCAACATGGCCAAACGCTTCAGGAAAGAGCTCCTGCTGCTTTCAGATTGTACCTCATAGGAGCTGTCAAACATGCTCCTCACGCTTTTCTCGACATACAGAGGTGTTTAATCGTAAAAGGACCGAGCCTCACGGGCAGACTGTTTACTGTTTCTTTTAATGGTTAGTTGGAAATAAAGCAAAACCGAATTAGCATTAGGACTTAAGTACACTTCATTAATTCCTTCAGATCACCTTATCATGAACTCTTTGGTAGGCGCGAAAATGATTCATTTATAGTTGAGAAGAGATATTCGTTCCCACCCATTTGGCACACATGGCTGTGAAATGCACACGGAACCGACGCACTCTTGCAAGTCAAAGTCTCTCTCACCTCCAATTAGCGTGTTTGAATTCAGCCTGTCTTTGTTTTACCTAGCTTTCAGTTACTTCAGTATTCCAAGGGCTTATTAGTGGGAACATTCCTCTAGGGTGAGATTATTGTTCAGTTTGTGTGGCTATTACCAAGTTGCTTAAGATTCACATTTATGTTTCTTAGGATATGTTATTCATGAAAAAAAACCCTTCATGGTGTAGGGGGTGGAGATCGTGCCAGCCTGCCACACTGCTTCAGGATGGCCGTCGAATTCTCGAAACAAACATATAAAGGTCAGAATAAACAGCTTATGAGACTGCTCATCAGGATGACTGTAGCCTTTTAATGCACAAGCATTGGTAATTAGATTATTTCCTCAAATAGGACAATTTAAAATAGTTGCGTTAGTTGTCAGTACCAGTTCGTGCCTCTGAAATAGAGGTTTGCAAGATCCCACTCGACTATACTACCAAAAAAAGTCGAACCATTCTCCCCCCACTGGATCGGACTTGCCAGCAAATCACTGTTGAAGATGACTGAATGGGTTGAGCAAATGTTTTGCGCTGTTGTTTATTTCCTGTGTTAATTAAAGTGGACATTATTTGCACTTACACAAAAACCGCCACTCCCCTGACTTCTGTCTCCATGCACACCAATGACTCTGTTCCTACCAAGCCACCTGTACTAAAAGATTACTATTACTTTCATTATTTGTAATATTTTTCTTTTAGTTCATTGGAGGATTCTGTCTTTCAACACATTTTGTGCCTGTCACGTCATCGTGCCGAAGCAGATGGTGCGGTGTGCTTTATAATTTACTTGCGCATCTCCAATGTAAAGGGACCCTTCTTTAAGAACATCACCACCACCGGAGCTTTTCTTCTTTATTTCCCAACAAGCATCTCTTCAAAGACTTCAAAGCAGAGTGCTTTAAGTGTGAAACCGACCTGGGTGTCATTGGCCAAATACAGCTGTTTGTTACACATTTAATGAGGAATCGGGTAACCCTGAAAATGAGAAAAAAAAAGAGCCCTCTCTTGCTTTCTGTTTGTTTGTTGTTTTTCCCCCCGACTGGTCCAGTGCTTAAAGCTGTTCTTTCTGCTTTGTATTATGATAAAATGTCCTCCCTCAGGCTGAAATGTTAACACCTGCTTTTACAGGGGGATGTTTCCCCCCCCCCCCCCCCCTCCAAGGTAGGGCTGCTAGCCGTGAGAGCTTCACAATGCAGCCATGGAAAAAAAAAAAATCTTGTTTCCGGATGTCAAAGCCAGTAAGGGATATGTTTTCAGCATGCAGCAATAAACCATATTACGAACGTGTACTTTCCCCCGTGCCTAATTTTAAATCACGTCAATGTTCGGCTAGCGTCTCATCTTCGTTTTGCGTCAATTTTATCGCACCTCGTGCTTAGGCGTGCTTTCATCTCAACTAGCTCGTTTGTCAGATATGTTGTTTTTTGAGACGTTGCGCATTAATCAGGGAGTTCCCCAAGATTTAAGGTAGTCAGCTCTAGAGTCTGGAGTAGGAAGTGCCTGCAGATTCTCCATGACTCAGTGCTTGTTTTTAACCCCTGATTTTAACTATGGGGCATTGTTGAAGCCTCTCTGAGGTCCAAGATACTCTCACACACGAAAAACACAACATTTAAGTTAGAAAGCGCAACAGCAAATCCAAAAAAAAAAAAAAAAGAATAAGGTTAGAAAAAAAAACGAGAGGACCTTAATGAACAAGCTCAATGAGCTGGTTGTTGATTGGTTCCGAAATGCGTCGGTTTGACAGACGGAAGGAAGACAGACGAAAAACATTCGCTGTCATAGCATAAGTAACTACAATAAATTGTTTTAGCAAGGCAAACTAGATAACGGACTGATTTAGTTTTCCTTAAGTCTTAGACGTATACGTAAACCTTCATTTTAACATAATTTTGCTTGTTTTGTTTTTTAATTTGATTTCAAGTTTTGTTTAGACCTTGTTTAAACAGAAAAGGAGTCCTCTGAATTAGCTTTTTCAGTTTCGTTGTTTTCTGTAGACCACTTTGTTTTTTTTTGTGTAGTTTTGTATAGTTATATTAAATGGATTAAACTGTCTTGTCTATCTACTGATGAAAGCTGCTCTAGTGAGTGTTTTTCTCTCTTTGTGATGTTTTTTCTGTTACGTTCTCTCTCTCTCTCTCTCTCTCCCTCTCTCTCTCACCATGTTGTGTTTTTTTGTCATTTTCTCTTTCTGTTGCGATTTCTCTCTCTTTGTGGTGTTTTTTTCTCTGTTGCATTTTCTCTCTCTGCGCATCTTTTTCAAGGCTCGATAGCTCTGGGAATAAAAGTATGCAAGCTTGATTTAGGACATAAAGCAGGCGTCGTCGACGTCCACACGCATCATAATCTTTACTTTACAGTGAGACCGTGAAGACTTTTAACGAGCCAACTCTGCCTGTTTCTAAAGATTAACAAGGTTTCCACTGTAATGCATATCTCTGATAAACTAGTGAGGGCTGGTGCTCAATGTTCTGAAGGTAGTGTCGAAAATGTGTAGTTACTTATTATTTTCTGGGTGGCTAACCTACCAAAGCAAAAAGCTTGTGTTTGTACAACAATGTATAAGTTCCAGCCGACCGCATCGGATAAATCAGCGTCTAATATCGCTACCTCGGCTGGTATGACAGAAACGTATAAACAGTCACTGGAACTATTTCCTAATGTTTGAGTAAAGCACTTCAACTAACAAACTAACTCTTTCTGGAGGCAAACAGCTCAGTGACGAATCCCTCTCGAGACAGGATGTCCTCTTTGGGAACTGTAAATTGCTAGGGTTAAACTCATTTCACATGACCCTGAACCTCTTTTTTCCCCTTAAATCCCATATTCCCTTTTGAATTGATTCACTCCATGTATGCTGTTTTCTTTCTGCAAATTCTTTTGTTTTTCTTTGTGTCCTTTCATGAGGTTGTAGGAACCAAAAGTGAAATGAAACACATCCGCAGAACCGTTCAAAATGAAGTCTATAATTTACGAAATGTCAAACAAATGACAAAGATATTTATTTATTATTCGGAAGGTATAGTATGGGACGATTTAGTAATGTTTTTTTTTTGGTTTCAACATCACCTTTACAGTCATCCGCATTTTTTCCCTGTTGCTGATCCAGAGGTCAGCGGGGCTCTTCCGTCCGGTGCAGCAAAGAAGTCGAGCCAGGGCTGTAATTGGATTCCCCTCGCTCGCTTCCTTTTGTCTGGCTTGACTAAACATGCTGTCCTTTTATATATCAGCCAGGCAAATTCTACACTTTGTTGTGACATTCCAGCATGCTTTGTGCTCGGTGTACTCTAGGCTTGTACGCTCTCTTTCTCTACTGAAGATGTCCCTAGTTCCAGAACCGCACTGATGTTGACCTTCTGCCAGAAAGGGAAGTCAGCAATAATAGGGACTTTAGGTTCATTAGAGCTAAGTTTCTTGCAGCCAAAAAGCATAAGATAAAGAGTAACGTTAATGTGTACTTAACTTTAGCCAATGGATAACGTTGGGAAGTAAATGGATAACTAACTGACAAACTGTCGCCTTTCCATTTTTTTCCTTTTTTTATTCTTCAAGCTTCAGAGAGACGTATTTTCATCTTCCTCACAGTGATCAATGATCAATATTCATCATTTATTTCTCAATTCTGCTCCTCAGTCTAGTCTAATTCACATTAACAAGCTTCCACATTTGAACGATGCCCCAGACCCCTGTTAATCCTCCGTATCCACCTGAAGAGTAGCTTAGTAAGTAAAATAGATTTTCACGAATCCTCAGATCGGCACATAGCTGAGGATTTCAGGAGCTTTATTAAAAAAACCTGAGTGTCTGCAGCAGAGAATCCTTCTGACATGTCAGCCGGGGACTTCAAAGAAGCTTTGTGTGTGTGACTAATGAGAGAGAGAGAGAGATGCAGACAGAGAGGGAGAGAGGAAGAAGCAGAATGAGAGAGAAACATGCAGACTGCGAGAGAGAAAGAGAGAGGGAATGAGACAGACGAGCAGAAACATGAGAGAAACATGCAGACAGTAGGGTGGAGAGAGAGACATACTGAGATGCATGCATGAAAAGAGTCATACTGAGTCATACATGAGAGAGAGAGACATACGGAGTCATACATGAGAGAGAGAGACATACGGAGTCATACATGAGAGAGAGAGACATACGGAGTCATACATGAGAGAGAGAGACATACGGAGTCATACATGAGAGTGAGAGAGACATACTGAGACACACATGGAGAGAGACATACTGAGACACATGGAGAGAGACATACTGAGACACACATGGAGAGAGAGAGACATACTGAGAGACACACATGGAGAGAGAGAGACATACTGAGAGACACACATGGAGAGAGAGACATACTGAGAGACACATGAAGAGAGAGAGACATACTGAGAGACACACATGGAGAGAGCGAGACATACTGAAAGACACACATGGAGAGAGAGAGAGAGACATACTGAGACCCACATGAAGAGAGAGACATACTGAGACCCACATGAAGAGAGAGACATACTGAGACACACACATGAAGAGAGAGAGACATACTGAGAGACACACATGAAGAGAGAGCGAGACATACTGAGAGACACACATGAAGAGAGAGAGAGACATACTGAGACACACACATGAGAGAGAGAGAGACATACTGAGACACACACATGAAGAGAGAGCGAGACATACTGAGACGCATGCATGAAGTAGAGAGAGAGTCACATGCAGACATTCAGAGATGGAGTGAGACACATGGACAGAGTGAGATACGTGAACAGAGAAAGAGACACATGGAAAGAGAGAAGCATGCAGACAATCAGAGACTGCGAGAGACGCACATTGACCAAGAGTAAGATAAATGAACAGAGAAAGAGAAAATTGTAGAGAGAGAAGGAGAGACACATGGACAGGGAGGGACAGAGAGACCTGCACCATCAGAATGAAAGACACACAAAGAAAGAGAGAGACATGCAAATTTGTGCAGTGAGACAGGGAAACAGTGAGAGATATCGAAGACGTCAGGGTCCTATCTTTAGATCTGAGGTATTGACCACCCAACCCATCCCCCCCCCCCCCCGTCTCCTCTCCTGCCCACCTCTCTGAGCTGTAGAACGTCACAAAACCCCTTTGTCTTTTTCCCTGCTTGGGGGAGGGGTCATCCACTCACTGAATTACTCTTTTTGTTTGCTCATTCCTACTCATCTGTCGACCTTGAGCCCCCCAACCCCCCCCCCCCCCCCCCCCACACACAACGTGTCTTCTTTCATTTTACTGCTGTCCATCTCTACTGTGTATGATCCTACCCCTCTTTCTCTCTCTCTCTCTCTCTTTCTCGCTCACACAAGAAAGATAGGTCGAGGCTTCATCTGAAGGAGCTACACTCCTTGAAATTTCTATCGCTTCAGAGTTTTCGGTCCATTCATCAGTGCTTGCTCTGAAGTTACAACCTGACCTTCTTTGGCACACAATTGGAAGCTAAGTGAAAGTTTGAACGCTGCCTCATTCAGCCTCTCCTCCCATCACATACAATGTCATGTGTAATAAATGGATTTTACGCCGCATTCTCAGAGTAATTAGCTCACCAATACCATCGTCGCGTTCTCCGCTAGTTAGGAAGACTTTAATCCTCCGAATTTCTGAATCGCTTCAATTTCCCACACTTGTGGTATTGTGGGCTCTTTTTTTTTAAAATATTTTTTAATCAGCCAATTCAAAGGGTGTCAGGACATCTTTCCCGCTAATTCATCTGCAAGCCTCCTGAACATTTCTCAGAATTTGCTATACATCTCATTGCATTCAAGCCGAAACCCTTTCTCAAGTAATGGCATTTTGGATAGATTTCCACGTTTAGCTGCTTCACCGGGTACTGCTTCACGGTCTCCAGCGTGTGTTATGTTTATGTTCATATTGCACAATCGTCCGTGAAGGGGAAAGAACACAAACCCGGAATCATTCTGCAAGAGCGCATATTTTTTTATGGGCTGAAGGCGCTGACCCAAATCTTACCCACGAGATTTCATTATACAGGTAGACACCCTGCAGGCTGAGACTTGTTATCCATGCAGTGTAGTATACTTCAGGACAAAGTTGGCCAGCAGCCATTACCCAGCTTCCCGTTTTTGAAATAGCCTCCAATTAACCTCAGACCGTAAATTTCAGAAAAGCGAGTAACGTGAACCTCCTCTGAAGCTCCATACTCTACAGTTAATCACTGGAGTAGATATTAATTTTATTTACACACACAAATTCGAGGACGAATGTGTGAAACAGAAAGCAAACCAAAGACAAATAGGGTTAGGAATTTAATAAGGACATTTGTGACGCCATTTTATAAACACATGCGTAGGTATGTAGTAGCTGATGGCTGCAGTGACCGAGCTGAATTAGTGGAGAATTTAGTAAATTAGCTTAGTCGATTATGATTCATTGGAGAATATCGGCTATCAACATTTTAAACTTTTCTCAAAATGCTAGCCCACCATCCCGATTTGCTTGCTTTATATTCGCATATTTAAGTTACCTAGCTCCTTATAGTTCTCGCTGCGTTATCAGCGGCCTGCTCTCAGTCATACCTCATGTCATAATTACACGGATGGATATAAGCAGGGTTTTACAGGCTTTCCACAGCATGCAATATCGGCCCCCCACACACACGCAGCGCTGCGGGTTCCCTCTGGAGCGGAAATTTGCTCGGATTACAAGCCTGCGTAATGGTAGGGAAGACCTGCCAGCTCTCTCCTCCTGCTTCACTCATGACGGAAACATGGTCATGCCCAGCAGTGTATTACATTATCACCTATGATAAAATTGGAATCAGTTATTAACTTCCAACTCGTGCATGCTTGGGGCTGTTTTTTTTTTTCTTTTGTGCCCCCCTCCCACCCCCTCTCAGGATACATGCATAAAAGCTTATTATTGCTGATGAAGAGCAGGCCTTCATCTCAGGCTATTTGCGAGAGATAAGCCCAGCACTGACACGAAGCTAGAAGCACAAAGGTCTTACAACTCAGATTGCAACGTCAGAGGTTACTGATTAAAACGGACAGACAAGGCGCATGGCTGCCGTCAGGTCTCCCTGATGTTTGTCAGTGTAACTAAAGAATGTCTCGTTTGACCAGGGATCTGTTTTTAATCAATTTCATTTTAAAATGACATTTTAGTTACATATTGCATTTGTACAGCAGAGGCATTGGTGGCTCAGTGGTAGGTTTCTCGCCTATCATGCGGAAGGCCCGGGTTCGATTCCCAGCCAATGCCTCAACCCCAGCCACTGGATGCAGTGCCGGTCCCAAGCCCGGAAAAAATGGTAGGGTTGCGTCAGGAAGGGCATCCGGCGTAAAACATGTGCCAAGTTGATGTGCGGACCAGTTGGTCCGCTGTGGCGACCCCGAACAGGGAGCACCCGAAAGCAACTTCCATTGCATTTGTACAGCACTTGCTGAAAACACTTCTCTGTTGGTTGAGGAAGGGCTGCAACAATTAGTTGACCCAAATGGCCACATGTCGAGCCTTGACGTTGGGCCAGCTTTGCGTCATTTGGGTCAAGCTCAGCCATTCTGTTGGTTTGAGGTTGGATTAGTTCAGGATAATTCTGTCGGTAGGGACAGTGTTGGGGACCAGACTTTAGCCAACTTGACAAACTTTTGATATTGCGCTGGTGTTGGCGCACAACAGAATGTCTGACATTGGGTCTATTTTTACTAACACTTTCATTTTCTTTATAGTAAAACATGTAGCAGTTTCATAGTGTAATGAGGCTGTTTAGGTTGAACTCGTTTAATTTTAGCTTATTAAGATTAATGACAAGGAAGGGTTTGTAAGTTTAGTTTGAAACAAATTCATTTTCTTTGCTCTGCTGAGTTTTTTTTTTTCTTCGACATGAACTTAATACACTATAACTCAGGGTGTCATTAATGTGAGACGGAGTGCTACAGCTCTTGGGGAACTAACATCTGCGCCGCATCCTACTGCGTTCTGCAGCTGGATACACAAGACGACACTAATCTTCGAGTGAAACGGTTGCCTTATTTTATCATTCAGATTATGCAATACACCAAATAGCAAATAACTTATGGACATCAATTTTTAAGTAGGATCTAGACTTTTGCTTTTGACCTCTAGGGGAAAAGAAAAATCAGGGATAGAAAATACAGACTGGAACACTTTATTTTCTTTGCTGTCAAATGTAATATGATAAAAATAAGAGACAATTTTATCATTTTTTTTTTGATTGATTATTTGAATGACCCTGTCCATGTTCACGAAGCTCTGTCCCCAGGATCTTAGGTGACTGACAGTGTTTTTATATCATGTTCTGATGGCTACATGTGCATGCAACTTACTGAAGCCACAAGATCCTAAATGGAGGTCATATGTGTTTGGTTTGTTTTATTACAATTTAATTCACTGTACAACAGTGCCAAAGTTTTTGTTGAATTCATGCTCTGAAGAAAACATGGCCATGGTTTGAAGGATAAGCGGACCAAGCACTCATCCTCTCCTCTTTAATTTAGTTCACAACTTTTAGCATAAAGTGACGAATAAAAATCAGACAGTAGATCTTCTGACACTATTTATAAATCAAGACATTACAAAGTTCAAAAGAATGCAGCTGTACATGGTATTAGAGGTGATAATTACTGCTCTTCACATCTCGTGCATGTTACCGAACAGCAGTCATACATTGACACTGAGAATGCAGCTTACTGTATTATTACCCGCCTGCCTTTTAGCCATTTTTGTGTCCTGAAGCAGCAGAATAGTCGGCACCTTTTTTTCCCCCTCCTCTCGCTACTTCAGCCTTCTGTTAGCCGTAGCAGCTGTTCAATAGCTGGCTGTCTTGTTTTTAGCCTTTTCAGAGCTGTATGTAGCACCAGCATACAAGACCACTCCAGTTAACCTCTTTTCTTCTAAAGGATTTGCGAGGCTAGTTTGTCCAGGGCTGAATAGCATCCTCGAGTTTATGCTAATTGTTAAGTGCCTTGCAAACTTCATCTGAGCCTTCACTAAGCTTTCTGAATTCCTCAAATGCTGTCCTTATAATGCAAGAAAGCAATGAAAACAGATCCGGCTATAGATTTAAGTGAAAAATCGTTATCTAATATGCAGAAGACCGGAACGTTCTTCTCATGTTTTGCTGTGGTCTGTGCTGCTAAAGCTTTTAAGCTAACTCTGCACTGTTTAGCCGTATACTGTAGAATATTCTGTGGCTTGATTTTGTTCTTACTAGTGGATTATGAAGATGATTACCAAAATATACTGCGTGTTGGAGGAGGTGATGCAGATTTGAGCTCCAGGCTACTCGTTTTTAGCTGCAGCATCCTGAGAAAGGAAAAAAATGCTATGTATATGTATGCTATGTATCGACTTTGACAAAACTAGCACTTTCATTTGATTTGTATGTTTCAAATGAACCTTCATTATTAAAGGAGATCAATTAGGGATACTGTATATGCATGATGCATTGCTTTTTTATAGTCACGCAAGTATAAGGAAACTATAATGGAAAATGTTTTTTTTTGATGCAGTTTATGTATAACTCTACTACTAGCTCTGTGCTGTCACCTCATGGATGAACATAGCGAGAGATATATATTTTATCTAATTAAATTTTTATTTTTCACTCTTAGTGTGTATTAAAACAACTTCTCATAGATTATTATATGACAGTAGCTACCTTTTTTATAGTTTAGATTAGTATTATAGTACAAATTATATTCCAAACTAGATTTATTATAGTACGGGTAATATTGATGGCCAGGTTCCTCCTAAGTCCGTCACATGCAGGTTCAGACTAAACAAGTCTGAATCTTCTAATGGCAACCTTCAAACCGGAGTAAGTTCAGCAAGAGGCTGGTTGAGGCTTTATCTCCTAGCAGCAGGTATCCTGAGCTCGTCTCTAGCTTTAGGTTCGATCAGCTGATAAGACCCCAATTATGCCTTTTCTGTCTTTTGCTGAGGAAGGTGCCTGTGGTTTTTGTTTCCCCACCAGCTGCGTGGCCTTTTCATGCCTTCAAGCCACTTTGTGTAAGGTGTGGGCTTTTAATATACACGCTTGATGACTTGAGGACAATTTTTTTGGATAATAATGAAGGATTAAGGCAGTAAGGCAGAGCACATTAACTGCTTACAGCTGGCTCTTGGTGTTCTCCTTCCTCCTCCTCCTCCTCCTCCTCCTCTTCCTCCTCCTCTTCCTCCTCCTCTGTTGACCCTGACCCTGATTTTGTCCGAGTCGGGAAAGGTTTCCAAATGCGTAGGTAGAAAGAGCGGATACTCTGTGTGTGTGTGTGTGTGTGTGTGTGTGTGTGTGTGTGTGTGTGTGTGTGTTTTGTGTGTGGTTGGCTTGGCTTCCATCCTTGTTTCCCATATCTGCTGTTGTGATTTTTATTTTTTTTTTCGTTTAACAGGAAATACTAAATCGCTTCAGGGAGTGGAATACAGAGCTTGAGCAAAATCAGAACAAATGTGTGTGTGACTGTGAGAGATGGAGCAATAGTATTACACATGCTGATTTAATGTCTTTTTAACTCTTTTCATGTACTAAACCAGGACACACAGGAAAGAAGGTGTAGAAATAAGTTGCTCGACATTGTTAGAGTAGTTGATCTGCTTGATCTGACAATAGCAGGAAGATGCTTCATGTTCTATATTTGTTGGTGTAGGTTTTTTTTTTTAAACAGCTGCTGATATGCAAGACACAAAACACCATAACAAAAAATGTCTCTCTTCCGTATTTGCCTTTAAACGGGAGGTGCTTGTTGAATTAAAATCCCCTCAGCCCCATCATAAACTCCTGTAATGTTGGCGGAAAGAGTCTTCACACAGACTAAACATATTTCCTCAAGCTTTATTCAGTCGTATAGAAGCAGCATCCATGATGGGTTTAGTGGCTCATAATGAGAAGCATAGCCCAGGTGAATGAACAAATGAAAGCAATTGTAAATAAATAGTGATTGATGTTTGACGCTGGATTTCTTCGACACACAGTTTTGGAAAACACTTCAGCAGTTTCACAGGAAGGTCTGGAGGAATTCAATTTACCCACCTGGTTTTCATCGGTTTCTCATTTATTACAGCCTTCTTGTAAACTTCCCACAGCTACCTGCTCTCTAATATCGAATTTAGACTGAATTGCATTTACATTTAAGACCGTTATGAGCATTTATGTCAAACAGGAACAAGTTTGTCTCCTTTTTAATTAGTAGGAGTGACATCTCCTCGTCCTCCTCACAACGGGATCACAACCTAAAATACTTCGTCACCCCCCCTCTTCTTTCCAGCGTAGGGCATGCTATGTTGGGAGCTTCTCCTCATATAAAGTTTGACAGGACCTCAGATTGTTTACGCAGCTGTTCCGTGTTCATCATCCGACGTTAAAATGAAAAGTACATGAGCTTGGATTTGCAGTAGGAAAACTCGCCGACCAAGGAAACAGTCTGAGCTACGTGCCATTTCAAAATCCACCTTTCTGATTGTCAATTTGGGAAAAAAACTTCCAACAAGCTTGAGGTTAATGAGCAGCAAAGTAATTGCCCTGGGGGGGGATTTAACTGCTGTGACATTGTGGGTGTGATTTGGAGTTAATCAGTAACTGCTCAGGTGTTGAGGTTGGGCAGAATGGCATTAAGAAGCTGGAGTGTTTGCAGCCTGATTCATATAGGCTATGCCATATCTGATATGTAGCATGTTGGAAGAGCTTATTGAAACTAGTCAGAATCCTGTGTTCCTCTGTCAGCGAGATGCCTTTCTGCTCAAGACTGGTTACCATGGATTTCCCATAACGTTTTATATATTCTGATATAACATTTGACACATTGTACTTTTTGTCCATTTATAGTTACAAATAATGGCAGATTTCTGTCCTTCTGGTTCTGACAGGAGTGGGACTTATACACTTCTTGATGCTTCTACATCCTGAGATGCTTTTCTGCTCACCACGGTTGTAAAGAGCAAGTAAAGAGTTGTACTGAAGTTCCTAATTAAAAATGTGTCCACATTGTTCACACTTCAGTCAGCTTCTGACCTCCAGCATATTGAGCAGAATGTGCCAGGAAACTATCTGTAGTATTCAGAACAGCAGACAGGATGAGATCGGACTCTCCAGACACCGCTGGTGTCCTTGCGCCGTCTCATACTCGACGAGATACCAGCATGTGTGATGCTGCATCCAGCAGAACAACCCATTGTTATGACTATGCTTCCACAAAAGACTCGTCTGTGAATCGTCTCTGATGTGGTTCCTGAGTATCGATGTGTTGCTGAAGTATAAAGAACATCACTGCCTTCAGGCTGCCTCTTTTTCTGGATAAGGGTGTCAGTATTAAAAACGAAACCTGCAGCGACGTCATCTGATACGTGTGGTAAATGGACGCTGCGGTTTGTTTTCATCCACTGATCAGTTTTTGAAGTGTCTGGAATGATGTCTAGGCTTTCATGCCACAGCAATGTGTCAAACATTACAAGCTTTAATTGATTCGATTCATTTAAAGAACAACACATGGTGTTTTTTAAGAGAGATTTTGTTCTCTCTCACTCTGTTTTCACACCAATGACGTGTTCAAAGTGCTGACACCAGAGACGCCTTCCTTAAATGCAAAAAAAAAAAGCTGCTTACTGAAAGCTTCAGCAAGTCCCAGTGAATGAGTTGCTCCCACAGAAACTACTAAATCAACACCACCTGCTCTGACCAATCAGATTTGAGAATTTCGCCAGCCCTTAATCCATTCACTTACACTAAAATAAAGGTGCAAAAGCTAATAAGCACTGTGAGGCCTCACTGAGGGAGGAAAAAAGGATCAAATCTCGTCAGCCAAAGAATCAACGTTGACTGTTTCCCACAGCAGGAAGTCCTTCAGTCGTTTTGTTTGTTCCTCTTGGTTTCTTTACTCTCTGTCAGGGTGGGCTTTTTTTTTTTCTTTTCCTTTTCCTTTGCGCTCATCTTTGTTACCCAATTGTTCAGCTTTTGACTTTAAGGGTGGCCTTGCAGGCAAAGTAAAATCAAATGAAATGGGGACAAAAATCCACTAAACTATGCTTGATGAGGAATTTGTTCATCTTTTAAAGCAGAGCTATAATTATCACCCGTGTGTTTATTCCCGAAACTCCCTTTCATGTCTCCCGTTATTGATTCTCACCCCAGCGCTCTTTTTTTCATTTTCTCAGACAGTCTGCTCTCTAATGAGTCGGCATTTGACTCGGTCGTTACCGTCATCCCTCCTTCCTCAGCCTCCGGTCTTCCACTCTTTTTTCCCGCCCTGCCCAGAGATCCAACCCAGGGGTCATGTGCACCCTCCTGGGCCTCGGGGCTGAGCACCTTAACGGTGTTGACTTCTCACCGAAGCCCTGAATAGCCACCCAGGGGTCAGCTGAATACCGCTGAATATGAGTTTAAGAGGATTTGAAGTGAAGAGCTTAAGATGGAGCTCACACTGCTCCTGCTTTTTAAACTAAAGCACACCGGGTTTGTCCTGACCTCTTTAATTATCTTTACTTAGTAACTGAAAGCATGCAACTCCCATGTTCACCTCTGACCTCTTTGCGTTTGCACCTGCTTATATCCAAAACACCAGGAAGGAGTTTTTTTTTTTTGTTTTTTGTTTTTAGTAGGAAGAGAAAAATCTGGTCAAATATGGAGATCGGAAGAGAGAAGCTATCATTTTCTCCTCCCTAATCCCACCATCAGAAGTTCTCTTTCTCATCAGCTCGGCCCCGACAATGTGTTTGAGTGCATTCCTCACATTCCTCCATTGTAAATGTACTGACACCCTCCTCCTCATCCTCCAAACTCCTCCTCCTTCTCCTCCTCCTCCTCTACCCATGATCTCCAAATAAAACCTCTCTGTTTGCTCACCGCTTAATCTGGACAAGGTTTTGCTTTATTCGTTTTTGCTAATCTTAGCAAACGAACGTCCTAGTGTCTATTCTTTCCTGGTGACAGAAAGGGAAATGTAGTCCTGGATCTTTTTAAAGCCAGCCTTGCTTGCACGAGCTGGAGGTTAAACTGGGTATGCATGTTGCTAGGAAGCTGTTTGCACTTGGGTTTATTTATTTATTTATTTATTTATTTTTTTAAAGTATCCATGACTCCCATGCTTCTCCTGCCAAAGTTACTCAATAATGGAGGAAGTGAACAAGGGGAAAAACAGTGCAGAGGATTTTAAAGTAAATAAATAAATACATTTAACAAGATCAAAATTGGTCATTTTTAATTGGTTTATTTATTTGTTTATTGTCTTTGGAAAAAAGCAGACAATTCAACAAATGAACAAGTAGAACAAACAAATCAACAAAACAAGCAAAACAAACATATAAACAAATGAACAAGCAAAAGGCATTATTGTAAAAATAGATTGGTTTGTTCATTTGTTAATTTGTCTGTTTGTTGTCTTGGAAAACAAACAGACAAACATGTCTCCTTGGTCGCGATCAGCCGATCCTGGCTAATTCTTGCCAGTTTTTCTTTCTTGGCTGCTGAGATTGTTGTAAGAAGCTAGCATGGATGACTTGAGTGAAGTGAGTAATCCATGATTATGTCGGCCGATCATATAGCCAGACACGCTTTATCACATAGAGAGCTCAAGCTACACGCTTGACATGTTGGACCGGATGTATATAACTAAGTTTTTTAAGAGCTTAAGTCGTGTTTAGAGAAGGCTCTTTAAAATGCAACCCAAATACCGAACGCATGCAAGGTTCCGTGGGAGTGAAGAGGCTAGCAGATGTTCTGCATATTCCCCAGCTGGCTGGCAGGCAGCTGCTGAAAACTTCTGCACAGGGGAAGAGAGAGGACAGTCATGCCCACACGTCAAGAAAGTCAAAGCTGCGATTGTTCGGATCATGAAGGAAGAATGCGATGAGGTCATGGGAGGAAATTTAATTGGGCCAAAGTGTTGGGCTGAGGCGTCCCTCTTGATTTCTCACAGCGCCCTCTAATCCTGGCTTCTCCCAGGGGGACCATTTCTCTCCTTTTTTTCCTCTCTCTCTCTCTCTCTCTCTCTCTCTCTCTCTCTCTCTCTCTCTCTCTCTCTCTTCTCTCTTTCTCTCTCTTTCTCTCTCTCTTTCTCTTTCCTGTATGTGTGAACATGCATGTGTGGCTGTACATTGAAAGAGGAATGCTTGAAGAGGCCCAGGTTCAGTTCTTCTAGTCCAGCATACACACACGCACTATGGTCAGAGAACAGTGAGATAGTCAGGAGGTCATAGTAACTGAAATTCAAATATAAATATCACATCTGATGGCAATTTATCATGAAGTGTTTTGCATGATAAATGTGTGTGCCTTTTGGTTTTTTCAAATTTTTAGACATCTAAAAATTTTCTTTTTTTCCAGAATCTAAAGTGTTTGCTTTTGTTTGTAGCTCACCTGTAATGACAGAGCGCTATACTAATGCCTGCTTTTGGCCCCCTGAAGTGGAGGCTCTTGGGAGGGGCGAGGATTTTTTTTTTTTTTGTTGTTGTTGTTTGAGTTTACCTCAGATTTAGCATCGTTTTTTCTCACAGGATTTTCTGTTCAAGGTTACAGGCTGTTTTTTGTTTTTTTTTCTCAAATGCCAAAATATATAATGTCTCTTTAAACTTTTTAACCATTTGTAGTTCAGTTAAATGCTGTGGGACATCCATAAGACAGGTTATGACTTTCTGACAATTTTTTTCCCCACTCGCTTGAAGATAGATAACAAAATACAGTTTGTCGTTTACTAAGAAGCATGAAAAATGTCCTCCTAGAAATCTTCTAAAAGCTTATGAAAAGCTTCAATACGTAGTTTTCTTAATTTTTGTGTGAACCGCCTGCTTAGTTGTTACTATCGAACCAGATAACGTATCAGATAGAGCGCTTTAATATAAAGCTACTGTGTGCACGTGATTCAAGAATTCAACAATGCTGAGGTAAAAAAGGTTAAATGGAAAACGATCAACAGCATCTACAGTTCAGACATAACATTTACAATGTTGGACCCATGATGTGGTGAAATTTTGTCTTTCTCAGTCAAAGCAACCGTCAGATCAAATATGCGCTATTTTTTCCTCAAGCAAACAGTAAACATTGTGTGGATTGTGTAAAAAAGAGCCCGTGTGTTTTGTCTGCTCTGCTGATTTGTTTGTCACTTGTTTATCTTAGCGAGGGTGTTAGCTCAGTCCAAGTTAACTGTCACCTTCTGAGGTAAACCGAAAAAAGAAAAATTTTCAAATCCAAAAGGTGGGATTGACCTTTGAACTTGTGAAGGGGGGGGTGCTAATGGGATAAGTGCTGGTCATGGAATTAACTAGAAGTTGGATAACTATCCTTTGTGAACAGATTTTAATCTAGCTTGAAAACAGGCTTTGTTTAATTCGATTCATTTTCTTTCTGAGCTAGCGTTACGTGTCCCCCTGAAAACCTGCAAAACTAGCATGTCATCTGATCTGATTTTCCACCTTCTTTTGAACCATGATTAGTGGACGTTCAGTGCGAACAAGCTTTGTTTTTTGTTTTTTTATTTTAAATGAGTCTTGTAACACAAGATTTAACAAATTAATGTTTTTGACACATTTGTGGCTCCTTTGACCGCTAAACTACAATGTAGCATACAAGAGATCACAAGTATTTTCTTCAGACACTGTAGCACAGTATTTAAGGAGGACCAGCAGTTGTATGCTGCAGATCTGCAGTGGTTGAGTAATCGCTAAATGTGGAAACATTATGTGGAAAGCCAAGCCAGATTGTAAGGTTCTGGGTTGTTCCATGCAGTAGTGCTTAATATCTCAAGGATCTCTGTTCTCTTAGCTTTGTGCTTCCTAACTTAGCAAGCCATTTATAATAAATGGGCATATAATCCAAACATTCATGATGGGACATATAAACTCCGAGTATTTGGAATGTCATGAATGAAGGTCAAAAATATAGTCATTCTTATAGCTGTTTGAGTTTTTGTTGAACAGCAGGACACAACATTTGCTGCCTCATTGTCAAAGGTCCCTAAGGGTCAGGGCAATGGCTTTCTGGATTTTCCATGCATCTTCTTATGTCCTCATGGTTTTCCCTCCACAATGGGAGTCCTCTGACAAACCCAAAAACATAGCTGTAAGATAAATTGACCAGGGGGTTTATCCCCATCACACCCAGTGTTCCTGGAATAGAGGATACTAATGGATGGGTTGTCAAAAATATGTAAACAGAACGTTGGATATCAGGATGAAAATCCACCCGAGATGACGACACTTCAGCAGTTCAGTCTCCAGGTTTTGTTTCTCTCTGGTGGTTGTGAGAGAGTTGGTGCTTTCACAGGCATGTCCTAGATCATCTGGGTTGAGAGGCCTGTATTTATGCTCCCAGTATAAGCCCCAGCACGATGCTGTAACATTTTCCCCATGTTCTTTAACGAGCAGTTAAGCTCCACTAAACCCACAAAGATGTGGCTGACTTATAACGTTGAATTGTTCTACAGGTTCACCTGTTGTGTCTAAAAATCCAACTATTGCTTTAATCAGTATTTTTTTTTTTTGAGGCCAGTTTTGGTATTTCGTCCAAAACCAAACAACAGGCTGATTCAGTGTTTTATCTCCTCGCTCCTCTTCTATAATCACTGTCTCTTGTAGTCACTTGTCATCCGCTTTCTTTTGATCGTCAGCATGCCCAACTTCCCCCTTCGTCCCCCCTCTTCAGTCCCTTTACCCCCGGCTGGCGTCACTTTGCTCCATAGAAGCGCATTCCACCAGGGAACCAGAGACATTGTACAACCCCCTCCTCTGTCTCTGACCTTATAGACACAGAATCAAGACATACAGTCTGTAGCTTGGAACGTTGTACAGTTTGCCCAGAAGGCTTTTTGTGAAGCTCATAAACCATCATGAACTGGTTCTTACTGTGTTGTGGATTTATGGCAGTCTTATAAAGAATATCAAGTCAGCTAAAGCAGTACTTAGAAAAGACAAAAAGTGTCACGTTTCCATTCATCACGTCTAAAAGCTGGTAGGGAAACTTACCTTATTTGGATCCGCATGCTACTTTAATTAGCATTCACAGGCTTAAATACTTGTATTTTTTCTTTCTACATGTTGTAAAATATTTATTAACAAATAAACAATTCCTTGTACCACACCTCTCTTGACATGTGATTGGTCTAGAATCTAGATATTTGTTTATTTACTTGTTTATTTTATTGCTATTTATTTAAATTTTCTATTTTTTATTTTTTTTTTAAGTAACACAATAGCATTCTATTTATTTGCCTACATTGTCATTTCTTTAGTAACAGCTCATTTACTAGTCTACATAGCTAAATAACCTATTAAATAATAAACATATAAACAAAGTGTTATCAGTTAACAAACAAAAATTGTTGATCGAGTAAGTTTGTTTTCTAAACTGAATCGTTTACGTAACTGTAACGTAAGGAGTCACCAATTTAAGATTTTTGCTGGCGGAAAGTCTTTGGTAGCAAGCTTTCTGATTCCTCTGTGACTTGGAAAGCTACAGTTTTCTTTTGTCTTATTAATTTTAAGGCAGAGCGAAGAGAGGCTGGTGAGAGATGACCATTAGTAATTGCTGTAACTTGAGTGATACGGATTAAACATGACCAAAAAAAACACCTTGGACAAAAAAACCCGATCATGGAAATGAATGCATAATCAAGAGATATTCAGAGGAGCTGACATGAGAAAACATGAGATTTTCCACAAATTTGGGCTCACAAACATGAGTATAGCTAGCATGTAAAGTAATTACATATGTGCCTTCACTTGTAGTAGTTTAAAAGAAGAATTGCGTCCTTGCAATTTCATTAATTCATTTCATTAATAGTTTTCTGCAAAAAAGTGCAAAAAACTAAAAGAAAGAAAACAGCTGAAAATTAAGCATTTTTGGCCTTCTAGCATCCTCCATTTTAATTCCCAACCCAGGACTTGCTCTTTAACATCTAATGAGAGTCAGGGTTTTTAGGATTAGGAGCAACTCTAAAGCTTGACACGCTTAGTAGTAAAACATTATACGTCCATTTATTCCTCTCTCCTGGGATCCCGAGCCATTTCCCTCAGAGTGGTTCCCAGGTCCAGGGAACACCTATCAACGCTTCCCGTGCAGCTGCAGTGAAGAACAGCACTGTTTTTCTTGTTGAATTTCCAGCAGCTGTTCTGTGCAGGATGTGCAGTGTTTTTTTCCCTGTATGTTATGGACCATCAACAGTCAAGCCCAAATTGAAAGGTTTTATCAAATCACAAAGTAAGAAGTAGGAAAGTGGAAGCAGGAAGTTCTTGTTTCTAAAACATCAGTGTTTCTATAGCAACGGCTCATTCACTGGGATTTGGATGGTGGGCGCTTTACATAATAATAATATAAAATACGGATGGTTGGTTAACAAGGTAAATGCTTAATTGTTGATATGGTAAAGTTTTCTTTTGGATGTAACATCTGTGGAAGGAGTCTCCAGTGTCAGCTTGTGACGTGCCCACATTTATTCGACAACGCTTGTGACGACAACGCTAGTCACGCTGCATGTGAATGCAGCATAAGTGTGGTGAGTTGCTTCAGATGCCTCGATTGCGGCTGTGTTGATCTGATGTTGTTTTATAGACCACAAGTTGAGGAGTGGGTTAAGAATTGCAAGTTCAAGCCAGTGAAACCATTGTACCTGGTGGAAAAAAAGTACATCTGTATTGGGTAATTTTGGTAAAGGCTTTGCTATAGTTGTGCGAAATACTTAGCTGTCCGGCTGCCAACTGTTTGTATAGAGTCCTCACTGGAAATGTGAGCACCTCCTGGATTAGCTCCTGCATTGTTGGAACCTTGCTCTGGCTGCTGCGAGCTTTTCACCTGGGTCTCTTGAGCACTTTGACCAGGTAATCTCTAAAGCGCTATACGATCTTTCTTTACGTCACTTAATTCATGGTGTGGCACGAACAAACAAAGCCCCACATCCCTCTGTGCAAATATTCTCTCGCCTGGAGCCGAACCTTTGTGCACGCAGGTCGACATGTGTCCCTGAAAGTCAGCGAGGTCATCACTATGGTAACCTTCAACAACACCTTCAAAAGCACCTCCGATAACAGCCTCTACAAACTTCCTTCTGTCTTTTTTTTTTTTTTTGTCTTTTATATCCACAAAGTTCAGCCTGTTTACTCAACGCATAATTGGTTCTCCCTGCTAGCTGTTGCGTATTTGCTTTGAGAGCGAATTCTTTGCCGGAGCAAACCACGCTCATCGCCGTCACTGACCCCCAGTGGCCCCCTGTTGAAAGATGGTGTCATTTCCTTCACGCAAAATAAATGACATCTCTTCATAAGGTTTTTGTTCACTTGCACTGTATAGATGTATGCTCATCCTCTGGAGCATGCCTAGCCTGCTCAGGCTTGCCGTATACGTTCCTACACGCTCGCTAGCAGAGCTGGAGGACCCGAAAAAAAGCTGCTGAAAATCAGAGCTGAAAGGCCTTCTTGGGGAAAAAAAAACGCTTTGAAAGAACTGTGTTTTGGAAGAAGAAAAGAGGTTTTTGTACAAACTCGGGTCTTTCGGGCCACACTCTGATGCTTTTTTCTAGCTCTAGCTCTGTCTTGATCACACGAATGGATCAATGTCCCAAATTCATTTTATTTTAGATGCAGTTCAACTCTTTTGTGGCTTGAGACTCAATCAAATTTATGTACACGTGCACGTGACATGGCATGAACTTTTTGCTTTCATTATTGTAGTCAGGGTCATGGATTACCAGTACTTCTTTGTTTATGTTTTGACAAATTAAAACAAGTTAAAAAAAATCAATTGCATGCAGGTACACACAGAATTAACTTCATTAGATTTTGTTCAAGAGTGTCCACGAGAGCGGCTGGGATTGTTCAGAATTCCTTCGGGAGCGGGTGGGAATAGGATTAATATGTTCCTTTTGGAAGAACGCTCTGTTCTGAACAGCTTGAAGTTTCCCCTGTAGTGAATCTGAGATCCTCCGAACGTTATATTGTTGGTCTAAGCCTCCAAGATCATGTGTTAAATGAATGCACCAAATATATTATTTCTATTAATTCGTTGATTTATTATTATTTTTTTTTTCCCATTCTATTTTTCAGGCAAGGCTTTCGACATCACCTACGTGCGCCTTAAGTTCCACACCAGCCGCCCAGAGAGCTTTGCCATCTACAAGCGCACACGTGAGGACGGCCCATGGACCCCGTACCAGTACTACAGTGGCTCATGCGAGAAAACCTATAGCAAGATGAACCGTGGGTTCATCCGCACCGGCGAGGACGAGCAGCAAGCTCTCTGCACAGATGAGTTCAGCGACATCTCGCCACTTACCGGCGGAAACGTGGCCTTCTCGACGCTCGAGGGACGCCCCAGCGCATACAACTTCGACAACAGCCCGGTGCTTCAGGTAGCCTTTTGTTGTGCTCACTTTGTTTGTGACTGGAGCTCACGAATTTTAGACATAATAATAACAATAATTATTTTTGGCAACACAAACACACACTCACTTACCAGCAGTGTGTGCTTTTCCAGCTTCTGAGTTTACTCATAGGAAACTTTTTTTTTTGCTAGGCAGATTGCAGAACTTCCACCTGTTGTAACATATTTTAAAAATATAGTTGGGGTAGATCCTCTGCTGAGATCTGGCAACCCTGAATTTTAACTAGAAATTGTAATCATTATGCTGGATAATCTGGAGTCACCTGTGAAACAGGGCTTTTGTTGAACACTTTTCCTTAGTAGTTGGAGACTATTTGAACGCGCACACGCACACACTTTCCCTCAGTCTATTTAAATCAGTGACGGAGGTGAGAAGAGTGAATCAGCTAGTCGTCTGGTTGCGAACGCCTCAGACGTTTTGGTAGGACGGGATGTGGTGAGGGAGTAGAACCTGAGCATGGACTGGTGATAAAAGTTCCCACTAGTACGTGTGTGAGTAAGAGATAGTAGTAGTAATAATAATAATATTTCCAGCACGGGCTCACCGCTCAGTGCCAGAACTCGCAGCATGTTGCTAGGTGACGCCTCCAGCTTTCCCACCCTGGCTCTGACTGTATTAGTCAGCTTGTGGTGACAGCTGGAAAACGTTTGTCCGTCTGCTCTGAGTTTTTTATTTTTTGCATCCAAAGTGAGCCAGATGTTCTTGCGAAACATGTGAAAACTATGCGTGACTAAAGCGTAAGATTCAAGGAAATCGTTTTGCCTATTAATTTGACCGTATTGTACTTTACGAGACTTTTCTCATACGAAATGAAATAAATATGAAGATATTGCTTAAGCATGAGAATGATTTAAAAGCAGCAGATTGTTAATATATTATTTTAGCTTAATGTTGCCCAGTCTTTTTTTTTAAACTCATGTTTTTTAATGAATATGAAGTTATTGCTTAAGTTTGAAAATGTTTCAAATCAACAGTTTGCTAATATTATATTTTGGCTCCTCAGTTTCTGTCAGGGGTTGAAAAACCATTAGCTAAATTAGCTAGTAAGTTAAATCAAAGCTTAAGTCTGATGCCAAACATGTTTTTCCAAATTAATATAAGTATAAGTACTGACTAACAAAAGTTATCTTTTGTTTATCTTTATATAATATCTTAGCTCTCAAAAGAAACAGCATCAGTAGCATGTTCAAATGTACATACACATACATACATACATACACACACATATGTATATATATATATATATATATATATATATATATATATATATATATATATATATATATACACACACACACACACACACACACACACACACACACACACACACATATATATATATATATATTATGTGTGTGTGTGTATATATGTGTGTGTATATATATATATATATATATATATGTATATGTATGTATGTATGTATATGTGTATATATATACATATGTGTGTGTGTGTGTATATATATATATATATATATATATATATATATATATATATATATATATATATATATAATATATATATATATATATATACATACAGTGGGGCAAAAAAGTATTTAGTCAGCCACCAATTGTGCAAGTTCTCCCAGTTAAAAAGATGAGAGAGGCCTGTAATTTTCATCATAGGTACACTTCAACTATGAGAGACAGAATATGAGAGAAAAAATCCAGAAAATCACATTGTCTGATTTTTAAAGAATTTATTTGCAAGTTCTGGTGGAAAATAAGTATTTGGTCAATAACAAAAGTTCATCTCAATACTTTGTTATATACCCTTTGTTGGCAATGACAGAGGTCAAACGTTTTCTGTAAGTCGCCACAAGGTTTTTACACACTGTTGCTGGTAGTTTGGCCCATTCCTCCATGCAGATCTCCTCTAGAGCAGTGATGTTTTGGGGCTGTTGCTGGGCAACACGGATTTTCAACTCCCTCCAAAGATTTTCTATGGGGTTGAGATCTGGAGACTGGCTAGGCCACTCCAGGACCTTGAAATGCTTCTTACGAAGCCACTCCTTCGTTGCCCGGGCGGTGTGTTTGGGATCATTGTCACGCTGAAAGACCCAGCCATGTTTCATCTTCAATGCCCTTGCTGATGGAAGGAGGTTTTTACTCAAAATCTCACGATACATGGCCCCATTCATTCTTTCCTTTACACGAATCAGTCGTCCTGGTCCCTTTGCAGAAAAACAGCCCCAAAGCATGATGTTTCCACCCCCATGCTTCACAGTAGGTATGGTGTTCTTTGGATGCAACTCAGCATTCTTTCTCCTCCAAACACGACAAGTTGAGTTTTTACCAAAAAGTTCTATTCTGGTTTCATCTGACCATATGACATTCTCCCAATCCTCTTCTGGATCATCCAAATGCTCTCTAGCAAACTTCAGACGGGCCCGGACATGTACTGGCTTAAGCAGGGGGACACGTCTGGCACTGCAGGATTTGAGTCCCTGGCGGCGTAGTGTGTTACTGATGGTAGCCTTTGTTACTTTGGTCCCAGCTCTCTGCAGGTCATTCACTAGGTCCCCCCGTGTGGTTCTGGGATTTTTGCTCACCGTTCTTGTGATCATTTTGACCCCATGGGTTGAGATCTTGCGTGGAGCCCCAGATCGAGGGAGATTATCAGTGTGTCTTCCAATGTCTTCCATTTTCTAATAATTGCTCCCACAGTTGATTTCTTCACACCAGGCTGCTTACCTATTGCAGATTCAGTCTTCCCAGCCTGGTGCAGGTCTACAATTTTGTTTCTGGTGTCCTTTGACAGCTCTTTGGTCTTGGCCATAGTGGAGTTTGGAGTCTGACTGTTTGAGGTTGTGGACAGGTGTCTTTTATACTGATAACCAGTTCAAACAGGTGCCATTAATACAGGTAACGAGTGGAGGACAGAGGAGCCTCTTAAAGAAGTAGTTACAGGTCTGTGAGGGCCAGAAATCTTGCTTTTTTGTAGGTGACCAAATACTTATTTTCCACCATAATTTGCAAATAAATTCTTTAAAAATCAGACAATGTGATTTTCTGGATTTTTTTTTCTCATTCTGTCTCTCATAGTTGAAGTGTACCTATGATGAAAATTACAGGCCTCTCTCATCTTTTTACGTGGGAGAACTTGCACAATTGGTTGCTGACTAAATACTTTTTTGCCCCACTGTATATATAATATATATATATATACACTCACACACACACACACACACATATGCTTTCGGCTGCTCCCTGTTCGGGGTCGCCACAGCGAACCAACTGGTCCGCACAACAACTTGGCACAGGTTTTACGCCGGATGCCCTTCCTGCCGCAACCCTCCCATTTTTCCGGGCTTGGGACCGGCACTGTAACCAGTGGCTGGGGTTGAGGCATTGGCTGGGAATCGAACCCGGGCCGGGAATCGAACACACACACATATATACACACACACACACATATATATATATATATATATATATATATATAAAATGTGTATATATGTATATATATATATGTATATATATATGTATATATATATATATATATATATATATATATATATATATATATATATATATATATATATATATATATATAGTGTGTGTATATATGTGTATATATATATGTGTATATATATATATATATATATATATATATATATATATATATATATATATATATATATATATATATATATATATATATATACATATACATATACATATACACACACACTTTCTGTATAAAATTTATCTGTGTGTGTGTAAATATACATCATATCGTAAGCGATAAATAAGGAGAAGTGGTGTATGCTCTGGTCCACTAAAACAACCTGACCATCTTCGGCTTTCAGTTTCTTCCACTCTCTTCCCACGGACTTGTTGAACGTAAACATACGGGATTGTGATTTGTGGATTTGACGCAGGCTGCAAAGACGTACGAAGGAGTTGGGGATATCGGATACGAAGTGTCCGAGCTGGATGGACGCCCGGGCTCTGAAGAAAGAAAGGAGGGAGGGGAAAGGGGGCGCTTCCTTGGATGTATCTTTATTTTCATCAGAGCTATGTTTTGTCTTACAGCACAGTTCTAACCATTTCTGTATTATGTAATCAGTTAATTTTCAAACTTGTGTTGTATATTTCGTACCTTACACTCGCTTTACTTTTATGCTTAACTGTAGTTCTGCGGTTACTACTAAGCAGGTACATGTGCTAATGGGTCAAACTGTGTGTGTGTGTGTGGGAGATGTTGGCGGCCTGCCCGAGCAGGAACACGCACTGAATCACAGCTGTGTGCTATGGATAAGGTGTCAGAAAGGCTCGAGGGTTTTGAGCTGCTCTTTGCCAGCTGGGCTTTACACATTACAGATTTCATAGTTTCTCATGCTTAGATTTGTGCGTACAATTCAAGGAATTCTGAAATCACGCACAACATATTGCAAACTCGTATCCTGCAAGAAGTGTTCTCACAGCTCTAAGCTGGCTTTTAGTCCTATGATCAAATCCTGTGTAAACAGAGATCAATAAATTGACTGCTTAATACTAAGTAGGTTTTGGGTTCTGTGTCAGTATCAAAGAATTTATCCAGTTCTTGGTCTTAATTTAAATTGTGTGCTATATCCAGATGTAGTGTGACATTCTCACCGCCCAGGCCTTGCCACGAACCATATCCAACGCAACTGTACTTTCTTTGTCTGTGAAAGCATCTTGCTTTATGTTTTGCAGGATTGGGTGACCGCCACAGACATCAGAGTGACCCTGAATCGACTGAACACGTTTGGAGACGAAGTGTTCAACGACCCCAAAGTCCTCAAGTCATACTACTACGCCATCTCCGACTTTGCCGTAGGAGGAAGGTGAGTGTTTTTATCAATCCCGATTCTAGGAAGCAGTCTAAACACAGAAACTATCTAGTCTAAACTCTCCACACAAGGACTCTCCAGTCCAAAAACGAACCTGTTCGCAAGTCCGAACGAGTCCATGAGCGATGACGTAAACCTCGAGCTGAAGTTTAGAGCACACTGCCGACCTGTGGACGCTAGCACAAATTTGACTTCCGAATCACAGCCCGGTTTTGTTGTACGACTCAGTAAGAAACTAAAAAAAAAGGTTTCTATCGGGTTTCAGGGATCAGGTTAGCGTTAAGAATGTGTTAAGCACCCGCTGAGCATCGTGTCTTTTCAGCTTTTTTGAAACGTTGATCAGATTTCCATTACACAGCCCGCATTCCTGACATTCCTCTGTGGGAGTGCGGGATTACAAGGTGGAAGGGAGGGAGTCGAACAAGGGGCAGCCAGGCCTTGTATGCATGTCATAGCCATAGCTGCTTCACAGACCCCAAACCCAGCTGGCATTATTCACATATTTGCTATATATAGTTAATACTTTACACTCTCGTCGTGATTGTTGTCATGAACTACTCCTCAAAATGGAAAACTGTCTTTACACTCAAAAGTATTAAGGACGCATGGGGTCATGACCCATAATTTGGGAGCCCCCATTTATCGGTTCGAAAATCTGAATATTTGAAGCACTAAACAAAAGCAAGGGGGATTCTTCCCCAAGTTGTTTCCGTTCCATCCGTCACGTTTTCCATAAGGCTGTGCCAAGAAACACCGGAGACAATAGCCGAGAGGTGACTACCCACACAAGTCCTCTCTTGTTTGGCGGAGCCCCTCATCAAGAGAATGTTTCTGCTGCCTCGTGCTCAAGCGGCGGCCAGGAGCACAAATCCAGCATTGTGCCACGGCTCAGACGGTCTGCTTCTAAACGGCCTGCGAAATTTTGATTTGGTGATCTAATATCGCCATTCACAGCAGGGCGCTTTTGCCTTCTTTTCCGGAGATTCCTTTTAGCATTTAAGTAGATAAGTATGTAATCCAGCTGCCAAAAAGATTGTGTCCAAATATCAGTTACTGTATTTGGCATGAAAGTTGCAGCTTTTGAAAGATTTGCTTTCGGCGACATGCATGTTAGAGAAAAGAAATTCTAATTCAAACTGTGGAATTTGTTCAGACAGCCCTACCTGAAAGTGTTTAAAAGGAGGCCTGTTAGTGCACAGCTCTTTGAGGAGGGGAAAAAAAGAAGACAATATGTCGCGGCTGTGCTCGGCGAGTGATTCAAAGGTCAGGACTATAAAGACGAGTCATTAGCCGCTACAAAGGCGTGGTGACACAGCGATAGGCTCCGTAAACAGTATGTCGTGTTTGCTGTTTGAACAGTTCACTGTTTCGTGACATTCATCTTTCTGCTCTTGCCTCACAGCCTTGCCTCAGTGTTAAAACCCAAAACACAGACAGGATGTGTACACACACTGCTTGTGTGCCTTATTATAGTGCTATAGGATATGGTATAGTGTGTGTGCATGTGTATGAACAACTGCTGTTCTTGCTCTGTTCAGGTGCAAATGTAACGGTCATGCTAGTGAGTGTGTGAAGAATGAGTACAGCAAGCTGGTGTGTAACTGCAAGCACAACACAGAGGGTGATGACTGCAACGTGTGTAAGCCCTTCTATAACGACCGCCCATGGAGCAGAGCCACTGCCGACAATGGCCACGAGTGTCTGCGTGAGTCTCAACTACATACACACACACACACTATATATATATATATATATATATATATATATATATATATATATATATATATATATATATATATATATATATATATATATATATAAATATATATATATATATAAATATATAAATAGAAATATATAAAATTTATTTAAATTTTTTTTTAAACTTTCCATCTACTGGCCACCATACAAGCAGGTGCTTCCTAGAAATGCATGACTAATGTGCACTTGAGCATGGAGTGTCCCAGAGTCCAGTGCTTCCCACACCCTGTCCCTTCCTCAGTGGAAGCTTTCTCATTTCACATGGTCATGTTCTGCAAGAAGCACAAATTCACCACTGGTCCTGGAGCAGTTAAAGAGAAAACTTGTCCTGCTGTCCTGACACTTGTGTCTCACAGCATTAAAATTAACATAAAGACATTTGTAAAAGGATCCCAAATCACTATTGTCTTTTGAGTAAATTGTGATTGTGCGTTTCAGCATGCAACTGCAACGGCAAGAGCAGAGAATGCTTTTTCGACCAGGCTCTGTACCGTGCCACGGGTCACGGAGGTCACTGCCGCAACTGCGCCCACAACACAGACGGACCCAACTGCGAGCGCTGTCTGCACAACTAC
>JAUCMX010000005.1:21550231-21905231 GCA_033459395.1 Hemibagrus guttatus | reverse complement strand
TTGTCCTTTTCAGCTTTGCCTTTTATGGAGTTTCAGCTTGGTGATTAATCAATGATCAGCATATATTTGTATTTATATGCACGGACATACAAAGAGCTGTGGCGAGATCTTTTTAGGAGACCGTGTACTTTACTGAACGACCGATAAACGAGTCTAAAATGTTCGGTGCTCAAGCCTCGACCCAGGATTTAGAAGTGATGACTAGCTTTATGTTAATGTACTACTTGTTCTTGCAGATAAATTTTTGGGGAACCACGTCCTGAGCTACGGTCAGAACCTGACGCTCCACTTCCGGGTGGAGCGACGCGATGCTCGCCTTTCAGCCGAGGATGTGGTGCTGGAGGGGGCGGGACAGCGCGTCGCTGTGCCACTCATTGCTCAGGGAAATGCTTACCCTGCAGACCAAATGCAGACCTTCGTGTTCAGGTGAGCTAATGTGCATTTAAACCAGCTTAAGACTGAAATGTCGAGTGACACAGTATGTAGTAAATAGTCTTTTCATGTTTATTATTATAAATACACATTTCTGAGCTAGTGTATTCATGCAGTTATCCGATCAGCCAATCATGTGGCAGCAGCACATAAAAAGTGAGTGTTTCCATAATGGCTGATCTCACACACAGTAGTGAGTGGGAAAACTTGCGTCCTGCTTGATGTGAGGGATCAGATGAAGAACGGTCAGGCTCGTTTGAACTGACAGGGAGTTTATAGTATCCCAAATCACACAAGAGAAGTATCAGACAATCCATAATATTCCAATAAACAGCACTGATAACGTACATCCACTCCTTTCAACCAAGAACAGGAACACAAGGACCTGTTAAGGACCAAGGACCCTTGAAAAACAGGCTTATGACCTGGAGCTCCATTGGGTTGATTGGCAGATTGCATGAACATGCAGGTGTTCCTAATAAAGTGCAATTTGTGTGTATATGCATAATATAGCGACATGTCTTCGACAGGCTCCATCACACCCCTGACTCGCCTTGGAGACCAGAGCTGAGGCATGCAGAATTCCAGAAGCTTCTCCACAACCTGACATCCATCAAGATCCGCGGAACCTACAGCGAGAGAAGTACGCACAGTAGTAGTGTTTTTAACAGTGTCTCAGGGCAGACTTACAGAAATCCAGGTGTAGATGTAGATCTGTAATGATCCTTGACGTCAAAGAAATCTTCCGTGGTTACACCAGATAGAATTTATAAATCACTGTGTTATCCAAGGCGTAGACAAAAGGCAGGAACTGTACTCAAAAGGACAGACTTTATGATTACAGCAAGGAAAAATCTACAGTGAGAAGGTTATTATCCATTGAAACAAGAGTGAGACTTGTTTTTGGGACATCTCAGGTAGATTTTTAAGTTATTCACGTGGAGTAGTGCAGTAGTAGAACTTTGAATCAGGAAGGTACTGTATTGCTGGCAAACCTATATATCCATGATATTTGTGACATTTTTTTTGCCTAATTTAATTAATCTCTTGGCGTCTAGGTGCTGGGTATCTGGATAACGTGTCCCTGGTGACCGCGCAGAAAGGAGACGGGGAGCCAGCGCGCTGGGTGGAGAAGTGTTCGTGTCCTGCCGGGTACGAGGGTCAGCACTGCGGCAAGTGCGCTCAGGGATACAGGAGGAGCCAACCAGAGCTGGGTCAATACAGCCCCTGTGAAACCTGCAACTGCAATGGCCACAGCAACACCTGCGACCGTATAACAGGTCACTTATATCCGCAACACATTTGTAACACGTTCACAACGGCAATACTGTCATAATGTATTTGTGGCATTTATAAGACATTTACAAATTGTACAACCGCAATACAATTGTAACACATTTGCAATACTTTTGCAAGACATTTGTAACCTTTTTTTTTTTTTTTTTAACACATTCACTACAGCAACGTAGTTGTAACGCATTTGTAACAGAGTCATAACACATTCAACAGCAGCACAGTCGTAACACATTTGTAGCCCATTTTTACACATTCACTACAGCAGCGCAGTCATAATGCATTCACAACATTTGTAACATGTTTGAAACACATTCCTGAAACATTTGCATCACATTAAACATTTGTGACACGTTCATACTCATAGTATTTCTGTGGTGGCCACGTTATCACACTTGTTTTTCCTCTCCTTTACAGGAATGTGTGACTGCAAGGACAATACGGCTGGCATGAGCTGCGAGAGGTGTAAGGACGGTTTCTACGGTGACGCCACGGTGGGTTCGCCGTCCGATTGTAAACCATGCCCGTGCCCTGCAGGCGCCACCTGCGCCACCGTGCCCAAAACCAAAGAGGTGGTGTGCACCAACTGTCCGCTCGGCACCACAGGTACGATGTGAGCAAACACACACCAGTAGCTTTGCATTTGTTTATTGTTTCTACACATAGTAACTGCATCTCACGTCTGTATTCAGGGAAACGCTGTGAGCTATGTGACGACGGATTCTTCGGCAACCCGCAAGGCATCAACGGTCAGATGAGACCGTGCCGAGCGTGCAACTGCAACAACAACATTGACCCCAACGCCGTGGGCAACTGCGACAGGGACAGCGGCGAGTGCCTGAAGTGCATCTACAACACGGACGGCTTTTTCTGCGATCGCTGCAAAGAAAGTTACTACGGCAACGCCTTGGCTAGCAACCCAGCTGAGAAGTGCAAATGTGAGTACTCCCTGTATCCTCAGTCTCATGGAACAGCCTCCGGTTATATCCAGTGTACGGAAGCAGAGTAAACACACAAAAACATGCTGTGTTCACAATCAGACTGTCACATCTGGTTTTTTAGATAAACTGTATTGTAATTACAGCTGGCCCCAGCTTCCTGTGTTTCATCAACTGCAATACATCCGTATGAGTGTGTGCATCTTTTTCGTCTCAGTGCTGACACCTTTTACTTTACAACGAGTTTTTAAACCACTAGTATTTGTTTATTTATTTTAGTTTCCTGGCATGTTACTTTCATATTACTTTTTGTTATTTTTAATTATTGTTTGTTTCAATCATAAAGTATTCTTTTTTTTTTTTATTTTATGCTCTGTATTTATTTATTTATTTATTTATTTATTTATTTATTTTTGTTGCTGTCAATGTTATTGAAAATTATTGTCATTATTCTTTGTATTTTTTTATTTTATTTTTCACGCCACACTTTAAACTTTATTATTATTATTATTATACAAGAATTACAGCTGAGAATGGCGTCACCATGGACATGCCAGTCATTAAGATAAAAGTAGTCTGAGTGAAGCGTTCCTTCATCAGAGCTGACCCATGCCTCTCGTTCATCTCTGCAGCTTGCGCCTGCTCTCCTTATGGCACAGTGGACAGGCAGAAGACCTGCATGCAGGTGACTGGGCAGTGCGAGTGTCTCCCTCACGTCACCAACCGAGATTGCAGCGCCTGTGAGCCCGGCTACTACAACTTGAAGAGTGGAAACGGCTGCCAACGGTACCTTAATGCACAATACAGTGACAGTGACGCTAAGTTGAGTTATTTTGAACAAATTTATTTATTTATTTTTCGGTCTTTAGGTGCAACTGCAACCCTATCGGCTCCACTAACGGCCAGTGTGACATTGAGACTGGACAGTGCGAGTGTCAGCCCGGGGTCACGGGTCAGCACTGCGAGCGCTGCGAGGTCAACTTCTTTGGCTTCAGCTCATCCGGATGCAAACGTAAGAACCTCGATTTTGTTTATTCTCTCAGTTCCTGTCTTCAGTGGAAGTCTCCTTCATGTCTCACCTCTGTCTCTTCTTACAGCCTGCGACTGCAACGCTGAGGGCTCGCGGCTGGCTCAGTGCAGAGACGACGGCCGTTGCGAGTGTCTCCCCGGCTTCGTTGGCAATCGCTGCGATATGTGTGAGGAGAACTACTTCTACAACCGCTCAGTTTCTGGCTGCCAGCAGTGTCCCAACTGCTACAGCCTTGTCAGGGACAAGGTAAGATCTGTCTAGGTCACTACATAGGTGTTGACCTCGAATACAGTCTGCTGGGAATAATAATGAAATGACCTAAATTACTTACAGTGCAGCACTTTAACACTAGACCTCTAAAATCCCAAAACACCCAGTATCACACAGTATAAAGTCCACTTTAAAAAAATAAAATAAATGTCAAACAAGGTCAAAGATTAGGTTCTTTTTGCCACCAAATGAAAAGTCAGGTCTCAAAGTTGACGTGTTGGAAGAAGAAAAAATGGGCAAAGGGGTAAATGGCAACTCCTAACAAGGGCTAAATCGTGACCCAGTCGCTAAGACAACAAGCTAGCAAGCTAACAGATGCAGATGTTTGGCTAGGACGGGTTTCCTTTCCACCCAGAGATCATGATCTGTTATTCTCCTGAATTCCTGACCCATGCATGGTCAATGATGTCCACATTAAACAGGGTCAACGGAACAAGAGTAAACATCATATCATTTCCCTGTCCCTGATGCAGGTGAACCAGCAGAGACAGAAGCTCCATGAACTGCAGAATCTGATCGACAACTTGGGTAGCCAGGACACAGTGAGCGACAAAGCCTTCGAAGACCGCCTCAAGGAGGCTGAGAAAACCATCATGGATTTGCTGAAGGAGGCTGAGGCCAGCAAAGGTAGTGTATTATCTCTCTCTCCCGTGCTGTTTTTTTTTTTCTTTCATTCATCCTCCCTCCCGCCTCCCTTTCCTTGTTTTCCTCATCTATCCTTCCTTTCTTTTTTTCTCTGTTCTTTCCTTTCGTTTCCCTTCGTTTTTCCCCATTCTTTCTCTGTCCTTTCTTTTCCTTTTCCCCCATTTCTTGTTTTCTTTTCTTTCTTTTCGTTTTCTCGTTCCTTATTATTCCTTTCCTTTCCTTTTCTTTTCTCCTGTTCCTTCCCATTCCTTTCCTTCCCTTCCCCCCATTTCGTTCCCTCTCCTCTCCTCTTCCCCTATTTTTTATGTTTCCTTTCCATTTAACACGATTTCCCAACTTTGCCGCTCATTCACCGTGTCTTACTGACTGCCGCTGTAGAGGTGGACAGTGACCTGTTGGATCGCCTGAGGAGCATCAACAACACTCTGACGACGCAGTGGAACCGGCTGCAGAACATCCGGAACACGGTTGAGGACACTGGAAACCTGGCGGACAAGGCGCGCGGAAGGGTGGGTGAGACTGAAAAACTCATCGAGCGGGCGAGAGACGAGCTGGACAAGGCGAAGGATGCCATCAGCAAAGTGGTGAGTTTATCACTACTTTAGAGAGAGAGAGACAGATGGGAGAGAGAGAGAATGAACGAGTAATGAATTTCTTTTTCATCTCACCAGGATATCAAAATTCCCACAACCACTGGAGATCCAAACAACATGACACTCCTGGCTGAGGAGGCCCGCAGTCTGGCAGAGAAGTACGATTGAAAAATAATTATTCTATTGAATCATTTCTGATTTGTTACTGGCTTGTTAAACCTGTTGGACTGGAGCTGTGTCCCAAATGATGTTAATTTCTTCCTCTCCGTATCTCCTTCCTTTATTTTATTTTTCTTTCCTTCCTTTCCTACTTTCTATCTGTATAAAATCTGATCACCAACCATTTTATGCCATTTATGCAGCTTCCTTTCTTACTATGAGTCAGATAAGAGAAAAACATTTGATCGTTTTCAGAAGGTGTTGTTCCAGCAGTTGGTTACAGACGTGTGCAGTAAAGCATATTTATACAATATACCAGAGTATAGAATTCACCAGATGAATAAATGGCTCTTAATCAACTCATCCAGCATCAGCACCTAGTAGCCCCACCCCTTTTCTGCTTCATTATCAAAGCCACAAGTGTTGAGGGCACAAAGTGTCTGAGTGCGTGAATAAAAATTCTAAGCACTTCACACAGCATTGCGTTTCTTTTACGTAGGCATAAAAAGGATGCAGATCAGATTGAGAAAATCGCCAAAGATGCCAACGACACTTCGACGAAGGCCTACAACCTGCTGATGAAGACGCTGGACAGCGAGAACAAGATCAACAAGGACATTGATGACCTGAATAAGAAGTATGTGTTCTGAGAGTAGACTTGCTTCCGTGTATGAGAGCAACCTTCATGACATCTAAATCTTCCACAGATACAACGAGGCCAAGGACCTGGCCAAGAACCTGGAGAAACAGGCCACTAAAATCCGAGCCGAAGCAGAAGAAGCAGGAGACAAGGCTATGAAGATCTACGCTAACCTGACGAGCCTGCCTCCATTTGATGTCAAATCACTAGAGGTAGAGATGCAGGTTACTGCTTTAGTTAAAAGGTTTACTGTGTAAATTATGTACTGAAGAACTGTCATGCTTTTAGGATGAAGCCAATAAAATAAAGAAGGAAGCATCGGATCTGGATAAGCTCATCGATAAAACTGAAAGGGAATACAACGATCTGAGAGAAGACTTGAGAGGCAAAGAAAACGATGTCCGCAGACTGCTGGAGAAGGGCAAGACCGAGCAACAGGTGCATTTCTGTCTTTCTTTTTTTTCTTTCTTTCTTCCTCCCTCCTTTCACTGTTTCTCTCCTTCTTCCCTTTTCTTGTTTTCCCTGCCTGTTTTTCCTCTTCCTTTCCTTTTTTTTCCTTTCCTTTCCTTTCCTTTCCTTTCCTTTCCTTTCCTTTCCTTTCCTTTCCTTTCCTTTCCTTTCCTTTCCTTTCCTTTCCTTTCCTTTCCTTTCCTTTCCTTTCCTTTTCTCTGTTCCTACTATTTCCTTTCTTTTCTTTTATTCTCAGTCCCACTCCTTTCTCTTCATTTCCTTTCTTTTTCCTGTTCCTCCTGTTTCCTATTTTCTCCTTTGATTTCCTTTCCTTGCAATTCCTTGTTTCTTTTTTTCGCCATTCCTTCTGTTTCCTTTCCTTTTTTTAGTTCGATTTCCTTTACTTTTTCCCAGTTCCTTCCCTTCCCCTTCCTTTTTTCTTTTCCTTCCTTTCCTCTCCATTGTTTCATTTTCTTTCTTCCTTTTCCTTCTTCAGTTAGCTGATCACTCAGTAGCAGACACAGTACGTCATGTTCCCCTGATTTGTTGTCAATAAAAGCCTTGAATCACAGCTGACATTATAGTGGCAAAATAAAATATAAAGTGGTTCATCCATACATATTCATTTCACTTTTTATTTTGACTCTTTAACACATTACTCAGTTAGCTACCTTGATGGAGTAACTTCAATTGAATACCAACAGCACAGAATGGTTGCTGATCTAAATAAATGAACATGACCAAAACAGCAAGAGTTAACTTTTAGCTGCATGACATAGTCGTGGCTGTAATTACCGCTTGAGGGCTCGTTCGCCCTGCAAATTCCTAATGGGAACTTGCATTTACTGTAATTCCTGTAACATGTGAAGTAAGCGTTATTTTTACATTCAGTTTTGTTTAGTAGTGTTTAAACAAGCAGCAGTACCTGTACTCATTTTTTTTAAACAATAGCCCAATCTCTCTAAAAACACGGCCTGTTTTTAGAGAGAAGGAGGCTGCAGGGATTTCAAAGTGCTGACAGATGAGAAAGATGATGAATCTTTTAGTGTACAGCTTTGTCAGATCATCATTATAACCGCTTGTAATGACAAAATTAGGCTGTATGGGTACACCCAGGCTTTGTAAAATGATCCTGGCAAGATTAAAAAAGCAAAACAAAAAAAACCTTGTTTTTTTTTTTTTTTTTTTTTTTTTTTTTTTTTTTTTTTTTTAAATTTATATACACATAGTTATTAAAACAGAAAAGAGCTCTGCGAAACAGCTTTAAGTAAGGCAGTGATAAATTATAATTACAGGGATAAATGAAGTACACTCTGTTTTTTTTTTTTTTTTTTCTTAATAATAAATTTTTTTTCTTTTTTTTTCTTTTTTCTTTTTTCTTTTACAGACAGCGGATCAGTTGCTGGCACGCGCAGATGCAGCCAAGGCTCTGGCAGAAGAGGCAGCAAAGAAAGGCCTTTCCACATTCCAGGAGGCCCAGGACATCCTCAACAACCTCCGAGGTACACGATGGTGTTTATTTCTTAAAGAAAAAAAATATACTTGTATTTACTGTAATTTTGTTTGAAATTCCAGATGTTTTCTAGCGCATCACGTGCATGTTTCAAACGCGGAACTCTCAGCTGGTTTTGGTGTGCCGTCTGCTGGCCGCTCTCTGTATTGCACGCGCCAGATAGATCGATAGATAGATGGCGGTGCCTCAGGATTTCTCGATTTTGCAAGCATCAGGAAAACTCCTGAAATTATTTGCAGTTTTTCAAAATCACTGTAGATGACAGAGATGTGGTCCGAGATGCGGCATAAGACAATCACTATCACCACACAAAATCAAGCATTATTGGCTGTAACAATCACAAAAAAACTCCACATAATCCTGGAGGGACTGAATAGGATAGATCGGTATATCTTTACATTGAACTAACTCATGATGTATCAATCAATATATATTATTAAAGTAAAAAAACATAATATTTTAGCTTTATATCTGTAGTATAAGACCTCATAACTAATATTACTTATATTGAAGTATCTTAAATACAAGTGTAATGTACATTTTCATCCCTGTATTTGTGTCGCTTGCGTCTCCCTGCAGACTTTGATAAGCGAGTGAATGACAACAAGACCACAGCAGAGGAGGCACTGAAGCGTATCCCACAAATCAATGCGACGATCAACGCAGCCAACGAGAAGAACCGGCAGGCCGAGGCAGCCCTGGGCAACGCGGCAGCCGACGCCAGAGAGGCCAAATCCAAGGCAGAGGACGCTGAGAAGATCGCCAGCAATGTCCAGAAGGTATGCACGGTCAGACATAGCTGAGCGAACGCTCTGCATCACTCGGCAACACAAAGTAACCACGTACATGCTCTCCCGCTCAGGGTTCGGCTAAAACCAAAGCAGAGGCAGAGGAGGCCTTTGGTGGTGCGATGAAACTGGACAACGAGGTGAAGGACATGATGAAGGAGCTGGCAGACGCAGAGAACGAGCTGGAGAAGAAGAAAGAGGAGGCAGCGCAGGACATGATGATGGCTTCGATGGTAAATATAAAGTTTGCGATAGGATCCGGTTGAAGGGTTAATCAGGACAGAATTTCACGCCCTTGTTCATTCAGAAAGGTATGAAATCAACGGTCTGGACACTTTGGCTTCCACAGTTAGAAATTTTCACAGTGGGATAGTGGAGTCTTAAAATGATGCTACACAAATTAAAGTGACAAAGGAAAAATGCATTCGTGTGCCAGCAGTGTTAAGCATGTTGTTGGTATCAGCTAAAAGTGAGACTGGCTCTGAGGAAAGCTGAGGACAAAAACAAACAAAATATAAATAATATATCTCTGCTGAGAAACTAAGATTGCAGTAGTTTGATATAGTATAGATAAGATATAGATATAGTAAGGGCCACTGGAGCGAAAGAAAAAATGTGTTGTAGTTAATATTATGAAAACGTTATTGGGGAGGTAAGAACAAACATTAGATCACTGCCAGGTTTTGTGATTTTGCGAGAGCAGAAATGAACACAAAATCATGCAAACTCTGATATTCAGAGGAATTTTTTTTTCTTCCAAAATGAATTCAATTCAATTCAATTTTATTTTTATAGCGCTTTTAACAAAGAGCATTGTCTCAAAGCAGCTTTACAGAACATAAGAAACAATAAACATACAAACAAACAGTCCTAGATTACCTAGAGTCCTAATTACCTCAGGTTTTCCACATATTTGGAGCCATATTTGGCGATTCACGCATGTCACACATGAGTACAGCTCTCATAGAAAGTCATTACATAAACTGGTAGGAGTTTAAATAAACTAATCCTGTGCTTAGAATTTCGCAAGTCACAAATATTTATAAAAAAGAATCTCCAAAAATCCATGTGAAATACTGAAGGATTCTGATTTAACACTGTGACATGTCCGTCTCGTCCACAGGCATCGGACAATGCGAAGGAAGCAGAAGAAAACGCCCGCAAAGCCAAAAACTCCGTCCGCACCGTTCTCAATGCCATCACCGACTTGCTGAGTCAGCTGGGTGAGCTCAGCGTTCTCAGCATTCACATACATACTAAGAAATCTATTTATTTATTTATTTAATCAATCCCAACACTGACTCATCCGTGCTCATCTCGTCCCTCCAGGTAACATCGACAAGGTGGACCTGAGCAAGCTGGACCAGATCGACAGATCGCTGAACGAAGCCAAGGAGAAAATGGCAGGCAGCGACCTGGACAGGAAGCTGAAGGAGCTGAACGACATGGCCAAGAGCCAGGAGGACATGATCAGCGATTACGACCGGCAGATCCGCGAGATCCGTGCAGACATCGCCAACCTCAACGACATTAAGAACACTCTGCCTAACGGCTGCTTCAACACGCCATCCCTCGAGCGGCCTTAACCCCCCCCCCCCCCTCTCTCTCTCTCTCTCTCTCTCTCCCCCTCTCCCCCTCCTCCCTTTTCCCCCCTTCCTTTGTCTCGACCACACCAGTTGCTATCTAACATTCGGGGCAAGATGCCATCCTTTACCAAAACGATTGTTTTCTCTTTTTCAATTGTTTTAGCTGTGTTTTCTTATCCATCAGTGAAGTCACGTGTCAAACGTATCTTTATCAAATCCCAATAATTTACAGCCAATAGCAGTTTTTTTTTGTTTTTGTTTTTAATCCAGATATGCAAAAAAAATAAGGCTTGTTGAGGTGGCTTCTCGAGTTTTCCAGAACTTTTATTCTTCCTCCATCCTGCCTTCAGTCACACACTGTGCTCCACTACAACCCCAGCTATTTACTGTTGGTTCAGAAAAACGGACAGTGAAGGAATCTTGTATACTGTTTTCATTGTAGTCTCTCTCTCTCACACACTCCTCCACTACAGTATTCAGCTCATCTCATCCTCGAATAGCGACGTACAATTGACTCCTTATTCGCTTCGCCTTTCAGCCCAACCCATTTCACGTGTTTTTTTTTTTCTTTTTTTTTTCTTTTTTTTTTTCTTTTATTTTCTTGATTTTTTTTTTTTTTAAAATGCTGCTTACTCACATACTTACAGGTGTACCGCCAATCACTTGTTGACTTTTTAAAAAAAAATTTCTTTATTTGCAAGGCAAAAAAAAAAATTTCAACACTATGCAACTTTGTACATTTTGCGTAGCAAGACTTATCTGATACACTGGTGCTAATAATTATTTCAAAATGTTATATTTTTGTGTGAATGTTTTTTTTTTTTTTTTTTTAATTATTATTATTATTATATAGTGTGAGGATTTTCTTTCTTTCGTGTAAATATATTCGTAAATGTTTCAGGAATGGCTTTTTTTTTTTTTTTTTTTTTTATTATTATTTTTTTTAATGACACCGTCACCCAGTCAGCTGAAGAGAATATTAGCTACAATCAGCTCTCCACCTCCATAATAATCTATATAAATATATAAATATATGTCCTGTGGTATAATATGCTTGCTTGTATACATGGCTTATTTTTTTGGCTCATAGCACCGGCATTTATTTTAATTGTGCTTTCATTTTCAGCGGGTGGTTAAATGGAAAAAAAAACAAAACACAACCACCATAGAACACTCGAACCCTCCCTTAACTAAAACCCGCCTTAAACGTATGTACACATGTCTAACATTTCAAACGTGTTTTTTTTTGTTTGTTTGTTTTGGGTTTTTTTGGACAGCAAGCTGGTCTCACGTGACTAGTTGAGCAGATACGACGGTGTCTTGTGCCTTAATTAACTACTGGAGAAGGATTCATCAGCCCAAGATTCAAGATTTCTTTCCTTTTCTTTTTTTTTTGCCTGAAAACACACATGTGCGCGTACACACACACACACACACACACACACACACACACACACACAATGTGATAAAGAAGCAGGAAGAGTATTAAGCACTCCACTATGGTGATGATGATACTGATGATACTTTGTCTGTTATCTGGTGAACTTCTCCAGAAGGCTTCCTTCAAACCTCTCTTGCCTTACCATTGTGGACACGAGTGCAACGTACACAATTTATCTATACAACAGTATTGAATTTTCTTTTTAATATAAGTATTTTTTTAAAACTGTTCCTCAGTATGTGGGTGTGTTGCACAAGTTGGGTTTTACGCTCCTGTTTTCCTCTGTTGATGTTCAAGGCACCACACACACACACACACACACACACAAACATATATACACAAGGGCCTGAGAAACTCCAGCTTGGTCACCCGTTTGCCTGTTAAATCAAATTATAACATTTGAATAATAAACAAATGGTTATTTCCGGACCTGAGAACTTGTGCTTGTGTTCATTTTTATCCAAATCATATAATCATGACTCACCAAGTCGTCTAGACACCACTGATTCACCTTCCACAAAATCACACCTTATCTACACAATGGTAAAAAGTCATTAAATTTGTAACAACAGTGATTGATACTCTGTTACTCATGGCATATAAACCAAACGTTTTGTGTAAACAACATGCTATACTTTTTACCATATATACAGTGGTGTGAAAAAGTGTTGGCCCCCTTCCTGATTTCTTATTTTTTTTGCATGTTTGTCACACTTTAATGTTTCAGATAATCAAACACATTTAAATATTAGTCAAAGATAACACGAGTAAACACATCATGCAGTTTTTAAATGAAGGTTTTTATTATTAAGGGAAAACAAAATCCAAAACTACATGGCCCTGTGTGGAAAAAGCTGAAGCAAACTTGGATTCTGTAGCAGGACAATGATCCAAAACACACCAGCAAGTCCACCTCTGAATGGCTGAAGAAAAACAAAATGAAGACTTTGGAGTGGCCTAGTCAAAGTCCTGACCTCAATCCGATTGAGATGCTGTGGCATGACCTTAAAAAGGTGGTTCGTGCTCGAAAACCCTCCAATGTGCAACAATTCTGCAAAAATGAGTGGGCCAAAATTCCTCCACAGCGCTGTAACAGGCTCATTGCAAGTTATGGAAAACGCTTGATTGCAGTTGTTGCTGCTAAGGGTGGACCAACCAGTTATTAGGCTTAGGGGGCAAACACTTTTTCACACAGGGCCATGTAGTTTTGGATTTTGTTTTCCCTTAGTAATAAAAACCTTCATTTAAAAACTGCATGATGTGTTTACTTGTGTTATCTTTGACTAATATTTAAATGTGTTTGATTATCTGAAACATTAAAGTGTGACAAGCATGCAAAAAAAAAAAGAAATCAGGACCACCACTGTACATCCTCCTCACAAACACCCTCATTAGTGTGAACCCCATAAAGTAGTTCTGGTGCAAGCCATTATCATCAGAAATCACATGATTCATTCTATATAGTAAAATGAGTGTCACATGATCTCAGTAGAAATATGCATGTGTCAGAAAAGTTCTAGAGTTTGTTAGGGAATAAACCTGAAAAAACAGCATCAGGAAAATTCAGAAGCTGTCAAAATAACATCCTGGATAAAGTTTTGGAAAATAGGCAATGGTTATTTAAAAAAAAAAAAAAAAAGTATGGATGGAAGGATGGACTTAATTACTGATTTATGTACTGTTTGGCTGATCTGACTTACTGATTTATTTACATACTTACTGATTGATTGACTTACTGACTTCGTTACTGATGGGCTGGATTAATGACATGCTTACTTACTGACACAAATACTGATTTATGTACTGATTATCTGACTTAATTACTGATTTACTGATTCATATATTGTCTTAGAGCTTGATTTATGTACTTACTGATTATCTGACTTGCTTATTTATTTACTGACTTACTGACTTATTTACTGATTGTCTGACTTGCTTATTTATTTACTGACTTATTTATTTACTGACTTATTTATTTACTGACTTATTTACTGATTGTCTGACTTACTGTTTTGTTTATTTACCGAATTTTTTTACTGAATTAATAAATGAGTTACTGATTTCCTTACTGATCAATTGTCTGACTTACTGGCTAACTTATTTACTGATTTATTTTCTCGCATACTAACCTAATTACTGACTGGTTGGCAAGTCATTACTTACTTACTTTACTTACTCAATCACTGATTGGCTGGCTGATTTAGTGACTTGCCTACTTACTTAATTACTGGTCTAATTAATTACTGATTTATGCAGTGATTCACATATAGACTGAATTATTGACTTATTACATACCGACTGATCCCAAGTGGAAATTTGGAAAATATCTGATGCTTTGAACAGTAAATTTCTTAAAAATAATTGGAAACAATTTGGTCCAACTGCAACTCTAGGCTGAGGAGGCCATCCCCCCCAAAATCAGTGTCCCTTGACTGTGTGAAGAGTGAGAACCAAGGAACTGGAGAGATCCACAGGAGAAGCTGTTCATAGGACAGCTATAGCATGGACTTTGTGGAAGATTGGTGATGTTTTCCAAAGGCATGATAGAGCCTCACAAAGGAAAAAGGTTCTCTGGTCTGATTTTCGCCTTGGCAAAAAGTGCTACATTTGGTGGAAACCCAGTGCATACTGAGAACACCATCCTCACAATGAAGCATGTTGGTGGGAGCACCATATTAAACATTACCCTTGGCCTCTGTATTCTCCGTCCAACCCTCTCTTTACCCCACCACTGTTTTTTTGGTGGAAGGTCTCCTTTAGGAATGGTTATGGTTGTGCCCTATTCTTTACATTAATTTTGGGATATTTTTTTTATGACATTTGTTTTGATAGCACCTTGATATTCATAATGCTGTTTGTTTTCAAACTCTAAGGAAGTGGTCTATTCATCTTGAGATCACATGGAATATTTATTCCTGTTAATAAGTGATGGGTCACTGGATTTGGCAAGTTCGATTAGCTCAGACTGTGAGAGAGCAAATACATATAGGGACTTGCAGCTGCATTATTCTTTGTTATTAAGAATTAATCATAATGAGCTGCATGTTTTTATCGCTGACTCAGCAGGTATGGTTAGCTTGTCATGCGGATGACTGGATGAAGGCTTCGTTTCTTACCGAATTGAGCTGTTATCTATGCTGATGCCTGGAACCACACATCATTCATGACCACAAGGGCCATCATTGTTCCATTTTTGGGCTTTGCAGACGGAACATCACTAATATCCCCCCGGAGTTATTTACATGCATTAAAATAAAGCGCTTTCTTGAGCATGCTGGGGAGTCATTCTGTCTTTAATGCATAATGCATGCATAAAGATTCCCCTGTTCGTGCTGCCATTAAAAGCTACAGCATTTCGACTATAAATATAAAGTTAAATCAAATTCACCATGTGATACATGTGGAAAGTTGAATGTTCTCAAATGACATTTGAGTAAGCCTTGAGTAAAATCTGACATGGTATTAATCAAGAACTACTTCACTGGTTTACATTACTAATACTTCCATATCCATTTAGCTCATGTTTTTTAATTTTAGCTAGACAGGTTGTTTCATGTTAAGAATTCCTTTATCACTGTTTGAACACATACAGTGAATTGTACAGGTTAAATCATGCAAGGTAGTAAGAGCTTGGCTCTGAAAACCAGAATATAGAAAATACAGAAAGGCATGATTCCATTTTGTCTTTTTTTTTTTTGCAAAGACATGTGTTTATGCAGGGTGTGGTATTGATAGGATAGACGTAGACAGGATGTGACTTGGGACGCTCCATGAGTGTGGTGTAGTGTGAGGTCAGGTTCAGGTGGGGAACGGTGTGTGCAAACTGAGCAAGGTGTGGCTGTGTGTGTGTGTGTGTTTGGGAATGCTTAGAAACCTCTGACTCAGCCCATGTCTAAAGTACTTTGATGGTGTGTGACGCTCAGGGCGTAGCTTCATGTACTTGGCAATGAAATCACAGCCTTGAGGTATTGCATTTTTTAATTCACCCAGCTGGAATTTCTTTTCCTTGCTGCAGGCTGGGTCTTTATCCTAACTAGCTGGCAACTTTCCGTCATCTTTCTTATAATTCTATTTAACAACCACACGACACAAATATACGTTCAATTTTGTGTTGAGGTAGAGCTGATTTGTGACGAACTCAATTTTTTTTATGATTCAGTGCCATGTCAAGAACTACATTTTATAGAAATGAAAAATTACACACAGTCCTACATGTTCAAATGTAGCCTCAAGCCACTTATAATTTAGCATGCTGTACATTGAGTGTGTACATTTTCTGTCAGTGTTTATCAGCTTGAATATTTTTCCAGGGTGTTCCCTGCTATGAGACTTTTTTCCCCCCAAGAATGTTCTGAACATGAATGAAGTTTAACATGGCTTTATGTAGCATAACAACAACTAAACCACACCCAATCACTTTCACACACTTACCTTGCCATAAAAATGATCCACTGTCCAAAGAGCAAAACTGTAATTGAAATATAACAATATATCACTCTTATAATGAAAAATAAATGCATCGTTTGTTCAACTGGTGACAGAAACATCAAATTTCTCCTCTAATTTATTAACTACTGTCTACTATGAAAACGACTAATCCCCAAAAACTAAAAAAAGAGATTGTCTTATGAACTTAACATTGCTTACATTTGTAATGTCTGTTATAGAAAGTGCAAAATAATGACCTCATAAATATAAAAATAAATATGAAGATTTTGGAGGGAAACTTGTGTAACATTATTTTTGTGTATATAATTATATATACAATTCCTAAGAATGACTGAATTCATTCGAACCTACCAGAGTGTTTCAATAATTTGAGTTACAAAGGATTGGTCTTTTTTTTTACAATATTTACAATAAGTACATTTCTTAAAAAACAAATGATCTTCCAGTTTTCCAGCTCAGTCTATGTCTTGACAGATGATAGCTAGTCAGACTAAGCCGAATCTTTCATAAACCAGTCAAAGAACCCTTCAGAAACCCTTTATAAAGTTTATTCCATTGGTACACTATCAGCAAAAACATTACATAATTGTCACTGAGGTGGTAACCTCAAGGGTACGTCTTTCTAATGTGTAGTCTTTTACCTGGGAAGATTAAAAAAGCAAATATTACTCTAAAAGGGACTAGTGGTCCTTAAGGTCTGATTACAAAACTGCTTACATTCACAATATCATGTAAAAGATATCCAATTAAAGCTACGAAGGCTATTGTGCTAATGAAAGAAGGACATTAGGAAATGCTATTTGATATCATTTATGAACCAAACAAAGAGGGCTGGGTTGTCTGAAGTCAAAAATGCTATACGTTGATTGTGTTATGCAGAATAAATAGTACTAAACGTTCTTGTCTTTGCTGTGGTACCATCTCCAGTTGTGGTACCTCCATTGTTGATCTTTTATCCGAAAAGTTTTACACCGAAAAGCCTAGTTACGTAGCTCGAATCAGGTTTAACTATACACCACATTCCCAATTCCAGGTGAAACTAAAGGTACAAGCGATGTAGCCTTGTATGTACCACCACCCCGAAGACAAGAAAAACTGTTGGGTTTTGAAGTGGTTGGGTTATACCCTCTGAAAAAGGGTACTGAGCTGTACTTTTCTTTGTAGGGGTGTTAATGTATACCACACCTTATAAGTCACACCTTTAGTGTGTATCTTTTATCTGATAAGGTTTGCTCCAGAAGGCTTACATCATCGTGTTTACACTAAGAATGGGACACATTAAAGGTAGAAATGAGGATAGTCTTGATAATACCACGCCAAAGACTAAACAACTGGACAGTTCTGCTCGAAAAATGTAACGTATCATGTGCTAACATGCTAACATGCTAACAGTCAGGGCTCTGAGTCAGTGCCGGTGAGGTGCGCGCGCGGCGTGTTGGCGCATGCACGAGACTCCAGACAGCTTTAAAGCTCGCGCACTGAAAGGGCGGTTTACTTTCCCCTTATAAACACACACACACCGTACACACGCGCACACACACACCGTACACACGCGCACACACACAACACCGGGACTCACTCCAAGTGTCTGGACTATGAAGAGCGCTTGGATCTTTCTGTGCGCAGTCTGCGCCTGGTATCCAGTTCACGGAACATTTCGACGTAAGTGCAGATTTATTTTTTATTGAAACTAAATGTCAAAGTACTTATACACGCAGAAAAGTATTTTAATTAAGGAATAAAAGAGTAAGGAATAAAAGAGTAAGGAATAAAAGAGTAAGGAATAAAAGAGTAAGGAATAAAACAATAAGGAATAAAACAATAAGGAATAAAACAATAAGGAATAAAACAATAAGGAATAAAAGAGTAAGGAATAAAAGAGTAAGGAATAAAACAATAAGGAATAAAACAATAAGGAATAAAAGAGTAAGGAATAAAAGAGTAAGGAATAAAAGAATAAGGAATAAAACAATAAGGAATAAAAGAGTAAGGAATAAAAGAGTAAGGAATAAAACAATAAGGAATAAAACAATAAGGAATAAAAGAGTAAGGAATAAAAGAGTAAGGAATAAAACAATAAGGAATAAAACAATAAGGAATAAAACAATAAGGATTAAAAGAGTAAGGAATAAAAGAGTAAGGAATAAAACAATAAGGAATAAAACAATAAGGAATAAAAGAGTAAGGAATAAAAGAGTAAGGAATAAAACAATAAGGAATAAAACAATAAGGAATAAAACAATAAGGAATAAAACAATAAGGAATAAAAGAGTAAGGAATAAAAGAGTAAGGAATAAAACAATAAGGAATAAAACAATAAGGAATAAAAGAGTAAGGAATAAAAGAGTAAGGAATAAAAGAATAAGGAATAAAACAATAAGGAATAAAAGAGTAAGGAATAAAAGAGTAAGGAATAAAACAATAAGGAATAAAACAATAAGGAATAAAACAATAAGGAATAAAAGAGTAAGGAATAAAAGAGTAAGGAATAAAACAATAAGGAATAAAACAATAAGGAATAAAACAATAAGGATTAAAAGAGTAAGGAATAAAAGAGTAAGGAATAAAACAATAAGGAATAAAACAATAAGGAATAAAAGAGTAAGGAATAAAAGAGTAAGGAATAAAACAATAAGGAATAAAACAATAAGGAATAAAACAATAAGGAATAAAAGAGTAAGGAATAAAAGAGTAAGGAATAAAACAATAAGGAATAAAAGAGTAAGGAATAAAAGAGTAAGGAATACAATACTGCACAACGCTCTTGGTGAATTGGACTGTCACTACACTACAGTTGATTATTTTCCTTGAACTGCACGCAACAAGTGTTTTTTTCCTTCTTTTTATTTATTTATTTATTTATTTTTTATTTATTTTTTTTTTTTATTGAACTCTTTAAGTCCTGAAGACCTTACTATAACGGAAAACATACTGACATTGACGCTGGGGATAATCCATAAATGATTTAAAAAAAAAAAAAAGATTCCCTACAGAAAACCTCTTGAGATCAGTAATTATACATTTTCTTAGTTAAATAAAAGGCAATATTCATTCATTCATTGTCTGCTGCTTATCCGATCTATTCTCGGGTCACGGGGAGCCTCAGGCGTCATCGGGCATCAGGCAGGATACACCCTGGCAACCCATCACAGGGCACACACACACTCTCATTCACTCACGCAATCACACACTACTGACAATTTAGAGATGCCAATCAACCTACAATGCATGTCTTTGGACCGGGGGAGGAAACCGGAGTACCCGGAGGAAACCCCGAGGCACGGGGAGAACATGCAAGCTCCACACACACATGGCGGAGGTGGGAATCGAACCCCCAACCCTGGAGGTGTGAGGCAAACGTGCTAACCACCATGCCCCCTAAAAGGCAATATTGTTAATCCTTTTTATTCAGTGTAGGTTATGTAGACTATCAGTTAAATCCCGATGAATAAGTTATTATAAAAAGCATAGTTCAACAATCAGAAGAATTCAGCAGCACTGTTGTAGACTTTTTCTTCTACAAATGTGACATAACATACAGCTTCTGTGTCTTTAGTATGTATCTTTTACATAAAAATATATGGTACATAATATGACTTGAAGGGCCAGGATTGTACCTTTAAGGCTTCTCAGGTCAAAGATGCTGTATGGCAATTGTTCGGGTTGTGTATTTCATTTAAAAAAATATACCATATTTGCATGTCCATGGTCCACCTTTTGGCTTAGTTTTAGAAATATATTGTCATAATATCTTAATACTGTCATATTGAAATGTCTAGAAGAAGTTGCTTTCGGCTGCTCCCTGTTCGGGGTCGCCACAGCGTACCAACTGGTCCGCACAACAACTTGGCAAATGTTTTACGCCGGATGCCCTTCCTGCCGCAACCCTCCCATTTTTCCGGGCTTGGGACCGGCACTGCAACCAGTGGCTGGGGTTGAGGCATTGGCTTGGAATCAAACCCGGGCCTTCCGCATGATAGGCGAGAAACCTACCACTGAGCCACCAATGCCTCATCATATTGAAATGTCTAGAATATAAAAAAAAAATATTAAGAAATATTAAAGTCTAACACCATGGCGACATTCTGGATTTTTAGTAATGTAGATCAGGAGAATGTGCACTCTTAAAAAGTGGGTTCTTCAAGTTTTTTAAAAGCTTTTTAAAAGAAGAAGCTTCCAACTGAAAGTCTGTTTTTAAGAGTTTTACACTGTTAATGTTACAAACGGATCACAAGGATTACAGTGAGCAAGCTATAATTAAAGTACAGTCCTGTACACTGCGATAGACTGACATCCTAGATTACTCACCTGCCAGAGAATGAATCATCACACTATGGGTTTATTAGTAATAATGATATGTTTGCCTGGAGCTGATGAGCAATTGATGTGCAATTGATATTCATTAATAATTGACCCTTAAATCCAAGACCCAAGAGTTTGCATGTTCTCCCTGTGCTTCAGGTTTTTTTTCCAGGTACTCCATTTTCCTCCCCCAGTCCAAAGACATGCACAGTAGACAGACTGGCATCTCTAAATTGTCTGTAGTGTGTGAATGGGTGTGTGAGTATGTGTGTGATGAATTGGCACCGCGTCCACACCTTATACCCCGAGTCCCTTAGGATAGATATTAGGTTCCTTGCAATCCTGCTTAGGATAAGCTCTTTAATTCTTGGTTTTGGTGCAAGAGGTCCTATGTTGTTCAAATTCCAGATGAGCTCTTGCTTTGTGGAACTGGTTAAGATGCTGGACTCCTGATCAGATGGTTGTGAGTTCAAATCCCATGGACACTAAACTACCACTGCTGGGCATTTGAGGAAGGCCCGCATTAACCCACAATTAATAAGAAAAATTGAAACAAGTAGTATAGAAATTGGATGGATTGGATCGGATCAGCCTGGATTACAAGGCAAAACCTGCCTGTTCATTGTTCAGCCAACAAAAGCAAGTTCACTTATGTTCCTATGTGGACATACCTTTGATTGGCTCCCTTTGTGATCCTCACTGGTCCTTGATGTCTTCTTGTTGCCCCTTCTGCTGTATCTTTTTCACATTTTTTGTGTTTGAATTGCCTTTCTTTGGCTGCCACCTGAAAAATGCTGATGTCTATCTCAGGGTGTGGCCTTGAAGTTACTTACGCATACCAGCTTGTTTGAAAAGTTTTGATCATAATGTCAGTTCAACTTGCACAACCTTTTCATGAACAATTTTTGAGCGAGTAATTGCCAACATTTTCTTGGTGGTTTACAGTGCCCTGTTACATCCTGCCATTAAAGTGTCACCGTATTTCAATAACAAATGATCCCAAACTGTAAGGATCCAGTTGAACAATGTTAAATAAATGATCAAGAAATTTAAGAACATGGCACACTTCTCAGCTCAGAGGAGTCATTATGCAACCACCACCATGCTTCTCTTCTCTCATCAGACCATAGAACCATATTTTACTCGTTTGGTGAGCTGTCTTTTGCCAAACTTTTTTTTTTTTTGTAAGCAAACCCTCCCGATCCTGAAAACCTTCCATACTGGACTTCTAGAAAATTTCTCAGTGTGTACAACTCAAAGCCCTTGAGAGAGTGGTGCGCTGGAGAGAATGTTGAGCACATCTCCAGCTCTACATAACATTACACCAGATGATGCAGTACCAGAGATGCTAAATCATAAAGGACTCCACCCACCCTGGTAACTACAATAAGGCAAGCACATCTGTAGTCTGATGGCTAAAACCGAGAGGCTCAGGAAGAGCTTCTTCCCTCAGGCCATCAGGATCTCTTACTTCCTGGATGTGTCTACCAAACTGATCCCTTAGGAGTCCATAAAAACTCTGGCCCCGTTACTACATTTGGTACATCACTTTTTGTCCAGTCTTTACTGTTACTACATGTAACGTAATTGCACATTTTCTTATTATTTCTTCTCAGTTTTTTTATTCTGTAGAGCAGGCTGGGTTTTCATTTCACTCCAAGTTATATATACTGTATATAACTGTCTACAGGACAAATAAAATGTACTCTAGTGATTTCTGGGGCTTTCTAGGAACAGGTGTATTTATATTGAGATCACTTGATATAAGTTTATTTACATAGTTAAACTGGATTCAAAAGATTGTATGACGTTTGCTTGCACCCGGTAACAGGACTGAATACTTAAAGGAGAAGTTCACTTGCAGAACAAAAATCTACAAATAATTGACTCACCCCTCGTCATCCAAGATGTTCATGTCTTTCTTTCTTCAGTCGTAAAGAAATTATGTTTTTTGAGGAAAACATTTCAGGATTTTTCTCCATATAGTGGACTCCAATGGTGCCCATGAGTGAACTTCCAAAATGTAGTTTAAATGCAGCTTCAAAGGGCTCTAAATGATCCCAGCTGAGGAAGAAGGCTCTTATCTAGCAAAATGATTGGTCATTTTCTTAGAAAAATAAAAAATTGTATACTTTTTAACCACAAAAGCTCGTCTAGCACTAGCTCTGGGATGCGCGTCCACAACACTGTGTACTACGTAATCACGTAAAAACGCTCTTTACTAACAAAAAGGTACAATGAGTATGTATGGGTGTGTAGATATCCAGGTGCAGAGCGAGCAAACACAGCTTCAAGCGCTCAGGATTTTTAAAGGAAATTTTTGAGTGCCCCCCAAAAAAGGGATGCTTAGTCATGATACTGTAGCTACACATCAGACTTCACATTTTTTTAAACATGTTTATTATTTAATTGTAGCCTCAAGCTGCACATGTAATGGAAAGGCTCTGTACTGCGTAAGAGACTCCTTGGGCCTGCTCTGTGCCAACTGCCAAGACAACACTGAAGGCCGGCACTGTGAGAGCTGTAAGGAAGGATACTACCACCAGACGGCAGGAGAGCGCTGCCTGCCCTGTGACTGTAACTCTGTAGGTAGGTAATGGAAAACCATTAATGTGAAAAAAGCATGATGCCATTTTGAACAATGATGAACAATTTTGATGTGTTTATCTGCATAAATGTTTTTTTTTTTCCGTTTAAGAAACAATATATCTATCATTATGGAACACACCTTTACAATTGATTTATATCTTAATTTGGTAAAGGCTCATGATTAAATAAAATACTATGTTTAATTCATTTCTTTCAATTTATTTTTATATTAATTTATATAGAGAAAGCAGTTTCACAGAAATATACAATCTGAGTATAAAATTAGAATTAAAAATGAGAAAAATTAATTTAAAAAAATGTAAAATTGAAATAACAATTTAGATTTTCAAATTGTAAAATAATTAAAAATTAATCATTTTAAATCATTCAAAATTTTAACATTTGTCCCTAATTGGTTTAAAAAACAAACAAACAAGCAAATAAAAATGGGGAAAAAGTTAAAAATATAAAAGTTATCATTGTTATTGCCCTAAAGAAAAAGAAAAAAATTCCATTCCATTGTTTCCCTGCTAATAGTCACCAGTATATTAAACTTGGATTTTCTGACAAAAATGAAATAGTCATTCTTTTATAAATGTTTAAAGCTTTAATAAAGCCATCTAATATTTCCAACTTTAAGCAGCAGTGTCTCTGGGAACTTGTTTATTTATGCATTTATTTGGACATTTTTGAATTGAGAGCTTGAGAACTTCATTTGGTATAGATGATTCAGATGTCAGTACCAGTCAGACTACTGTTTATCTGATTTATTCCAAACTGAATTGATTTCTTCTGCCTCACTGGGTCCGAATGTTAGCATAAACTGTATCTACTTAGCTGTTGCAAACTCTGTATCTTAAGTTAAGCAAATTGCATAAAAAAGCATGATACAGCGACTGAGAAAATGTGTAGAGTGTAACGGTGAACATGTTGAGCATATGTTTCTAGGGTGCTTTAAAGAAAATGGTTTTATTTGATTCAGGCTCTGAGGGCCTAGGATGTGACAGTCAGGGGCAGTGTGTCTGTAAGCGAGGTGTGCAGGGTACTCAGTGTGATCGCTGTTCAGACGGATCTCCAATCACAGCCAGCGGTTGCAAGCAGCAGCAGTGAGTAATAGATGATGCATACAATTACCCTTGTCATTTTCTATATCTATCACTGATCACTGATCTCTACATGTTGTGTGTAGGAAGAAAAGCTGTTTCTGTAACGGTCATTCGAGCGAGTGCTCCGCAGCACAAGGTTACTCAGTGTACAACATCGTTTCAACATTTGATCAAGGTGAGTTTAAGTGCATACCAGCCAAATATCCTCTAAACCCGTGGAACATTTTTTTTTACAAAAACGTTATGTGGTTTAAATACAGGGATGGAGGGCTGGAGAGTCGTCACTGCTCCAAGCATGAGTCCATCGCAGGTGCAATACCACTGGTCTCCGGCGCACCACAGCATCGAGGTCGTCTCTACAGACGTGTTGCCTGTTTACCTGTCAGCTCCCGGTAACAAGTTTTACTCAATAAATCATTTATAACCCCTAGTTAGAAACGATGACTGAAATGATGACGCACTTTCTTTTCCTCCCTTTCTTTATCGTGCTCAGCTCGGTATCTAGGGAACCAGGCTCTGAGCTATGGTCAGACGCTGTCCTTCGTCCTCCGTCTCAATCGAGGAGTCCGTTATCCTTCCGCCTCAGATGTTGTGTTAGAAGGAGCCGGACTGAAAGTTGCTGCTCCGCTGGGAAACATGAGGACTGTCATTCCATGTGGCAAGAAAATCACTTACAGTTTCAGGTAAGTGTTTCTGGGTTGCTCTTTATAGGCCATTCGGACCAGACCACATGCATAGGCAAAAATAAAAGACAATTAAGGAGTGAAAATGTCAAATTAATCTATTATTCCTAATTTTTCATTTCATTTATGTCAAGAAAGGCGCAAAAATATTATAACAAATATTAAGTAAAAATGTTAGATATATTTACCCATACTGAAGATATATGTATTTTCTTTGCTTTTAGACTAATTGATTTAAAAAAAAATCTTCCAAAAAAATGATCATTCTTTTATTCATTCATCATAAGAAAATCAAACAAAAGTGTTAAAAAAAAAAAATACTGCTTAAGATGGCTTAATGATTATGGAATTCGCTAAAAACTCTTATATTAGGGGTGAGGTTTTGTGCAGTATGAAATGGTAGAAACACAACCTCACATGCTGTTTCTTTTTGTACTTTCATTCGGTGCTAGGAGTGCTGACTCTGCATTACCTAATTTCCTAACAGAGAATGTCCTAGAGCAATATTTTGCCGTTTAATGGGTGCAGGTTTGGCATAACAAAAAAAAAAAAGTCTTAGCTGGTGCCAATCTTCATAGCCTTCCAGCTGCTGTATTGCTTTTAAAAAATTCAGTACTTTGAAGAAGGAACAAGTATCAACAACATGAGGAAAATGACAAGTTATTGTTCCAGGAAGAGCTTGAAGATAGCATACAATATATTTTTTTCAATTTTTTTTCTTTTGTGATCAATTTTGGTTTAAATACAACAACATGGCAGGATGGGTTTAAAACAAACAAACAAACAAACAAACAAACACATACATTGTGCAAATTTTTTTCATTGTACAGCATCCACAGCTGCAGGATTATCATTATTATTAGAGTTGTGCTATCGTATGTTATTGACGGTGCTCAGAAAACAATTTTGAATACAATTTTGGTGCAAATACAATAAAATGGCGATAAAACTTTTTGTGTAATTGCTTTTCTCACAGATTTAAACCCAGCAGGTAACATGTCCTTTTGATAAATATGGTATCATCATTTACAATACATAAACAAAAATAATTCCAAGCAAAAATTGCAGGACAGTATTTACCTAATTTTTAGAAAATTGTATCTGTTCTAAGAATTGTTTTAATACAGAATTTTTTTATTTTTATTTTTTATTTTGAACAATTAATTAATAATATAATAAAAATATTAAAATTAAAAAAGGTTAAAATAAAAAAATAAAAAAATTGACACTCATTCTATTGGCAGATCATTTTCCAGATTTTTTCTGAATCACTTATTTGTAGAAAGAAGCATTAGACAATTCGAGAATTTAAAAAAATACATTTCAGAACAATGTGAAATGACACTACATTTGGTTAATACTAATCTCATAGTATTAGAAATATTAGATCAGTTAGCCTATATTCTTCTATGTACTATATTTGTTTACATAAATATATATACTCTATTTACTTTATTACACACTATATTTGTGTTTTTTCTTTATTCTGTACACAAATATACAGCATTGTTCTTTGTTTTGTAGGCTGGACGAACGACCAAGCAGCAGATGGAATCCTCAGCTTTCAGCACTAGAATTTCAGACCCTGTTGAGTAACCTTACAGCCATCAAGATCCGAGTCACGTTCGGTGAAGAGGGTGTGTATGTGTGTATGCAAATATACTCAGTGTCCACTTTATTTATTTCACTTTATTCAATGATTGGTTCATTAGATAACTGCATGAATGGCAGGTGTACTAGTGTTCCTAGTAAAATGGACAGTGTGTGTGTGTGTACTGATTATTAATATTATCCATTCACACAATTTTTTGTGACTGTCCTTAATAGGAAAGGAATACTTAGATTGTTTGTTTTTTTAAATTGCTATACCAGGACGTGGTCATCTGGACGATGTCACCCTGGTCTCTGCTCGGTTGAGTCCTGGCTTTCCTGCATCCTGGGTGGAGGAGTGCCGTTGTCCTGCAGGTTACGAAGGACAGTTCTGTGAGCGATGTGCTGCTGGCTATAAAAGACGTTTTCCTGGACAGGGCGTCCGTAGCCAGTGCGAGCCGTGTACCTGTCGGGGAGGAAACTGTGATCCTGAAACAGGTTTGCTGCTACAGTGGATGAATTATTTGAATTGTAAATTGACCAGTAATTAAAAAAGTAGCAGACTAGTCATTTACATTTATGGTATTTTGCAGAGCAACTGACATTGAGCTTCTTTACAGTATACAACTCAGCCATTGAGGGTTAAGGGCCTTGCTCAAGGGCCCACATTTGAACTTCTGATCAATAGTCCAACCTCTTAACCACTGAGCTAGGGTTAGGATCCCAGACTAAACTGTCAGGACATAATGATAACCCATGGTCGATGTGGTGCATTCTTTCCAGGGGACTGCTACCCGGCTGACGAGACTACTGGTGGACAAAGCTGTGATACTGGTTACTACAGTGACCCTGAGGTTCCTGGAGCCTGCAAGAAGTGCCCATGCCGCATAGGCTTCGTCTGCTCTCTCATTGCAGGGACCCTGAATGTAAATTGTAAATGCCCACCTGGGACCACAGGTGAGTAGCAAGAGAGATCCATAGAGAGCCATATACACTGTTTCCCTGTATGAGTCTGTATGATGAAGGTAATAAAAAACTGTTTAATTATAGGCTCTCAGTGCCAAAAGTGCTCTGACGGTTTCTATGGTGATCCTCTGGGAGAGAGTGTTGCTCAGCGACCCTGCCAGCGCTGCCACTGTAACGGTCACTTGGACTTAAATGTTGCTGGTAACTGCGACCGCTTGACAGGGGAGTGTTTCAAATGCACAAACTACACCACAGGCTTTCAGTGTGAGAAGTGTCTGGAGGGATTCTTCCACAGCAAAGCCGGCGATGCGTGCCAAGGTAAAATAGACAAAAACTGACACGGGAAAGAGTCCAATCAAATCCTGCTGCAATCTAGACTGTTTCATTGTGTTCTGTTCTCTGCCTCATAGCTTGTAACTGCAACCCGAAGGGATCGATCGCCAGCTCCTGCAACGAGCAAGGCCAGTGCAAGTGTAAAGAGGGTTTTGAGGGGCAAAAGTGCGTCAAATCCAAGTGTCCATCATGCTTTGATCCTGTTAAGAACAAGGTGGGGGAAAAGTTTTCTGTATTTTAGAACCAGTCATATCATGTTGCTGATATCTATCATGGCCAGTTGTGATACATGCTCTTGTCAAAAAATTTCTACTGGAATTTCAGTTTGTCTTGTAGGATTTTATTAGATTTTTGGCATTTTATTGTATTATATTGAAAGAATTTAAGTTTGTCCTGTTGGATCTTATTTGATGTTTGGAATCTTACTGGACATTTCAATTTTTAAAAATAGAATTTCAGAATTTTTTTTTTTGGACATCGTGAATCTTTTTTTTGCCCTTTTGGATTTTATTAGATCTTTAGAGTTTTATTGGACATGGTAATTTTTAGCCAGAATTGTTTGTCCAGTTTGTCCTATAGAATATTACTTTTTTAAACAGAATTTAAGTTTGTTTTCTTAGATTTTATTAGATTTTTAGAATTTTATTGGAGAGGGGCACGGTGGCTAGCATGTTTGCCTCACACCTCCAGGGTTGGGGGTTTGATTCCCGCCTCTGTCATGTGTGTGTGGAGTTTGCATGTTCTCCCCGTGCCTCGGGGGTTTCCTCCAGGTGCTCCGGTTTCCTCCCCCAGTCTAAAGACATGCGTGGTAGGTTGATTGGCATCTCTAAATTGACCGTAGTGTGTGGCGATGGGTTGGCATTCCGTCCAGGGTGTATCCTGCCTTAATGCCCAATGACACCTGAGATAGGCACAGGCTCCCCGTGACCCGAGAATAGTTCGGATAAGCGGTAGACAAAGAATGAATGAGTTTTATTGGACATTGCGATTTTTCTAAACATTATTTTAGCTTGCATTGTAAGACCTTATCTTGATTATTAGAATCTTATTGGAACTTTACTTATATGTTATTGGAAATAATGTCTTGGTATTGGAAACATATTGGACATTACAGAAGGTGCTTTGGGAGTTTTTAAAATATTCTAAAATATTTTCTTCTAATGATTTCTATGTTCTAATGATTTTAAAGTTGATTTTAAAGAAACCATCCTGTAAATATCTGTATTGGTTATGAATCAAGTCTTCCACATACACAGTTCCATATAGACATAAAGAGGAACCCAAAATGGATCCCATTTTAAAAAATTCTGTCTTGTTCTACTGTATAAAACAATTCCTCTAAGAATCATATACAGATGGTTCCAGAATATGACAGAAATTCGAATTAGAATCTGCACAAGTTTCTTACTGGTTTTCTTTTAGGATTTTTTGACAAGAGCAAATGGCGATATATCTCATGTTTGTTCTGTTAAGTGTAAATGTATGAATGATGGAGAAACAGTGAACAATTGTGCTCTGGTGTTGTGATTAACAGATTGGGAAATTTGTGAAGAAGCTGCAGCAGGTGGAGGCACTTTTTAACAACGTGGGGACTGATGGTGTGGACATAACTAATGCCATGGAGAAAGCAATCAGGGATGCTGAAGAAATGGTCAAGATGGTGGAAAGTGAAGCAGACTCACTGATTGGTAAAATACTCGCTTTTTTTGTTTATATTCTTGGAGTCCAAAAACAAACAAACAAAAAATACTGATGTTTAACACTTTATACAATTATATTCAAGTTAATAATACTGATACAATCTGGTAAATTCTGCCAATTTATGCTAATTTTCCATTTTCTTTATTTCTGTAAAATGAAATCAAGAATGTAAATATTCCAATGGACAAAAGAAAAATGTGCCCCATGTTAAGACAAATATCTTGCTGGTAAAAATGTCCACATTGCTCTTATTTGTTAAAATTCATAGATTCTATTAACAAGATCAGGCCATTTTTCTCCTTTCATTAACCTTTTTCACCTAGTACACTGGTGCTCCAGTCAGCTGGCAGAATGGAAATAGACTTATGGGACATTTTTAATCAGTGAAAACAAATGAATGATTTTCTGGCTATAAGTTTGATATAAAATGAGTCAGGACTCTGTTGGTGTTACGGCCGGTAGTGTCCGGCAGGATATAACAGACCCAACGCGAAGCTTAACACGGACATGGGGTTTATTTAACATGAAACATAAAACATGAAACATAAACAGAGAACAAAAACCGCGACACTACATCGACCTGAATTTCCAGAATCTGCAAAATTTGAACAAATATTACATAAAGTGCAAAGATTCATGAACCAAGGGAGTGTAAACATTTGAGCATTACTGTTTTGTTTAAAGATCTTAATTTTTTTTCATTTAGTACTGCCCTTAAGAAGCTACCTAAGATATTTACATTGTTCCAAGAAGACAATACAATAGCAATTTACACCAATCATATCTGTTCAAAAGTTTACACCCCCCTTAATGTATTGTGTTGCCTTCTGGTGCATCAATGAATGTTTGCACCTTTTGTAACAGATGATTACAAATGATGGATTACGAATTACAGATGGATTTTAAAATCGTATAGCCGCCATTGGAAAGGGGTTAAATAAGTAGCCAATTCTGAAAAAAGCAAAGAAAGTTCAGGAGCTGGATGATTTTTTCTTGAAGAACTGTGGGCAGTTTTACTGCTCAGGACAAAACAAGGGACTGATGGACAACTGTCACAGAACATAAAAAACAAGAAGCATAAGAAGGAAAGCAAACTTTTTAACTGGTTGATTTGTATAAACAAAATGTAGTTTTAAATAAAATGATACCGCTTATTTAAAAAAAAATAGTGTAATAGTACAAAGTATTCATTATAATCATACTTAAACGTATTAACAAAGTACAATTACTGTAATACTTTTCCAACACTGCTGACTGATTTCTACATTTTCATCATTCATCCTGTAGATGCAGAGAAGAGTCTTCATGCCCAGCTGTTAGCCATCGGCAACAATCAGTTGAAGGGCGAGGGAAAAATACAGGACATCTCAAAGATCGTAGAGAACGTTGTCCGGCAGGAGCAGCATTATCAGCGAGAAGTGTCTGACATCCAGAAACTCTTCAACATTATTAGGCAACATCTGGAAAAGGCCAAACGGGACATCCAATCAGTTGTGAGTGTTTTGTAAAATTATGTAGCATTTCTGTTGGATGTCTGAAACAGATCGATTCTCAGCAGTTCCCATGGTGACATGCACTGTTTTTAGTACAAGGTTCTGTTTACGATGCCATGTGCTCGTGTTTTGGTTCTCTAGTCTCTGCGAATGCTTTTTTTTACTGGTTTGTTGCCTTGTTGTGTTCACCTATTTCGTGTTAGGTCCTTGATTATTTTGTCTATCCATACTTTGTTTGTATTTTGTCTATTTTAGGAGCTCCCTTCAAGTGATGCGGTCCCAGGTACAAACATTGTGTCCAATTTGATCCAGAAAGCAAGTGATCTCGCTGATAGGTGAGTGCAGCATCTTTCTTATGCATTATTAGGTATAATTAGTCAAGGGTGAAAAAAAATACAGAATTCGGTTGAGCATTTTTTAATATAAAATGACAATGCATGTTTAAGTACATAGCATTATTAGTAATTTTTTTTACTACATTATCGACTTCAGTGTGTCATTTATCTCTTTAGGCACACGGGCGAGGCAGCAGCAGTGGAGAAAACAGCGAAGAGTTCTCTTCTCGAGGCTGAGAAAGCTTTGGCTCTCATGCGCACTGTCATCAGCGGAGAAAACAAAGTCACAGAGCAACTCAACGGCCTCAGATCTCAGTAAGTGGCTCGGTTTGTTTGGCTCCAGCTATCTGTATGGATACAGTGTGTAGAGAGATAAAATTTTATTTTTTATTGCTGTGGCAGGTACGAGAAAGACATAGCCCAGGTGAATGCCATGGACAACCAGGCAGCTCGACTGAGTAAAGCAGCCGAGACGGAAAGCACGGTGGCGCTGGATATGCTGAAACAAATATCTGACCTGGAGAAAAACCTTCCAAAGGCCCCAGAGGTATTGAGAAATGAGCTCTGGATTCTGGAACTGATTTGGTAATGATTGAGAGTTTTCACTCCTTAATCAATTCTCTGTCTATGAAAGGACATCACCAACTTGGCTGGCAAACTGGCTGGTCTGAATCAGTCATTTGGCGGTAACATGTCAGGGTTCCTGAAGCTGCAAAAACAGGTTGGCGTTGATCAGGAAGAGGCAGTGGAGCTAATGAATCAGCTGAAAAATGCTCAGCAGGTAAGAACATAACATGACATAACATAACCTCACAGTTATTATTCAGTATCACATTTTGGCCAAATAATGTTAATCCACTGTTTAAATTTTTAAACTTTTGTCTTGCGCTTATTCTTCTAAGGCCCAGGAAAACCTGCTTGGCAGGGCCAACATTGCCAAAGCAGATGCAGACAAAGCACTGAAGCTCTTTAACAGTCTGGGCAATGTGGATGAGGCTTTGGAGAAACTCAAAGGTTAGGATAAATTCTGGGTCAATTTTACAAAAATATTGGGTTAATAATGAGCCTTTTATCAGCCAGCAAAATTTCACTGCACTAGTGTCATTACACAGGGTGAGGCATTGGTGGCTCAGTGGTAGGTTACTCGCCTATCATGCGGAAGGCCCGGGTTCGATTCCAGCCAATGCCTCAACCCCAGCCACTGGATGCAGTGCCGGTCCCAAGCCCGGAAAAATGGGAGGGTTGCGTCAGGAAGGGCATCCGGCATAAAATGTTTGCCAAGTTGTTGTGCGGACCGGTTGGTCCGCTGTGGCGACCCCGAACAGGGAGCAGCCGAAAGCAACTTCTAGTGTCATTACACAGGGTATTTCAACACTAAAGGCAAACAAAAAAACCTGGTTGGACACTGAGTCATGGTGCTTAAGGAGTTTGATACAGTTGGATGGGATTCCCAGGAGTACAGTTTTTAGAGCCTGGATGACTAGCTACAGAATGAGCCTACAGGACTATGCAGTTGTTGAAATGTGGTCTATCTGATAATAATCAGAAAATGCTAGATAAATGAGAAGGATATTCAAAATATTTCCACATACTAACCTGCAGTTGTAATTTAAGAATTATTATACATTAAAAAAATTGGCAAGCTTTTTATCATCTGAAAGAACACTGACCCACTGAGTCACACTAGTCGCAGATGTGGATTTGTTGCTAATATTTATGATATGAGTTAAAACTGTTCTAAACTATATACATCAAATTGAATGTCTTTATATTCTGCATAGGATTTGAAGCCCAGATTGACAGTAGTAAGGCTTTGGCTGATGAGGCCCTTAGTAGACTCCCCATAATTAGTGGCATCATTGGGAAAGCTGTGGCCAACAATGACAAGACTCAAGACATTCTGGACAAGATGGGGGAGTACAGTGATGTTATGGCCACGCTTAACAAGATAAACGTCTCTCTGGACAATTTAGAGGTATGAGAAATGAACATCACATTTTGCGTTTAATTCCAGTTCCAGCACCAGGATCTGCTTTCACATTTATTCTGCATTTACTTTGAAGATTTTTGTCCTCATGATTGAATGGCAACACTGAATAAAAGTCTTGCTGGAGCACATATATGGAGTTGATCCTCAAAAGCGGCTCATTGAAGCAAGAGCGTTGAATTTATTCATGTGGTTATCCTCTGTGTCTTTCGTAGAATTTATACAGTTCCCTGCCTTCCTCGTCAAATCTTTTGAAAACAGCTACAACACTGAAAGGAGGCCTGGAAGTGCTAAATAACCAAGCTGATTCGATCAGGAACAAACTGACCGAAGAGAAAGCAAACGCAGAGAGAGAGCGGAATCTAGCTGAGGAGGTACCACCTACACGAATACGCTCTAAAGAGAAATCTTTAAAATGAAAAGAAATGAAAGATTAAAGATGTGTTAAATTCCTTGTTGTTTTTTAAATTCAGGTTAATTGGGAGGCCAGTGGAGCATATATTAATGCAAATAACACAAGAGATGCTGTCGGAGATGCTTTGAAGACCGTTAATAACCTTCTTGGATTAATTGGTGAGTCTTGATGACAGACGTGTTTTTATTCAGTTTATGAATTAAAAAGTACAATTTTATCAGCTTCAGTTATATTTGAGAGGAATTCCACTTTTTGATTTGTTTATTATCTTTTATCTTAATTATTTTACCATACTTGCATTCACACTAGCAAGAGACAAAAATGACATTTTCTCATTGTCTTCCTCAATCACAACAAACCTCCTTGCACTTAGCTCCAATTTAGTGTATGACTGGCAGAAATAAAAAAAAAGGTTTCGTCTTATCCTGTCCTCTATACCTGTGTTTGGATTTAAACCAACATTAAGTTTCATGTCTTAAGTTGGTTCTGAAGTATCCTCATGTAAGTCACAGTGATCCTGACCAGGCATTTACTAACAATGAGCGATGAACCTCAGAATTGAACCTTAAATGACAGATAATGAAAATAAAGCCTATTCCTCACCCTAAACTCTAGATTAAATCAAATATTTTACCCCTTTTACACACTGGTATTCAGTACATTCCTAGTGTTCCTTACTAATGTCTGGTGCATATCCTACAGGAACACCGGCAGCTGTAGATAACAAGAAGGTGACAGATCTGGAGAACGCTATAGCCACAAGCCGTAGACGTGTGGAGACGGAGCTCAGGCCCAGACTCAGAGAGCTGGAGGACAAAGAGGCTGAGCAGAGAGCCGCCATCGCACGCATGATCAATGACATCAACACCATCCTGGCTGATATCGACAACCTTGAGCACATTCAGCGAACTATTCCAGATGGCTGCTATAACTCACCACCCATTGAGAGGCCTTAGTGACATAATGTAAGAAACGGATTACAGAAAATGCCTCAGACACTTTTTTTTAAACCACATTTTATATTTAATGTGCTTTGTGTGTGTGTGTGTGTGTGTGTGTGTGTGTGTGTGTTTTGTACTGGAAGTTTGTAAGTCTTTTTGAGGCTGTTATTAACTATATTTATGTTCCTTTGGGAGAAAAGAATGACTGTGACGTGTAAGACACAAACAATATTAATGCAATGTTAATACTTTTTGCATTCTAAAGACATCCCCATGTATAATGCGGTAATTAAAGCCAATGTGTCTGCAAAGCCAAAGTCTGCAAGCGATCCTGTACTTCAGTATTTATTGTATGTATGGTGCTTTTGCATAATACATTGCTGATCTTTTATTAAACCAAATGTTATAATCGTTGCTACATTTTTATTGACTGATTTTTGTTCAGAATCGTTAGAATACTGTGATGTGCAAATGGGCACTTTAACAAATCACAATGCTTCAAATTTGTTTTATAGAATTTTGACCACTTTTGTGGATTTATTTTCCATAGACATTGTGACAAACAGCTATGGCTCATGACCATAGATTTTTGCTGGGGCAGGACATTAATAATTACATAAAATAATGGTTAATTATGCTTGACTTATGCTATAGGCTACCATCTAGTGCAGTGTTTTGTTAACCTTTTATGAGGTACGGCACATTTTTTACATTAACAAAAAAATCTCACAGCACACCAGCAACCAAAGATTTTATAAAATGACACACTGTAGCCTAACACAGTATATATATAATGAAAAATTGACTCTCTAAATTTGTTTATACTCTCTCAGTGTGAAACCTCGGCTTTCTCATTCACTATTGTGTTTTTTTTATTAAAGTTGCAAATCACTGATCTAGTGAACCCTGTAACAGGCAACTGAGAGCCAACAACATACAGTCATCTAGCAGGTTGTTTATTGACTGTTTATGATACAACAGGTGTGATCCCATTGTCATGTCCCACTCTGTGAGTGCAGATGATAACAAAATAAGGTTAAAGGGCAAATATGGAATGAATAAATGATGCTACGTTTTTCTCAGAGATGGAGATATGTTGTAACAAATGTAAATGTACAGAGCAACTGGTAAATTATTATGAGCCCAGACAAGGCCACAATATTAATCACTCAGAATAAATATACAAAGAGAAGTAACATAATTAATACAACTACCTATCTAAAACAAAGTACAATGACAAAAACACCCACACCCATGCAAAGCCCTGAAGGACAAGCTAATCTAAATACCTGAACAGGATATAGGATCATATACCAAGTCAAACGTAAAAAGCAAGACACTCTTGCTAACTGCAGAACATAACAGTCATAACAAGTTTTTTTCAATTACTTTTCTGAAATTGAATTTTCTCAAAACTCCACAAAAGTCCACAAGTCCGCAAAAGAGAACATTGCTTTCAAAATGGCCTTGTCAAAATGACAAATGACACAAATGTAGTTAAAATGATTAATAAGCAGGAAATTTGGATCGTTTGGATTTGTGCAAAATGCTATCCACAGGGCTGGTTTGGATGCAGGCTGTTGTTCCAACCAAACAGCTGATTCAATTTGTTTATCTTGTTATCCAATTAAATATTAATTGTACCTCCTATTTGGCTGGAATGAAAGTCTGCAGCTACCCCTGTCATTTGTGGACATGGTTAACAACCCTTGCTTTATAGTATTCAACCATAATTACTGATAATTGTCTTGAAATGCAGTTAGTTCTCATTTCTGATTGTCTGGATAGCTGAAGCCACAGTGAAACAGCAAAGTTTTGGCTGAATTCTTAGCCTCCCTTATCGTCAGACCAGGATTGAACAAGACAACAAGATTGGTCAATCGAATTGTCAAGAATCTCAACAGATATTGCTCTCCTAGGTTGTTGACTCTCTGACTCCTCTTGAAAACCTTCTCTGACTCCCTACCTCTTGCTGCAAAGCAGACAAACAGTGACAATGTAAGAGCTCACCTTTGGACCTTTCATTGTTTAAGCTATGATTATAAATTGAAAAGCAGCAAGTGTTAAGAAACAAGATGAAATATAGCTTTACTAATTCAAGGTGGGTTATGTGGCTTAGTTGGTTGAAGTGCCTGCCTAGTATACAGGAGATCCTGGAAATGATATGAGACTGTAAAGAAGTGGTAGATTAATGGATAAGATGTGGGGCTATTGATCAGATAGTTGAGAGTTCAAATCCCAGGAGTACCATGCTGCCACTGTTGGGGCCTTGAGCAAGGTGGAGGTAGTTCAGTGGTTTTTGCTTTCCTGAAGAAGTCCACCAGGTTTGAACTAGAATGAAGGGATGTCTGCCACCATTTGTGCCTGTGGGCCTTTAAAAAAGACAAACAGTGAGGAGTCTGAGATATGAGCTCATCTTCCTTACAGGTGGTTATTGGGGAACCCAAAATGGTGGGATTCTGTTACAGTTTCTATATGCATGATCCTGGAATTTATCTGACAGGGAATGTTGCATTGAGTGATCCTTTCTTTGCATTGAGTGATCCTTCCAGCAGAAATTTATCCAGCACATGCACACCAAGAGAGCATCAGATTTTGTGAGCTTTAAAGCCATTTTCTTATATTGGAAGTTCTCTGCTGCACAAGAGTCATTAGCACCAAGACAAATAGACAGAAAGTGTAATTTTCTAACATGGGGGAGGTACCTTTGCTTACTGGGTCATGCTGTATATTTCTGACTCACAGGGTGCATTCCATTCAGACACATCCTTTATTGACAGAATCTCTGCAACACTTATTTGACTCACAGGAGAAGTTGGATTATTTCTGTTTTTTGGAGAGTTCCTAGGTTCCTTGATGTTTTTTGTGCCCTTTATGGATTTTGTTGTCTGAACTTTTATTAAAAAGTACACTGCATTTTGGACTCTCTCAAGTGCATCTCACTTTTGGGTTCCACCCCTCCATGTGGCTCAGTGATAGAGAGTCAGCCTCTCACACTATAGACCTGCGTTCAATCCCCAGCTCTGACAGACTGTGAGAGATCCAGTGCCATGAAATCTATAACACGATCCTTGAAACCCAGACAAAATGCAGTCTTTAGAGCTGGTTCATTCTATCTGCTTTGCACTGCAAGTGGCTGAAGGTTCAAAGCATAATCCATGTCTGGCAGTTTTTTTGTTTTAGTACAACAAGTCTTGGGAATTTGGGTAGCTTAAGAGCCCTCCAAACCCTCAAACACTGTGAATCTGTGAACGTTTGAAATGTCATTTAATCAAACATGGTGTTCACCCAGGTAAACACTCTGCTGGTCTGAAGAGATAGCATTTGTCTTATTTTCTCCACATGGGCCTCTGGATTAAACAGAAGGAGAGCTGGTGCAGAAAATTGAATATTTCATGAGAATATCATTGCAGCAGGAGATCCATTGTATTTTTTGGTCAGGGAACTACTACTAATTTTTGGCTTACTGGTTAACTTTTGGTGATGGGTTGCCTAAAACTAGGTATCTGGATGTTGCTGGGGTGTTGAAAGCAACTCCACTCTACAGATCTGGATGTGTTGTTCCATCCTGTAGGAAATATAGTAGAGCTTCTGAGCATGAGCATTTATTAACTGACCTTGAGAGGCAATTGTAGAACAGAGATTATGAGCAAAGCCTACTGTAAAGGGTAAGACTTAGATCCATGTATGGGAGTGGTTAGGATCCATGTACAGGAGGTACATTAAATGCAGGTCTGTTAACTCTTTAAGTCTTTAGAATCAGTCTCCAGAATGGGGTCAAATCAGAGATACTCAAGTATAGTGAACAAAAGGCAGAATTCTAGGAATGTTCAGAATGCCAGATATAGGTCAGTACACAAATATACACACCAGTATCACAATCCAAATGGCGATCTGGGAAAACAAAAAGCCAAGGTAATTTGGTTATGCTAAATCAGTGCTTTGACCTCCAAAACACTCTCACCTTTGTCCTTCATCCTTCACCCTGCCTAGGATTTTGGTGAGGAGCCTCTTGTCTTCTGCCAGCACCTTGATCTAAGAACCCTGGCTATCCAGGACCCCACAAACCCCAGCATTTCACACCTCCTAATTACACTAATCTGTGTCCTGTTTCACCCTGATGAGTACCCTTATATAAGTTTCTATAAGCTTTTGTGTTGAAGTTAGTTTGTTGCCAAGTTTGCCATGACATAGTCTTATAGTCTTTAATTAATCAATATTAATAAATTATAAATAATATTCATCTTACATCATTTAAAAGAACCGGTTTGACATGAAATAAAAACTGGCACCACAATGTGTATATATATATATATATAGTGGTGTGAAAAAGTGTTGGCCCCCTTCCTGATTTCTTATTTTTTTGCATGTTTGTCACACTTTAATGTTTTAGATAATCAAACACATTTAAATATTAGTCAAAGATAACACGAGTAAACACATCATGCAGTTTTTAAATGAAGGTTTTTATTATTAAGGGAAAACAAAATCCAAAACTACATGGCCCTGTGTGAAAAAGTGTTTGCCCCCTAAGCCTAATAACTGGTTGGGCCACACTTAGCAGCAACAACTGCAATCAAGCGTTTTCCATAACTTGCACTGAGTCTCTTACAGTGCTGTGGAGGAATTTTGGCCCACTCATCTTTGCAGAATTGTTGTAATTCAGCCACATTGGAGGGTTTTCGAGCATGAACCACCTTTTTAAGGTCATGCCACAGCATCTCAATCGGATTGAGGTCAGGACTTTGACTAGGCCACTCCAAAGTCTTCATTTTGTTTTTCTTCAGCCATTCAGAGGTGGACTTGCTGGTGTGTTTTGGATCATTGTCCTGCTGCAGAACCCAAGTTTGCTTCAGCTTGAGGTCACAAACAGATGGCCGGACATTCTCCTTCCGGATTTTTTGGTAGACAGCAGAATTCATGGTTCCATTTATCACAGCAAGTCTTCCAGGTCCTGAAGCAGCAAAACAGCCCCAGACCATCACACTACCACCACCATATTTTACTGTTGGTATGATGTTCTTTTTCTGAAATGCAGTGTTACTTTTATGCCAGACGTAATGGGAAACAGACATTCCAAAAAGTTCAATTTTTGTCTTGTCAGTCCACAGAGTATTTTCCCAAAAGTCTTGGGGATCATCAAGATGTTTTCTGGCAAAACTGAGACGAGCCTTTATGTTCTTTTTGCTCAGCAGAGGTTTTCGTCTTGGAACTCTGCCATGCAAACCATTTTTGCCCAGTCTCTTTCTTATGGTGGAGTCATGAACACTCACCTTAACTGAGGCAGGTAAGGCCTGCAGTTCTTTGGATGTTGTTGTGAGGTCTTTTGTGACCTCCTGGATGAGTTGTCGCTGCGCTCTTGGGGTAATTTTGGTCGGCCGGCCACTCCTGGGAAGGTTCTCCACTGTTCCATGTTTTCGCCATTTGTAGATAATGGCTCTCACTGTGGTTCGCGGCAGTCCCAAAGCTTTAGAAATGGCTTTATAACCTTTTCCAGACTGATAGATCTCAATTACTTTCTTTTCTCCCATTTGTTTTTGAATTTCTTTGGATCTCGGCATGATGTCTAGCTTTTGAGGATCTTTTGGTCTACTTCACTTTGTCAGGCAGGTCCTATTTAAGTGAGTTCTTGATTGCGAACAGGTGTGGCAGTAATCAGGCCTGGGTGTGGCTAGAGAAATTGAACTCAGGTGTGATAAACCACAGTTAAGTTATGTTTTAACAGGGGGTTCGATTCCCGTGCAGGGTGCCAACCCAACAACTGAAGAGTTAACTCTCAGTATTTATCAGAGAAATAAAAATAAGATGGAAATATTCTTTAAAAAACTGTACATGTACAAAAACTAATTGACTTAAGCAGCATTTAGGTTTTGGAGAACAGAATATGCGAGAAGAAAATCTCTTAAAGCTTTCAGTGTTGCTCTTTGAGCTGACAGGAAGTCTATAGTAACTCAAATAAGCACAGTGAGCAGAAAAACATCTCAGAATGCTCAAAACATCAAACTACAGCAGTTAGTTACAACAGCAAAAGACTGCACTGGGTCCCAAGCCCGGATAAAAATGGGAGGGTTGCGACAGGAAGGGCATGCGGCATAAAACCTGTGCCAAATCATGCGGATCAAATGATCCGCTAAAAATAGTGACCCTGCCATTGCGCAGGACAAACGCTAGGATAAAAAAAAATTCCAGCAAAATTAGGGTAAGGCATGCAGAGTGAGATGTATAGCATGTATCCATTGTAACCCTGTCTTAAACCATGTTATTGCCTCATGCACAATGATTTGATGACTAAAGTAACCTAATCCTTATGACTTAAACCTATAATTCATCCACTTGGATGAAGTACAGCCATGTCTTTTAGTTCGGTTCACAAAATGGTGAAAAAATATACCATATAAATATTCTACAAAAGACTCGCCAATACAACCTCCATTCTATCAGCCTGTTCTACCTGGTCACTATCCCACTATCACTATTTGAAAAAATGACCTAGTTCCTATTTCACTTATCCACTGTGGTTATCAATTTCAAGCTTCATATACCATAATATGTGACAGATGACAAATACAAGTTACAGCTTAATAAAGAGATAAGTATGTATGAGCACATGGTCTGTAAAATTGTACAATTGAGAAGTGTGACACACTAATGCAAGCTGTTTAAGGCACAATCTACCGTCATCCGATCTTAATAATAACACTACCATTTAAAAACCTTCAACTGCTGAAAATGATTCATGATTCAAATGATTCTTCTCCTTCTTTAGCACCTCCTGCTGTGAACCCAGCTGTAAACTGTACTTCATACTGTACTTCATTGGGTGTCACTTCAGTATTTCTGCACTCAAAAGTGTAAAAAAAGGACAAAAAGCATGACTGTTTCTCCACCATAGCCCAACAACTTAAGGGACATGTTCAGTCACCATTTTTTGGTGGTTATATCCATCTAATCATCCATTTTCTGTACCGTTTATTCTACACAATGTTGCCAGGATCCTGGAGTCTATTGAAGGGGACACCCTGGGTGGGGTGCCAAAACCTAGTGGCGCACAATCGCATGATGGACAATATAGAGATGATGATCAGCCTGGACTGGGGGGAGAAAACCAGAGTACCCAGAGGAAACCCCTGAAGCACAGGGAAAAAAATGCAAACTCTGTTCTTTAATATTAATATTAATAGCTACTTTTATATTAATTATACATGAAATATACAATCACTGACTGCTGCTGTTTATTAATCTAGTTTTCCAATCAGCCAATCGTGTGGTGGTAGCGCAATGCATAAACTTGTATTGATACATGTCATGAGCTTCAGTTCATGTTCACAACAAACATCAGTATTTATCAGAGAAATAAAAATAAGATGGAAATATTCTTTAAAAAACTGTACATGTACAAAAACTAATTGACTTAAGCAGCATTTAGGTTTTGGAGAACAGAATATGCGAGAAGAAAATCTCTTAAAGCTTTCAGTGTTGCTCTTTGAGCTGACAGGAAGTCTATAGTAACTCAAATAAGCACAGTGATCAGAAAAACATCTCAGAATGCTCAAAACATCAAACTACAGCAGTTAGTTACAACAGCAAAAGACTGCACTGGGTTCCACTCCTGTCAGGCAAGAACGAGAACCTGAGGCTTCACTGGGCACAGGCTAACCAAAACTGGATAAACAACAGCTTTTCTCTAGTCCACTATAGCCTCAAACCTCTTGACCTGAACTTGCATAAATTTATGCTTTGATGTGATATGATTGGCTGATTGGATAACTGCACAAACACGAACATGTTCCTTAAAAGTGGCTGGTCAGTTTCTATTACATTTATACACCCTGTTTAAATTCACTGCACTTCTCTATTGTGTAATTGTTTATTCAATAATTCACTCAAGCTACTAAATAAGGCTTAAGATTTCAGATATTGAAATCAATTTCATGGAGGTTCACTTCCTTCTTAAAAAGAACCCAATTTAAGAGCTTGGATGCTAGAATATAGCATGAGTATAGCTTGACTTCTAATCAAAATAAGCTTGAAAACGACAGCCACAAAGTATACAGAGTAATGGGAGTTTTTTTTTTACTGAAATATTACAGATTCTTAAGCTTTCTTAATCTTTTCGGCAAGCAAAGACAGCCTTATTAGGAGTAGTGCGCAAAAGGAAAGGTCATTCTTTAATGTGCAACCAAATACAAATGACATATGCATGAATGCACATCGAAGACTAGAACAGTGCAGCATAATATTTGCAGTTGCAAAAATGATAGCAATCCAAATTCCTTTGTACACAGTCATATTCAATAGAAAATTAAGATAGGGATGAGATGCGACTAAACACTTTTTTTGTCTTTTGCAAACACTGTTACAGCAGACTATAATCTACATGGCTATTCAAGCACTCGTGCGGTAAAAGAAAACCTCTAGACATGCCATTAGAGGAAAAGACAGTATCAAACTGACAGCAAGGTCAACATTCAAGCCGGTAACATTTCTTGTATTACTCCTTCTTCCTTCCAATTTTCTGTTTTTTAAACTTTCCCTCAGCCCATTAGACTATGTCCACCTGCTCCATTTCCTTGCACTGCACTGCTCCATGGCGGCTCTGTTTGGCACAATGCAGAGCGCCCTTACTCCTGACAAGTCACTATGATACAGTTAGAAAGGATGACAGATAGGTTATGCTCCTCTATATGGAAAAAGCAGTGGTAGAGTGAGGCAGGACTACACTGTTAATCACACACAGGGAGACAGACGGGGCAGCTTAAAGAGAGGCATCTGCTTGTGTCCTCCCTCCTATCCAGAGGCGGTGATGTAGAGCTGGTTCTGCAGGATGTAGTCAATCACTGACTGAGTCAGATAGTCCACCACGTGGCCATCTCCATGCTGAAGGGCCAGTCTACAGGAAAGAGGTGAACGTTATACTGTGGACCCTAAAACAGTTACAGTTAAAGACTCTGGCTTGTCAATGAATGCATTATATCATAAGGTTCATTCCGTATTACTTCTGAATACCAAACACTTTCATAACACTTACTTTCAAAGCAGAAACACACTGTTGGCATTTTGGGATTGATGGTATAAATAATCCACCTCATTTACTTTCATTACATGATGATGGTATTTCAAAGGCACCTTCTTAATCAGTGCTGGTGGTGTGTTACAGATGTGTCAGACTAAATCTATGGGGTATTTCATTTTCTGTGATCATCTGTCTATGATTGACAGACTGTTTGAATCTACAGTCTGGGCAAAAAAGAAATCAGCCCCAGCCTTACTGTTGTGCTTGGTTCCAAGAAATCTAAACACATCTTACACTATATGACTGAAAGTATCTGGACACTTGACCATCAAAGTAACTTGTGGGTCTTCCGCAAACTGCTGTCACAAAGTTGGAAGTGCAGAAGTTACTGAAATGTCTTTATAAAAATTAAGACTTCCCCTCACTGTAACTAAGGGGGCACTAAGGGGTCCAAACTTGTTCCAGAATGACAATGACCCTGTACACAAAGTGAGGTACATAAAGGCCTTGGCTGGTGTCGAAGAACTCAAGTGTCCTGACCTCAATCCCACTAAACACATTGGAATGAACTGAAGCAGAATCTATGTGCCAGGTCTCCTCACCCAACATCAGTGCCTGACCTCACTAATGCTCTTGTGGCTAAAATGGCTCAAATCTGCACAGTCACACTAGAGGATCTAATAGAAAGCTATCCCAGAACAGTGGAAGTTATTAAAACAGCAAAGGAAAACTACTGGAATATCTAGAATTGGATGTTCAATAAGCACATATGGATGTGATGGACAGGTGCCCACAAACTTTTGGCCATAAAATGTGTATTAATGTCTTTTTTTTTTGTTTGGAGGACAGATTTCAAAGATCACTCCACAAGTGCAAGAAAAACATTTCAATAATTGTAGTTTCCAACCAGTCTTTTTCGAAGGGTACCAATAATTTTAAGGTTTGCTGTTTACTTCATTGATTCCCTGAGAAAATGCTGAAATCAGCTACCACAGACTTATAATAGCATAATGACTGCAGTTCCCATCATCAGCATTAACTTGTTTTGTAATCATTGGCAAAGCGCCGTGGTATATATAAAAGGGAATCAAAAACTCCTGATGCGAAGCCAAACAAGAAATATGCGTGTTATTCCTCACCTGCTTTTAGTTGAACTGACAATTGACATTGGATGGTTCATATCGTCCTTCACCACGATGATATTGCCCTATAATTGGAAAGAAGGAGTACAATTTTCCATAAGTTTGCCTCAGCACTGTGTTAAGGACAATCAATGACAGTTAGGATTGAATATAATAGCAAAATAATATTCTAAAAATTAAAATTATTAAAAAACTTTTGATGGTTCAGGAAACTTTTGTAGCATTTTACCTTGTGCTTACGAAGCACAGAGGAATGATTCATTATCCTTTCTGTGTCCGCTCCGTCCCGAGGCACCACCACTATCCCAAAGTCACCTACAATCACCTCCATCTGCAAAATCACCCGGTACAAAATGTTTTACAAACTGGGAATTCATCTACCTCACCAACTATTAATACAGAGTCTTGCACAAGTATTCACCCCCTTAGAACCAGGAACTAGAATAGAGCTGCGGTAGGACCTCAAGAAGGTGCTATTGAAATGAGTAAAGGAAGTGGCCAAGGGTAATTCTGAAGATGCTGGAGACATCCACAGCTCACATAGGAAAATATATAATCTAGCTTGCCTTTTTGAAAGAAAGCCATGAAGAATGCCACAGGAAATCCCATTTGGAGTTTGCCAAAAGACATGTTGGAGAGGTTCTCTGGTTACCTATCACTGTCATTCCCACAGTGAAGCATGGTGGTAACCTCATCAGCATGTATTGGGAAACTAGTCAGGGTTGAGAACAAGGTGGATGGATGGAGCTATATTTCAGTATGCAAGAGACTGCCAAGGCTTTGCTGGAGTTTTGCAAAATCAAGAAAATTTTATAAAATATACAACATATTAGGGGGCATGGTGGCTTGGTGGTTAGCATGTTTGCCTCACATCTCCAGGGTTGGGGTTTAGATTCCTGCCTCCGCCATGTGTGTGTGGAGTTTGCATGTTCTCCCCGTGCCTTGAGGGTTTCCTCCGGGTACTCCGGTTTCCTCCTCTGGTCCAAAGACATGCATTGTAGGTTGATTGACATCTCTAAATTGTCTGTAATCTCTAGTGTGTGATTGTGTGAGTGAATGAGAGTGTGTGTGCGCGATGGGTTGGCACTCCGTTCAGGGTGTATCCTGCCTTGATGCCCAATGACGCCTGAGATAGGCACAGGCTCCCCGTGACCCGAGAATAGATCGGATAAGCGGTACAGACAATGAATGACTACTATGGCAAGGCTTGCTGTTTACCTATTCTCGGGCAGAGCAATTTCGTCAAACACAATGGTCAAGAAAAAGAAGCCTTTATTATTATCACATATACATCACAGCGAAATTCTTTCTTCCACACTCCAACTTGAAAGTTGGGGTCAGAGTGCAGGGTCAACCCAGAAACAGCACCTCTGGAGCACTTAGGGGCCCAACAGTGGCAGCTTGGTGGTTCTGGTGCTGGGTACTTGGAGCTCTTAAATTTTTTGCATCTGTTTACGTTTGCATCTTTTAGATGTGTGAGAATTAAATGGTACTCACATCACTCTCGTTCCACAACCCAGGAATGCAGAAAGACTCCAGTAGATCACTGCCACACAGGAGCAGGATACGCAACTCTACAAACACAGTGACACACAGTCACACAGTCACACAGTGGAATGCAACACCTTTATACTTACTCATTCACTGGGGTTCTATATGAAACCCTAGAGTTCTTTACTTAGCTCCAAAGAAAGATTTATGCTAAAGGGGTTCTCTGTTGTCACTTCTTTGGAGATAATTAAAAAACCCTGATTTCTTTTTTTCAACCAGAGAAACTATTCCAACACGCCTTTTTTTGGCACATGAAAGTTCATATTAATGTGACTTTCATCCATAAAGCAAAACTTCAGAGAATGAAATCATTAACTGTCATTAAGTATATAATTCACAATATATTGAACCAAATGAGTAATACACACTAAAGCCAAACACTACGTAAGATGATTAAATCTGTTGTCTTTTGAGGAAAACACTTGTGAGGTTAAACGACTGCGTATCTCTTCATCATCGTCATTATTCACTATGGAAACAAAGCAAACACAACAAAGACCAGACAAATCAAATCCACCCACCGATTTCTTCGTAACGCATTGTGGTCCCGAGGTTTGCGTTTTCATCTGAAACAGAGTGATGGAAATGCCCCATCCATTACATTCTCATCTAATATGTACACAATTTCTCCAATATTCTTGTAGGTAATGGAGGATAATTATAGGGCGTGATATTGGGATATTTCAGTTAGGAAAGGAAACCTTTTTATCATATCTTAATATCTTATCATACAATACACACCAACAAAGGTGAAGCGCTCCACATGTGGGCGAACACAGCAGATTTTGCCCAAACTCTCACTCATTTTTCCCCACAGCTTAACTGGATGAGAAAAGAGAGAGAGAGAGAGAGAGAGAGAGAGAGAGAGAGAGAGAGAGAGAGAGAGTGAGAGAGAGAGAGAGAGAGAGAGAGAGAGAGAGATCAACAACCAGTCATCACAAAACTGGCCAAATTTCAGTTGGAGTGAACAGATCATTTGGAGCGAACAGTCAGAAACACAATATTTAAGGAACTGACTGAAAATTTTTACGGACGCTGGAATGAATGGCTGGTCGACTATGCTACAAAATGAAAAAAGACAAAAAAGATTATAAAGATGTGAAAGATAACAATGCCTGCTCAGACACAGAGTAGCAGACCTGAGGGTTTTTTTTTTTTATTGTTATTTTAGACACAATTCACAATTCAAAACAGTTATGAATGCTAATCCAAGGTTTGGAAATGTACAGTGTGAATCTTCATATTATGAGAGCCAGGATTAGATACTAATCCCGGATAAAGTATGAGCAGTGCTTTCTGTTTTAAAAAATGGGTCATCAAGTAAATAAGCTGCTTCTTTTATGTTCATATTCCTTGAGGACTTTGTTATACATGTGCCTGCAAAATGAGTCCCAAATGCAAACCTAGGAAATATTTCACTTTGTCACTGGATATGAGTCCAAAAATAGTCCAAAATAATATACATACATGCAAGTAGAGTATATGAATGAAAGCATTTTACTTACCAGCTGTAGGCTTGTTCGCTGAGCTGCGGTTCTGGTAGATTGGAGAAGTGGTGTTCTGGGGCTGGCCAATCACAGGAGTTGTAGAGGGTGTGTTCACATTAGACAGAATGCATCCTGTTACTCTCTGCAGGGAAATGAGTTAAACGCATCATTACCAAAAGTGTAAAGTGACAGATTTATTCTAATCAGGTGATCATGTCTTTTATGTAAACGTATGTGTCACAGACCTTCATGAGATCTCGGTGGTGTTCAAGTACACTGCAGGTAGTCTGCCAGGTGTCCTGATAACATTCCCAAGGGTCAACCCTGTTCAAAGGAATAAGGTATCGTGTAAACTTACACATTAAAGTATGAGAGATTATGTTCTGACTCATTGATAAATACCTGATCCAGTCAGATGACTGCACTGCCAACTGACACATGGTGAGCCGGTGTCTGCTCGAAATAAGACCCTAAGAAACCACATGGAGGAAACAATTACTCTTATGTTATTCCCCACAAGCAGAATGGATGCATTAAGCTCAGAGCTGAGTTAAGTGCAGAGGTTATTCCGAAATTACCCACTGATATTCAAACCTCAGATGTAGCATCAGGCTTAAGTGCTCTCAGTGACTCATGCTTCTATCTTTGTACTTAAATATATTTCTTCTAAGATACTGGTTCAACTGAAGAGCAGTATTAAGTCCAGCACCACTGTCTAAAAATTCGGAATAACCTCTGCACTCATATATATATATATATATATATATATATATATATATATATATATATATATATATATATATATATATATATATATATATATATATATGAGAAACATGACAGGATCAGGCGGGGCAAACAGGGAAAAAGCCATGCCATATTGCCCTCTGGTGGTCTGACAGGGAACTGTCCAAGCACTCCATGACGTGGATGCAATACAATACTGATGATATGAATATGAATATGGTGAAATAAGCATAGTATGAATTTTTTGTTGCTATGAAAAATTGCTACTAAAAAAGACCTACACTTTGAACCCACCTTCACCTCCACCACCTGACAGAATACACCAATAATGGAATGATATTTGAGGCTAATATTAAATACATAAACATGACACTATTCGTTCATTAATAGTACTGTCCCTTTAGTCAGTATAATAAACAAAAGTTAGCTGTGAGGACTATAGATGAATGCTTTCATGATACTTTGCATTATATTTAGAGCAAACTTCTTCTTCTTTCGGCTTCTCCCTTCAGGGGTCGCCACAGCGAATCATCTCTCTCCACCTATCCCTATCTTCTGCATCCTCAACACTTGCACCCACTAGCTTCATATCCTCATTAATTCCATCCATATACCTCCTCTTTGGCCTTCCTCTTTGCCTCCTGCCTGGCAGCTTCATGTCCAACATTCTCCTACCAATATACTCACTCTCCCTCCTCTGAACATGTCCAAACCATCTTAATCTGGCCTCCCTAACTTTGTCCCCCAAACGTCCAACATGAGCTGTCCCTCTGATGTACTCGTTCCTAATCCTGTCCAATCTTGTCACTCCCAAAGAGAACCTCAACATCTTCAGCTCTGCTACCTCTAGCTCTGACTCCTGTCTCTTCCTCAGTGACACTGTCTCTAAACCATACAGCATGGCCGGTCTCACCACTGTCCTGTACACCTTCCCCTTGATTCTCGCTGATATTTTCCGGTCACACAGAACTCCCGACACCTTTCTCCACCCATTCCAACCTGCCTGCACTCGCTTCTTTACCTCTTTCCCACACTCTCCATTACTCTGGACTGTTGACCCCAAGTACTTAAACTCCTGTATCTTCTTCACCTCTTCACCCTGTAACCTTACTGTTCCACTTGCCTCCCTTTCATTCACACACATGTACTCAGTCTTACTACGACTGACTTTCATTCCTCTTCTCTCCAGCGCAAACCTCCAGCTCTCCAGGTTTTCCTCCACCTGCTCCCTGCTCTCTCTACAGATCACAATGTCATCTGCAAACATCATCGTCCAAGGAGACTCCTGTCTGACCTCCTCTGACAACTGGTCCATCACTATAGCAAACAGGAAGGGGCTCAGAGCCGATCCCTGATGCAGTCCCACCTCCACTTTGAACTCCTCTGTCTGACCTACAGCACACCTCACCACTCTCCTGCTCCTCTCATACATGTCCTGCACCACTCTGACATACTTCTCTGCTACTCCTGACTTCCTCCTACAGTACCACAGCTCTTCTCTTGGCACCCTGTCATACGCTTTCTCCAAGTCTACAAACACACAGTGCAACTCCCTCTGACCATCCCTATACTTCTCCATCAAAATTCTCAGAGCAAAAATTGCATCTGTTGTGCTCTTTCTGGGCATGAAGCCATACTGCTGCTTACAAATTTCCACTACCTTCCTTAACCTAGCTTCCACTACTCTTTCCCATAGCTTCATTGTATGGCTCATCAACTTTATCCCCCTATAGTTACTGCAACTCTGCACGTCACCCTTATTCTTAAAGATCGGCACTAACACACTTCTTCTCCATTCCTCAGGCATCCTCTCACTCTGTAAAACCCTGTTGAACAAACTAGTTAAAAATTCCACTGCTGCCTCTCCTAGACACTTCCAGACCTCCACCGGGATGTCGTCAGGACCAACTGCCTTTCCACTTTTCATCCTCTTCAAAGCCTTCCTGACTTCATCCTTTCTAATCTTATTTACTTTCTGTTCCACAGAGTTCACCCCTTCTACTCTTTTTTCCCTCTCATTTTCCTCATTCATCAGCTCCTCAAAGTACTCCTTCCATCTCCTCTGTACACTCTCCTCACTTGTGAGCACCCTTCCATCTCTATCCTTAATAACTCTAACTTGCTGCACATCCTTCCCATCTCGATCCCTCTGCCTAGCTAACCTGTACAAGTCCTTCTCTCCTTCTCTAGTGTCTAACCTAGTGTACAACTCGTCATATGCCTTCTGCTTGGCCTTAGACACCTCCCTCTTTACTCTGCGCTGTAACTCCTTGTATTCCTGTCTATGCTCTTCAGTCCTGTCCATGTCCCACTTCTTCTTGGCTAACCTCTTCCTCTGGATACTATCCTGAACTTCCTCATTCCACCAACCAAGTCTCCTTATCTTCTTTCCTCCTTCCAGATGACACACCCTGCACCTTTCTCCTTCTCTCCCTGATTACTTCTGCTGTAGTTTCCCAGTCATCTGCCAGCACTACCTGACCACCCAGAGCCTGCCTCAACTTCTGTCTAAATTCCTCACAACATTCCTCCTTTTTCAGCTTCCACCACTTGGTTTTCTTATCTATCTCTATTTTTGACGTCTTCGTCTTACAGACCATCAAAGTCATCCTACACACCACCATCCTATGCTGTCTGGCTACACTCTCTCCCACTACCACTTTACAGTCACTAATCTCTTTCAGATTGCCTCTTCTACATAGGATGTAGTCTACCTGTGTTCTCCTACCTCCACTCTTGTAAGTCACTCTATGTTCCTCCCTCTTCTGAAAATAAGTGTTAACCACAGCCATGTCCATCCTCTTAGCAAAGTCCACTACCATCTGTCCTTCAAGGTTCCTTTCCTTAACTCCAAACTTGCCCATCACCTCCTCATCACCTCTGTTCCCCTCACCAACATGTCCATTAAAATCCGCTCCTATCACCACTCTCTCACCCATGGGAACACTCTCCATCACCTCATCTAATTCACTCCAGAATCTCTCTTTCTCCTCTAACTCACAACCTACCTGTGGGGCATAACCACTAACAACATTTAACATCACCCCTTCAATCTCTAACTTCAGACTCATCACCCTGTCTGACACTCTCTTCACCTCCAGAACATTCCTCAGAAACTCCTCCTTCAGGACCACACCTACCCCATTTCTCTTACTATCCACACCATAATAAAACAGCTTGAATCCTGCTCCTACTACGAGCCTTGCTACCCTTCCACCTGATCTCCTGTACACACAGTATATCCACCTTCCTTCTCTCCATCATATCAGCCGGCTCCTATTCCAGTTCCTATTCTCAGTCCTACACTCTTACCTTTCCTCTTCTCTCTCTGTCTGTGCACTCTCCTCCCTCCTCTAATTCTTCGACCAACAGTAGCCCAATTTACACCGGCACCGATGGCGGTCGTTGTTAACCCGGGCCTCGACCGATCCGGTATGCAATTCGTACTGACGACTCGCATGGTTAAATTTGGCAATGTTTTACGCCCTTCCTGACGCAACCCTCTCTATTTATCCGGGCTTGGGACCGGCACAGAAGTCACTGGACTGTGACCCCCATGGCTAGATTATTACAGTGGGGCAAAAAAGTATTTAGTCAGCCACCAATTGTGCAAGTTCTCCCACTTAAAAAGATGAGAAAGGCCTGTAATTTTCATCATAGGTACACTTCAACTATGAGAGACAGAATGAGAAAAAAAAATCCAAAAAATCACATTGTCTGATTTTTAAAGAATTTATTTGCAAATTATGGTGGAAAATAAGTATTTGGTCACCTACAAAAAAGCAAGATTTCTGGCTCTCACAGACCTGTAACTTCTTCTTTAAGAGGCTCCTCTGTCCTCCACTCGTTACCTGTATTAATGGCACCTGTTTGAACTGGTTATCAGTATAAAAGACACCTGTCCACAACCTCAAACAGTCAGACTCCAAACTCCACTGTGGCCAAGACCAAAGAGCTGTCAAAGGACACCAGAAACAAAATTGTAGACCTGCACCAGGCTGGGAAGACTGAATCTGCAATAGGTAAGCAGCTTGGTGTGAAGAAATCAACTGTGGGAGCAATTATTAGAAAATGGAAGACAAACAAGACCACTGATAATCTCCCTCGATCTGGGGCTCCACGCAAGATCTCACCCGGTGGGGTCAAAATGATCACAAGAACGGTGAGCAAAAATCCCAGAACTACACGGGGGGACCTAGTGAATGACCTGCAGAGAGCTGGGACCAAAGTAACAAAGGCTACCATCAGTAACACACTACGCCGCCAGGGACTCAAATCCTGCAGTGCCAGACGTGTCCCCCTGCTTAAGCCAGTACATGTCCGGGCCCGTCTGAAGTTTGCTAGAGAGCATTTGGATGATCCAGAAGAGGATTGGGAGAATGTCATATGGTCAGATGAAACCAAAATAGAACTTTTTGGTAAAAACTCAACTTGTCGTGTTTGGAGGAGAAAGAATGCTGAGTTGCATCCAAAGAACACCATACCTACTGTGAAGCATGGGGGTGGAAACATCATGCTTTGGGGCTGTTTTTCTGCAAAGGGACCAGGACGACTGATCCGTGTAAAGGAAAGAATGAATGGGGCCATGTATCGTGAGATTTTGAGTAAAAACCTCCTTCCATCAGCAAGGGCATTGAAGATGAAACGTGGCTGGGTCTTTCAGCATGACAATGATCCCAAACACACCGCCCGGGCAACGAAGGAGTGGCTTTATAAGAAGCATTTCAAGGTCCTGGAGTGGCCTAGCCAGTCTCCAGATCTCAACCCCATAGAAAATCTTTGGAGGGAGTTGAAAATCCGTGTTGCCCAGCGACAGCCCCAAAACATCACTGCTCTAGAGGAGATCTGCATGGAGGAATGGGCCAAACTACCAGCAACAGTGTGTAAAAACCTTGCGGCGACTTACAGAAAACGTTTGACCTCTGTCATTGCCAACAAAAGGTATATAACAAAGTATTGAGATGAACTTTTGTTATTGACCAAATACTTATTTTCCACCATAACTTGCAAATAAATTCTTTAAAAATCAGACAATGTGATTTTCTGGATTTTTTTTTCTCATTCTGTCTCTCATAGTTGAAGTGTACCTGTGATGAAAATTACAGGCCTCTCTCATCTTTTTAAGTGGGAGAACTTGCACAATTGGTGGCTGACTAAATACTTTTTTGCCCCACTGTATATTTAGAGCAAACAATTAAAAAAATATTTCTCAGTATCTTAGTACCTATATTTTTATATCCCATGATTTTTTTCAGCCATAGGCTTGTGTTTAAAGTCAATGGTCCTCAGAGGTGTGAGCAACACAAATTATTGACAGATTATTTGTCTAATCTTCATGACCCAACACTGAATACTCGTAACTTTCCACATGCAAACATTGGACTTTTGAAGTTAATTTGTTAACTTGGAACAGGAATATGGCTGCCATGACCAAATATTGTAACACATGGAATGATTTAAACATAACAGCATCTGATTCATGAATCGAGGATGAGTCAGCAAGGATAGCATTCTACATGCTGTCAGTATCCAAGGCAAGAAGTAAACACTCACTAAAATAAATGTAATTTCAGTGGAGCTGAGTTGGAAATGTTGAGGTTGCTGATTGTTTAGAGCTATCAAACTTTTTCCAATTTCACTTGTTTGTTGTAAGACCTCAAACTATTTATTGATTTTTTGTTTCACTTTAGAAATGAATCAAGCACTGAGCAAAAGACCACTAAAATGCTTGGTGTGTGCTACGTCTTGTACCAATTGCATCTATTATTAAACCCAATGACTACTGATGTGATAATGATCCAGTTCAGAGCCTCTAATTCACATAAAAAAAATGTTGAAAGTGAACCTGATTACTTTCAGTATTTAGCTTTCTGCATACAGAATTACTAAGATTGTATTTGCAATAAGTATTACTCTAATTAATTATTTACTCTGCTTATTACGTATTTATGATACCGATATTGATTTTTTTTCAGATGGTTAAAACGTTATGCTCAGATAACTGGACCAGAAGCAACTCTGATGAATAAGGTCCAAGGAATCAAAACCTCTGTAGGCACCTTCCTGTTTGTTGCAAATATTTTCACTTATTAATGCATAGAACAGAGGTGTAGAAAGATTCTTTTAAAGCATTTTGGTATACAGAGAGCCAGAAACTAAGACAAGCTTTTCGTTAATTCCACATGAGGCCCGAAGGATCTTAGGATGAGATCTGACACTGAATAATATTTTGCAATCCAGTGTATACATTAATTTAAGGTGGTTTTAACGACGATGCACAATGTTATTATTTAGTCATTTGCTTTCACTTCTCAGTCTAGTCATGATTCATTTGATTCAGTCTTTAGTTTCCAGCTGCCACTTACCTGTTTGCCATAGGAGTCGTGTACGGGTGAAATGATCCCACCAATAACTATGAAGCGCCCTGTCTTATGCAGGAAGTCTCTGGCTTTTTCTGAAAATCAGATAACAGGATTGTTACGAATGTTACCTTTCTTTTACTATGTTAGTTAGTGAAGTGAACTGGACAATTTTCCAATAACAGCTCTTGTTAAAATGCTTTATTTATGTTGTGCTATTAAACCAATATTTTGTAGTTCACTTACTAGCAGATATATACAGTCATTCTATATAATAAGTAAAAAAAAAAACAAACGTAGATTATTGACACATCCCTGTGAATGAGCTGTTACCATAGACACAATAATGTATTGGAACAAGTGCATAAATATCAACTGGAGCCAAGGTATACTGTACATATATAGAAGGTTAATTTATACAACGCTGTGGTCTAATTTTATTCAAACAGCAGCAGCTCCAGATAGAACTGACTTCAGCTAACAATGTAAACCATTGTTGTCTATAGCCACAGGAACATGAGGACAGGGGCAGATTGTTAAGCTCAGAAACAATAGATGTAATATCTAAAATAAGGACAGGACACCAAAATAATGACCCAGAAGTCCACCGTATAACTGAAATGCCCCAGGTCTGTTTTTTTGGCTGTTAATAGAGCAAATATATTCAGCTCCCCATTCATTATTTTAAGCAGTAAATGAGAGTGGAGCAGTGATGTACAGGGAATAGGATGTCCTCTTGAGATGTGTTTGGGGAAAGATCAGGTACCCTATCTGACTTATAACTTCTGGTTCTGTCCTTTCTAAATGATTTCTTTATCTTTTGAGATGATATTTTTTTAACCATAACTATTCTACTTTTACACAAGGTATACAGCCCTTAAGAAGGGTTTTAAAAAGTGGGTCGAAAATCTAACACAAAGGGTGAAGCACTCTGTGGTCTAACTGTACTGACATTCACTCAAATCCTCAGCTTCTACACAGAACGATGCTCTTGCACAGTCGATCCCCTGTAACCTTCGAGCCTGAGGACCTTTCAAATGATCAATAAATAAAATGTCTTGTTTCTAATCATATTTTGGACAATCCCTAGTCTACCAATACATTGTAATGCCATTTAATCTCCTAATGATTCCACCAAACATGCAATGTATTTAATAAACTGCTTTTGATCGACAGATTTATTCACGGCCAAAGAGCTGAGTAAGGCTTTTCTCAAGGGCCTACCAATAGAAATTTGAATCTGTCCTTATACAGACATTGTAATCTGTCTAATGGTCTAAAACCCTCTCCCTCTCTGAAACCCGCTTTCCTCCCTGGAAACTAAAAAACATCTGTCTAACTGACACAGTGAGACCTTTAAAAAGGTGGTTTGAAGACTCCCAGTGCATTCAGATGCACAGCAAACACCTATTACTAGTATATAGTTTGCTAATTTACTTTAAAAATGCTCCACTTCCAACATCTGATACCATATGATACTCTGTGAGACTCGTAAGCCAAGTGTCTGTTGCCATGCAGATGACATGATTAATGGTGACAATCAAAACGATTTGATCAAGAGGAGTATCTTTGTACAGTCACAAATATATTGATAAAACTATCTTATCTTTCATAGAGCACTTCAGTTCTGTGAGCATGGAGCACTCAGATATCTGCACTTCCTTTAGCTAATGCTCACCAGGTTCTAAAGTGCAAGTCACAGCATCATCTACCCCCAGACTCCATTTTAAAGAAAGAATTTTGAAGGCTTAAGCTTATGTTGAATGTTAAACAGAGCACCAAGTGGCTAAAGCTCTGGCTTGTTGAGCCCCAACATCCTGAACAAGGCCCTCTCTGCTTCAGGTACACTGTATCATGGCTGACACTGTGCTTTGACCCCAGCTTTCAAAGCTGGGATTAGTGAAGAAAAGAATTTCACTGTGCTGTAAAGTAAATGAGACAAAAATAAAAGGCTTCCTAAAAGGCTTCAATAACCAACCCAAAACAGAGCTAAATGAAATGCTCAAAAAAGCCCCTGATTGACTAGATTCATATTATTATCAGTATAAGAAAAAACATACTCATACTAATACTCCCTATGCTTCCCTATCAATTACCATCAAATACTTTGAGATTTAAGGTTATTATCCTAGATAGTTTTCCAAGTTTAGGATTCTAAATAGAAACTTTAAATCTGAGCTTTTTCCATGGCGAGGCTCCAAATATCTCAGCTCCAAAGATCATTTTCCTTTCAATATGAATCCAAACAACAGTATGTTAGTCATCGAATTGCTAATGGAATTTTTAAAAAATTATTTGTGAGGCAGAATCATATCCAGGTTGAGCAGTCACAAATTTTTGGAATTGAATCTGAAACTTCTGTTCATTATTATATAATAATAATTGCCAGGTCAATCATAGTATGATGAGATTTTTCATTAACAAATGCTATATGCAGTGGAAAATGCAGTGATAATTTGATTACATTCCATTTGATTTTTTATAGCACTTTTCACAATATACTCTACATTGTTACAAAGCAGCTTTCTAGAAATCTGACGGTCATATCCCTGAGCAAGTCAGCAGTAATGGTAGAAAAGTAGAACTTTTCTGGTCTGTAATTAAGATCTGTTAATCCCATTCAAAAGATCAGTTTTGTAGTCTTTGTAGGCCAAAACTTCTAATCACAGCACGGCATCCAAGGCATGTTTACAGAAATCGAAATGTACAGTACATTTAGATCACTGGTGAATAAGCCAGAGGTGATGCAAGCAAGGGAAAATCAATAAGATAAGGCTTGTAATTAGGATCTGTTTCTGCTTATTTTATTTCCAGTGATGACTGGATGTCATTTCCCTTTGGGGAACAAAGAGAGGCTTTCCTAGGATTTGTAAACCTTCATGTTGGAAATCAGTCAGACCAAAAAGGAACCCAAACCCATCATCTTCTGGTTGAAGGTAAGGCATGTAATTAGGAACAGTTAATGGTATTCAAATGATCTGATAAGTATTTTTGCTGTGCTCCGTATCCATTACAGAAATCTGAATGTGCAATATATTCAGATCGCTAATGAGCAAGCCAGAGGTGATGCTGGCAATAAACAAACAAACAAACAAACAAATAAATAAATAAAAGCTTAAAAGGAACCAGACTCAAAAGGGAGTCATCTCTTCTCTTCGAACCAGACTCAACTCTTCAAGAGGATATCAGTAAGTCCATGCTTGTTAATAGGATCTGTTAATGGAAGCTTATTTCATTTCCAGTGATGACTGGACGTCACTTCTCTCTGGTTGACGCAAAAGGTTTGCAAAGATTTGCCACTAAAATAGGTTTTGTTAATAATGTTAAATGCAAATGATTTGCTTTATATTGATGTAAATGACATTTGAAGAAGAAACAATGAAAGGGATCAGACTCAAAAGAGAACCAAACTCCATCCTTTTCTGAGTGATTTGATCTTATCAGAGCAAAATCGATAAATAAAGTCTTATAATGAAATCCAGGCTTGACTTCTTTCTGGGTGACGCCGAGGCACTTTGTAAACATATCAGACAGGCTTGGTATATGGTTGGTTAATGAAATTGTATGTAAACTATGTTGGAGTTGCTTGATATTTTTGTATAAGCAAACTAATGTAACCCACTATAGGCATGTTTGTATCAGATTGTGTCACAAACCCAGTGCACAGTGCACTAAACATTGTTTAATCCTAGTTGGCATTGCTTGTAAAGAGAAAAAAAAAGCAGAGAGCGAGAAAAAAAGCATTTAGGCATTAGTGATCATAGGTCGCATAAATCATCTAGGCCTAGTTGCGCCATATTATCACGCTACGTGGACGTTATTTGGCGTGTCAGCAGCCGTCGCCCATTTCAGCACCACGATTTGGACAGCGACCTACATCTAAATCACTGATCACTAAAACATGAGGCGCCTCAAATGTTAAAGAAGAAATATAAACATTTTTTTTTTTTTAAATCACAAAATAAGGGTGTATTGCGGTGAAACAGAAGAACAGAAATTGCTTACCGAACATATGAATGTGTCCCTTTGTGATGGGGTTGAAGCTTCCACAGGAAAGCAATATAACGTGAGTTTTGGTCGTTTCTGTCATGTCGATGGTCGTCCACTGCGTCTCTTTTTCACATGCGGGCTGGATTTTGCAGGCCTTTTTGTTTGGATGTTCCAAGAAAAAAGGCGAGGTTTGGTTCAGCTGCGGCAGAGTTGCTCCACTCCTCTAGACGCAGAGCTGGGCTCTGATTGGCTGTCTGCTCTGTTGTCTTAAAGCAACACAAATGCTTTTTTCCCCTAATAGAGCACATTTTTTTTTAATATGTGTAACATTATAAAACTGTACAAAGTTAGACAATAAACCTATTTTACAGTCTTACAAAAGAGGCTCATTGGGGTTTATATATATAAAAAAAATGTAGAGACATTAGAGAGAAATTAACCTTTTATATTAAAACGGTTCTGTAATTCAAAGAATGTATGAGGTGAAATAAATGTCTTTATTTTTTTAATTGTATCACTATGTAGATAACACTGAGAGATGTGTTGAAATGACATGTTTATGAATGCTATTTTTTTTTTATAGAATAGACCAAATAGGTCGTGAAATATTTAAACCTAAAATAATAGAAAATAGAAGTGAGAAGAATTTTGCTATTAACAATACTATAAAACATTTTTTTCAAAACACAATGTTGTTCATATTGAAATAAATGTATACTGGGTTTGAGTTTGCTAAATACTACTACTACTACTACTACTACTACTACTACTACTACTACAAATATTAATAATAAAGTACCCCTTAATTATGCCACGGATTCAAAACATTAATTCAAAGATCCCCATTTAGGTTCTTATGAATGAACCCTTCAAAATGATTTTGTGTTGCTATATACAACCATTCTTTTAAGCGTGTATGGCAACCTCATACAACAAATGGTTCCCAAAAGCATCATCTTCAGATAAGCTTAACTGCCATGTTTTTTCACTTCAATGGTTGTCCAACTACTTTTCTTTTTGTGGACTAAAAAACAAACAAACAAAAAAAAACCAAAAAAAACCCCAACAATCATAATTGATTAGCTGATTAGTCAATTGACTAATCAGCTAATCAATTCTAATCAATTAATTTTCCTTTCTGTGTGTGTATTAAAGCAATGCTATTATCTCAGCAGACAAAAGGAGTGGGTGATAAGACAAAAAATATTTTCAAGATTTTTAAGGTATATCCATAATGCACAATATGTATCTGACAGCAGTTTTATGTAAAAAAAAAAAAAAAAAAAAAAAAAGGGTACAAAAAATGCATTTTATTTTTTTAAATAATTTGCAGACTTTTTACATTATTATATATTTAATTGAGCTTTTCCAAAATATAACGAGTATTACAAGGAAAATAAAAGAGGGCTTATAAGATTATATACTCCTTGTAATATAATTTGTCCAAGACAAGGTTCTGAATAGTCCAGATAGGGAGTTTAACTTTTATAGATCTGATAGGTTTTCAAATGTATTACATAAGCAAGATATTCTAGTGGAATCATTGCAAAAATAACCTGATGCCACCCTTTAATAAGAGGAGCCTTATCACTAATCCTACTGGGTTACAGAGAACCTGGAGCCTGTAGGCACAAGGCAGGGTAAACCTTGGAAAGGATGTCAGACTATCTCAGGGCACAGGACAATTTAAAGATGCCAATCAGCCTACAGTACATGTCTTTGAACTGGTCACAGAAACCAGAGCCATGGCAGAGGTGGGAATCAAACCCACATCCCTGGAGGTGTGAAGTAAAAAGTAAAAAGTAAAAAAGTCTGAGCTAAAATAGAATTACCAGAAGCATTTGCAAAAAACAACAACAACAATGAGGGGGAATTTTGTGGCATAACTTACTCTGTTGTGGAGCCATTAGTGAAGCCATTAGAGTTTTTTTTGTTCAGTTGCCATTAATCTGGAGGGTGGCAGAAAACGAAATTCAAGAAGGAACAGCAGGTTCTTCATCTATACAGCAAATAAGAAGAGGACACTGTAACGAGATAATGTGAAATGCTTGAGGGAAATTTCAGCCCTGAAAAACATTAAATATATTAATTGTAAAACTATTTTAGTGATTATGCTGCAAAATTGTTTGTTAATATTGTTGCTATTTGCTGTTATTCCTGTGAGAGGTCAGTAATTGTGTGCTGCATGACGACACAGGGGTCATTGCCCAGCGATGTTCAATGTCATAGTAACGAGAAATCCATCGGAAATGTAATGAAGGCAGCAATTGTTGGACTCAAAGTACCAGAATGCAATTCATTTGTTTGACACAATTGCATTGAGTAACAGCTCGGATAATTATCCAGATATGAAATCATAAATATTATGGCATTGATTACTCTATTAGGACTCAATATGACGCAAAAAATAAATTCCATTGGTACTGTTATCAGCAGGTAGTCAAACGGCATTGTGGGTAATGTAGGAATCTGTTACCCAAGGCGAGAATTGGCAAACAACCTAAAAGTCGGATCAGAAATTTCATTATAAAATAAATCTTGGATTTTTGTTAATTATAAAGATTAATATACAAGTCGTTCATGACGAAATTTTATTATAATATAGCCATGAAATACAAATTTTGCACAGCGAGGACTACGAGCTTGAGAAGGACGGCAGCTCACGGTCGCCCTCTATAGGATCATTCCTGCTATTGTACTTTAACTCCCCGCTGATATTTCAACAAGGCCCGCCTTATGATGTATGATTGGCTGGTGGCTTATATTGATAGCCCGTCCAGCTAATCATAGTAAGAATTGACGGGATGTTGTCGAAATATGGGTGTGAAAATAACCATGTATTTCTGCCTGCTAGCAAGCGGTAGCTATAAGTGATGGACAATATGGCGCCGGGTGTAGATTTAGCTTCAGGACCTGCGGTTGTTTAATAGTCCGGCAGAATGAACCTCTGTGGCCAATATTTGCGGTAAGAAGGCGTTAATAAACGACTCCACGCAGGTTGACGTTTGTGTTTCTGGTCAGTAGTGTTAGGAGTTACTGAAGAATTGCTATACCGAGTGCTCGGTTAGCTAAGCTAAGCTAAGCTAAATAGCAGCACTGGTGACTCAAACCGAGTCGCGTTAACGAACAAATTCCTTCTAAGGTCATACTTTGCCGTATATATATATATTTCGATCTGTACTTTATAATATTATGTACCTAGCTGCCTGGTCAATCTGTGTGTTCATCCCGATTGGATAGCTAATTTGGCTCGCTAACCTTTTTTTTTTTTAGCTAACGTTAGCAAACACAACGACGCAGCATGTAGAAAAGGTGTTCTCACGCGCACGAGCCATTTTGTTACGACCAATGCTGCTAATATTACTTATGTTTATTAATAATAATAATAATAATAATGTAGTTTACTATTATTTAGCATCTGAGGTTTGACATTGCTCCTGTTTGTAGAGTCGTTTTTACATTCCTGCGGTCTAGCTAGCTATGAAGCTGTCTCTTCATTGCCTAGTTATTTTAGTCAGTCATTGTTTTTGTTTTTTCCCCCCTCATTTACCTACTACACGCGCCCAGATGTGTAGGGGTTGCGCCAGGAACGCGCATAAACATCTGGGTGCGTTTATTTCTGCGTTATTGCCGGTGTAACTTTGGTTTGTGTTGCTGATTTTGAGACTGAGTTTGGTTCAATAGCTTTTGGGGCCCCCACACACACACACACACACACACACACACACTTGTCTATTAACTAACTAGTTAGAGTCTGTAATGAGGCCCGGTGAAGCATGGTCACCTTGACCTCAAGTACAACACATTGTGAGGAACAAATCATTTAGGGGCATGCTGTTAAAGAAAAAAGAAAAGATCACATTTATTTAAGACAAATATTACACATTTACTATCATGTATCTTCAAGAAAGTTTCAGTTAACAAAAGAATTTATGCCCCCGATTTGTTCCCGATTGACAAAAAAAACACATTGTAAAAATAATTCTTTTGCGTCGTGCTTGGTAGTTTAAAGCCGTATTCAGATTGGATTAGTTTAATGTTTGTGGTCATATGATAACACATGTTGGTCTTGATAGAGCTTTAGTACGTGCTGTTGGTCAATTTTATTTGTGACCAAAAATGGGAGATGGGTCCTGGGGTAATTTTTTTTTTTTTCACATCTGCTACGCTTTTATTTATTTATTTATTTATTTTTCTGTCCAGATGAGCCACGGCAATGTTTATCTCCATCTACCTGTCTTTCACCAAGCTCTGTGGTTGTGTGATGATTTTAATCCAGATGCACAAGTCCATAATGTTCTACACAGATGCCACCCCATGGTGCGCTTTAATCCCAGCTGTTTGTGGTGCTTAGTCTTATTAAATGCGTATCACTGACCCGCCACCCAGGTTTTAAACATTTTCTTCCAGATTGTTTAACCGTGCTTGACCTCAACCTGAAATAAAAGCCTTCTCTACTCCAGTGCATCATCGACTGCCATGTTGTGATCATATGGTTGCGTAAAGCTAAACAGTACCAAATACATCCTGCTAGAAACTTTCTCTTTCTGTGGTCAATTTATTGTTCCGAGTGGGTGCATAAAAAATTACAGACGTCCTCATGATAAAAGTAGTTCAGTTGGAATAGGGTGGCTGATAGCACAGCACAATTTTTCTATTGTTAAAAATCCACCAATATGAGGACCTTTATGATAATGTACAGTAATTCTTGGTCCTTATTACCCTGAGTTTGCAGGCCTATCATATAATGTGGCTGAATTCTTGCTTGGTCAGAGCTAAAGGTGTGGACTATTTGTGTTCAAATGTTAGTTCCAGCTCTAACATAAACAACAGGTTGACATTTAATTCACTAGTCTTAAAATGTTTTAATTTCTGTAGTAACAGACAGTCTGGATTCTAAGAAAATAACAAGCTGATCAGAGTGAGGGGGAATGGCTGGTTAGGGAATGTCTGTTTGTTGTCTCTGTAGCATAAGTGATAACAGCAACAGATTTGTCCTGTAGACTCTCCTGTCCTTTCTTGCAGAAAATTTTCAGTTCCAGGACGTTGAGACTCGATTAGACTAGGCAGATTGTCTGCTCTACAAGTTCCTGCATATGAACTGTTGCTATAGAAACAGTAACTTATTAGATGATATATTTGATATAAACCTGTGAATTGAATTCCAGCCTACACTACTGTCTTGAGCTGCTGCAACAGAATCAACAGAAAAAATGACGGGCCTCACGTTTTATCAGCCTTTTAACAAATTTGTATATTTGAATATTCATTTTTATATACACTACACTGATCGGAATAATATGACCACCTGCCTAATATAGTGTCGGTCCCCTTTTGCTGCCAAAACAGCCCTGTCCCATTGAGGCATGGACTCCACTAGATCCTTGAAGGTGTACTGTGGTATCTGTCACCAAGATCTTAGCAGCAGATCCTTTAAGTCCTGTAATTTGTGAGGTGGGTCCTGTATAGATCAGACTTGTTTGTCTATGTGATAGAAAAGAAAACTTGATTCATCAGACCAGGCCACCTTCTTCCATTGCTCTGCGGGCCAGTTTTGCTGGCTTGATGCTCACTTGCCCATTTTTGGTGCTGACTGGTATGCGTCTATGCAGCCCCATACGCAACAAACTGCAATGCACTGTGTATTTTGACACCTTTTATAAGAACCAGCGTAAACTTCTTCAGCAATCTGAGTAACAGTAGCTCGTCTGTTGGATCGGATCACACAGGCCAGCCTTCGCTCCCCACGTGCATCAGTGAGCCTTGGCCGCCCACATTTGATGGAAGCTGACCACTGCAGAGCTGGAACACCCCACAAGAGCTGCAGTTTTGATCTAGCCATCACAATTTGGCCCTTGTCAAACTCGCTCAAATCCTTACGCTTGCCCATTTTTCCTGCTTCTAACACATCAACTTTGAGGACAAAATGTTCACTTGCCGCCTAATATATCCCACCCACTAACAGGTGCCATGATGAGGAGATAATCAGTGTTATTCACTTCACCTGTCAGTGGTCATAATGTTATGGTTGATTGGTGTATATCTGATATTTTCTTCTTACTCATGTGCATATGCTTATTAGTAAAGTGCAATGCTTGTTTCTGTCTCGGCTCATTTGCATTTAGCAACACCCACAAAACTCCATTAAAGGTCAAGTGAACAGACAGCTAGGAGTGTAAAATGAATAACCACGGTAAAGGCTGAAACATTGATTTGGCATTTGTTTATGGTGTAAGGTTGTATGCAAACAGACCGGTCTGTCCTCCATTTATACGCCACCAGTTTTATTTGGCATAATTTATGGGTTTATTTTTAACTCCAATAATATAAACTCACTTTTTACTAGAGATTCCAAAGCACTTCTGAAAGTTTCTCTGGATAAGAGAGTCTGCTAAATGTTGTGACTGTGATTAAATATAAGTGATTTAACCTTGACAGTATGTTCAAAATCTACAAGATGTTGTCTTCTGTGTAGATTTACACACACTCAAGAGCATGTGTAGGATACAAAGGATTTTTTCCCTGAATGGACAGTATTTCCATGGATACCAGATTTCCTGTATAAACCTACGAACGTTTTATGCATCAATCCGTTCATATATTTTATAATTAAAAGCATGGGATCTGTATGTGAGAAGTCAGTTAGCCTGACAAAATTTCACGATCGTTTCTGGATCAGCACAGACTCCTGTTCCCGACAGAGCTTCAGCTTTGTTGCAGGCAGGAAGTCCTCCCGCTTTTTGCATATTTGATAGAGCGCTGATATTCTTACACTCTCCAAGCTGAGTCTGTGCAAGTGTCCCTTGCCAAGTTATGCAAAACATCAGAGGCTTGCTGGTGCAATGCTTTGACAGTTTGTGTCCATATTATTCATGCATGATTTGTGTTGGGTCAGGTCACTTATGCAGCTTTTAGTCTGCTAATCATGGTAGACAGAGAAAAATTGAGACTCTGCCATTTGGTTTTCTTTTGGCTGAGGCTGAAGACATTCTCATACAACTTAGACATTTATTAGTCAGAAATATGGTGCTTGTGAAAGCTAAACTAACCATTGCCAAGAGTGTTTGTTTTGAAAAAATTTTTTTTCTTATAATGGTCAAAATTGCTTGATTTTGCTGTGAGTTTCTGTGGAAAACTGCTTGAATTGAACTGCAAGCGCAGGATTTTTCTTTTAGACTCCTACCAGTGAAGACGTACTTGTAATTACAGTCTATGATGGCTGTATTTATGTTTGACGCACACGAATTCAAGAAAGATTTGGCTGAATGCATGTTGTGATGATGCATGCTGTGTCTCGGCCCGGATCTGCAATAATTTTTGGAAAATTGCAAGCTCCATCGGATATCTGAGTTTGCTTGATGTTTTAATTTCTGAAGTCGCAAAATCTTAACATTCTTGAGGGACTACTTTTTGTTTATCAGTTTAAATATCCTGAGCCCATTACATTTCCACAGTCTTGCAGCTCTGTCCTTTGGCTTCTTCCTTCAGGTTAATTCAGGGTCATATTGCTTCCAAAGCAGAGAAAGGAACCAGAACAAGACTGCCTCGTTTTGCACAGGGGACTGAATGGGAAAATGTACCAGAGTTCGATTCAAATGGACTGTGCATGAGAGAGCACTCGGTCAATATTATAACATATGTTCACTGTGGATTGGATCGCTAATAATGTTTACAAAAGACTTGCCAGTAGATTTAAGACATGTTCTGGGAGACCATGTTGAACTTGAGTGCAGCTTGTTTGAATTAGCTGTATTTTCCTTCTCATTTCCATCTTCACACTTTAGAGTTAAATTATCTAGCTAATTCTGAAACTTTTTGTCCATGCACTTGTACTGTCATGTACATATTCATATACATGGATCGTATCCATGTATCATATACGTTCTATAGCTGTACTGAGGATGTAAATGACAAGCGTTTGTATTTTTCCAAAATTTTTTACTAGATTGCTTGATGTGTTGCATATTTACATCTGAGTGTGTCTCTTCTTTTTTGTTTTTGTCTTTGAGCAGCCAGGCAGAGGCCCTGAAGGCTGACATGACGGGTATGGTTATACATATTCGTGAATATAATAAGTTAGCATGTTTCTAATGCATTTTTGTTTGGTTATATTTGTGCTTGATTCGGCATTTTGTTTGCTTTGCAGATTCGAAGCTTGGCGCTGCAGAGGTCTGGACATCACGGCAGGCTCTTCAGGACCTGTACCAGAAAATGCTGGTGACGGACCTGGAGTATGCTCTGGACAAAAAAGTCGAACAAGACCTGTACGGGAAAACCAGTCACTTACTACAATAATTTTTTTCAATAATTGCATTTTTACTCATAGCTCCAACTCAGTTACTCCAACAGTGATTGTAAGGACAAGTTGTCTCACTTGTAACCTGCTTTAAAATAAAAATTAAAAAAAAAAAATATTTTTCCCCCCTCCAGCTGGAACCATGCTTTTAAGAATCAAATAACAACACTACAGAGTCAGGCCAAAAACAGAGCCAACCCCAACCGAAGTGAAGTACAGGCCAATCTCTCGCTTTTTCTTGAGGCAGCTAGTGGATTCTACACACAGGTGAGCTGCTGATAAGGTTGATTATGATGAATTCAGCTTGAGGTTGAGGCTTTATAATGGCAACAAGAAGAAGAACAAAACAATATTACAGGATGCCTACACAGTTACGGTGCTTGGCACCCTAATATAACATGACAATGCATCCACATCATGACTACATGTAATTGGGTGTTGTGTGTAATTTTTTTTTTTTTTTGTAACTAATTTTAATAAATTTCAGGTAATTAAAACAAAAAAAAAAATCCAAATGTTTTGGGTGTGTATGTTAATCACTAATAAAATGGCAAGTGTGTTAATGACAGCTCATTTTCATGTAACACAAACCTCCAAGCCCAAGTGCACAGACAGCAAAATGAATGATCAGAATTAAGACTGAAAAATTAAAACGGATTAATTTTACATCAGCTGAGGCATTTATTTACAGCACCATTTCTTTTGAAATAATCGAATGATCAGTTTAATGTCTCAGTTTGTGGGTTTGTATTGCGTACTTCAAGAAAAAAAAATTCCAACGCCAAAAAAATAAACCAAGTGGTTTTTAAGATTTAAGGTTTTCTTAGTCCCTGACCTAGTGAAGTAGCCTGATGAAATGCTTTTGATGGAGACTCCAAAGCCCTTTTGTAAGCTTCTCTAGACAAGTGCTAAATGCTGTAAACGTATCAGAAATACAAACTTTTATTTCCCATTGAATGTACAGGACTTTTTTTTTAATAAATCTGTTCACATCGAGCTTGATAAATGAGGGTCATTGTTATAAGATGACTGTGTAATTTCTTTGAATTTCAAGTAGCGTTCATTAATCCCAAGTCTTCAGCAGCATTTTGATGGTTTCAGGATGGTGTTTTATGAAAAAAAAAAATCTCCTTCCTCAGTTGTTGCAGGAACTGTGCACGGTGTTCAATGTGGACTTACCATGCCGTGTGAAGTCATCTCAGCTCGGCATAATCAGCAATAAACAGTGCAACTCCAGTGCGATTGTAAAGCCACAGCCCAGCTCTTGCTCCTATATCTGCCAGCATTGTCTCGTTCACCTAGGGGACATCGGTGAGTCTTCACACTGTGCTGTCCGTGTTCAATAGCGAGTGCTTTATTCAAACTGACTCTGTGATGTGGTTAATCATTGAATTTTTCATTGAATTGTGTGTTATGGTGTTTATTTTTTTTGCATTCAAGATCTTTTTTCTCCCTTACTGTAGCACGATATCGCAACCAGACAAGCCAGGCGGAATCATATTACAGACACGCAGCTCAGCTTGTTCCATCTAACGGTTAGTCACTCTGTCTTTTTTTTTAATTTATTTTATTTGTTGTTTTTTTTAAGTACACCTCTAGCACCAAACAGTTGTCAGCATGTGGTGACTTCACCTCTGCTGCAATTCAATATTAAGAACTAATAGATGAGAACATTAAATCATGTACAATATTAATTTTCTAACAACGATCTTGATTTGTTTGGTTTTGCCATCAGGTCAACCATACAATCAGCTGGCTATCCTGGCTTCCTCTAAAGGAGACCACCTTACGACAATCTTCTACTACTGTAGAAGCATTGCAGTCAAATTCCCCTTTCCAGCAGCTTCCACCAACCTACAGAAAGCTCTGTCTAAGGCTCTTGAGAGGTATGCACAGTTCTTTTTCTTTCTCTCTGTCTCTCTTTTTTTAGCTTGGCAAATTCATCTCATAGTACTTTGGTATTTGATTTATATCTATAGTGTCGCAAGCCACTGGAGAATGATTTATATATTAATTAGTAGCATTTATATTTTGATGATTTAATTAAACTGTCCTGATTGTTCATCCTTCAGCCGCGATGAGGTCAAAACGAAATGGAGCGTGTCCGATTTCATCAAGGCTTTCATCAAGTTCCATGGACATGTTTACCTCAGCAAAAGCCTGGAGAAACTCGGTGCACTGAGGGAGAAGCTGGAAGAGCAGTTTCAGGTACATGGGCAACATCTGAGCTAGCTTTGTTTTATGCAGATTTTTCTCTGATAAGGATCGAAACACGTCACTGAATTCCCGAAGTAGTGCAACTGGTTTAGGCTGCACCAAAACGTTAAATCGTGCATGAAGTCTCCCAGTCTAGCAATTGAGAAATCCAATCCAGATTTTTTTTAAAACAAAACACAAGGCAGATAAAATTAAACATTGTTAACAATGTGGGCTATTAAGTTAAGAAATTGTACTAGCATCCAAAGAAAAATGATGTGAACCACAAAAAATCTTTTGGCTTTTAATAGACCAAGACGAAGTTACAGCTTAAACCGCTTCACTGGAACATCTTTCACATGTGTGAATTTTACGAAGCACTGTGTTAATGCTCCAGCGCATTGAGTAATGTTCCTAACCAAGATGAACTAGGTTGCTGTTTGTTAGCAGTCAGTAGCCTTTTATGCGCATCCAGATCTTTTGTGGCCCTAAGCTCGACGCTCGTATTACACACTTTCCCAGTTGGTTCAAATGTTTAGTCAGTGTGGTAACAGTATACACAAAGTCTCATTTTCTTAATGGCTTTATTACAGCGACTGATTCTCCAGAAAGCCTTCAGCTCTCAGCAGCTTGTCCACATAACCGTTATTAACCTGTTTGAGTTGCACCACCTCCGAGACTTCAGCAACGAGTCTGACGACCAAAGCTTCAGCTCAGATGAACAGCTCAGCTGGATTCAGCTTCTTGGCCTTTTCAGTAAGTACCACCAGCGTTGGATTGACGTGCATTAATATACAGTGTTCTCTGAAGTTTGGATCAAATAACAGATTCTTGAACCCAACAAAATGTAATATGAGAAATGGAGCATTTTTCTTAATGTCTAATTAAATATTAACAATTGTCAGCAGAAAATGGTCATGTAAGTACAGTGCCATGTATGAATTTCTAGTTGTCTACCTGTTACATACATTTTGTATTAAGCACGATTATATCCATCAGATTAACGGATCACGGAAACCATTGTTGCCTTGAAAATGGCGTGTTCAAACACTTGTATATGCCTAAAATATTGCAGATTGCAGCACTTTTTAAAACAGGGAAAAAAGTACATTTGACTTTAAAGACTTGACAGTGTTCTAATGCAAGTGTCTTTTTCCTTCAGTGTCTTTCTTGGGTGTGATGTGCAGCCGAGCCTTACTGAACAAGAACCAGGAGGAGATCATGGGAGAGTGCCCCCTGCCAGCCATCAAGGTGTCTCTGGACTGGCTGAGGCTACGGCCTGGCGTGTTTACTGAGAGCGCTGTTGATCACAGACAATAGTATGATGATTCTTCCTTTTCAAATTCTTTGTAGTTGTAGTATTTTTTTTTTTTTTTTGTACAGAGCAAAAAAACCACAGATGCGAACCCAGGATTGTGTGCATCTTTTCTGTGTGTCGCTTTCACATTAGATACATGTTCCTGTGAAAGTAGGTAGGATGTTACTGTGTGGTGGTGGGGGTAGAGGGACAGTTGGTCACTACAAGCCTTGTACTGACTGCAACATTATTGTGGGCATAGAGTTCAGCCAGATGTAGTAATCAGCATTTCTGGGACACTTCCCTTGCCCAATTGATAAGATGCACTATTTCTAGCTCCACCTATATGTCATGGATTGCCTGAATGCTACCTAAGGGGTAAAAAAAAAAAAAAAAAAATTGTCCTTGGGTTTCGCACAACTCGCATGATTGTGGACATCGCATCAGTTTGGAGTATTATGGAAAAGTATGGAAAAGTACTACTACGGTGTAAAACAGGCTGCATTGAATAAGTATTCTATTGGATAAATTCTGAAATTAATATGAAAATATATTGTGTTCCTTGCTTTGTTCCATGATTATTAGTGTTTGGCAGAACAGCAAGTTTCATTATGTGTCTCCTCTTGATTTATGTGATGTATGTGTCATCTTCACACAGCATTTGGCCATGGCTGGTGTCCATACTTAACAGCTTCCAGGCCAAGGAGGAGGATGTGTCAAATTCATCAGGTAATGTGTAGATCCATTTAGTGGTGCATTACCATATCTCTCGTTGCCGTGCTGTGCAATGGTAATTAGTTCTGAAACTCTTTGTCTGGTTCTGTTACAGCTACTCCACTCCCAGAAGAGTTTGAACTTCAAGGCTTTTTGGCTTTGAGGCCTGCATTAAGGTAACTTAATCTTTATTACTAGTATAATCAGTAGCCACTGCACTCTTAAACTGAACACCTTCTGAAGGAACCTTCTTAGACCTTGAAGTAGAGGCTCAAGACTGATTTTAAAATCCCATATCTGCATAATACTCGTTTGTCCCCCTCTCTGCAAGTGCCAGTAGACACTTATGTGTTGCTTCATATTGATATATTTTCACATTTGATTGCTCAATAAATGTTGATGTTCATGAGGTAACACAAAGAGAGACATTTAAAGCTGCTGCTCCTTTTTTCAGTTGTTACACCATATCCAGCAAGACCTTTACATTATGTTTCTGTTTTTGTTCTGTGACCTATTTGATAAACTAAAAGCTATTTAATGATCCAGGTTGCTAGACTTTTCCAAAGGACACCAGGGCATAGCAGTTGGCAAGGACAGCTTCATAGTTCATGCCCGTCATCAGAGGCTCATCAGTTTGGGCAAGTGGGTGGCAGACAACCACCCTGGGTGAGTTGTTTTTCCCCCACTTCTTTGACTAGGTTTCACCTTATGTAATAAGTTTTCTGAACTGTTTTAACGTTCACTTCACTCTGTCTCTATAGCCTAATCCAGTGCCGCATCAGTGATGGTCTACTTCTCTTCTTCACCGATATCCCTGAGCTGGCGGTGGAAGAGCCGCAGGAGAAGGAACCATCTGTGTTGCAGGAATCATCAAATGGTGAGCAGAATCCTAATGATGGCTCTTCTGGCCTCAAATCTGTACTTTCCATGGGGAAGAGCCAAAGCAGTGGTCTGGACAGCAGTGAAAGGCCTGTAGTCACTTTCAAGGAGAACATCAAACCTCGCGAACAAAGCCGTGAGCAAAATCGTAACCAGCAACACCGGGATGGAGGGAAGGAGCGAGCAGGCTTTGGCAAGGGCAATGGAATGCCACTGAAAAATGAGCAGAAGAAGGATGGCAAGAGGAAGAGTGAGGTTAAAAAGAACAGTCATGAGAAAGCGTTGGATGCAGGGAAACAGGTGAGGGGAATCGTTTTTCATATATTTGTGTTTTTTTTCTTAATGTTTGCCCATTTGATTTCCCATTTTTCTTTGTCATATGCTTCTGTGAAGGTAAAAACTCAGGCAGAAATGAGGAAGACACCAGTGTCTGAGGCAAGGAAAACTCCAGTCACACAGACCCAGACTACATGCTCTTCTCAGTTCATCCCCATACATCACCCAGGAGCGTTTCCTCCTCTCCCCAGTAGGCCAGGTACAATCATACCCTTTTATTGACTTCTGTAGCAATATCAAAAGAAGTTAAAAATATTTATTAACACCTACACAAATTCTTCTTGCCCTAGTTGAGGTGTTTATCATTTCCTTTCTTCTCCACCAGGTTTTCCTCCGCCAGCATATGTGATCCCACCCCCTGTGGCATTTTCTATGAACCCTGGCTTCACCTTCCCAACAGGTGTGTCTGTCCCCACCTCCTTCCTGCAGCCTGCCTCCCATCCTCAGTCTCCAAATCAGGTGCAGTCTGGAAAGCCCTCACACATTCCCTATAGCCAGCAGAGGCCCTCTGGCCCTGGGTCTCTCACTCAGGGGCCTCCACAACCTCAGGCCCCGCCTCAGCCCCAGCAACCACAGCCAGCTCCTCCACAGCCTTCCAAACAAGCTCTACAACAGAGTGTGCAGCTTCAGGTGCAGCAGCAACAACAGTCACCCACCAAGCAGACTTCTCAGCCGGGCAAGAGTCCCCCTCATCACACTGGAATGCAGCAGGTATTGATAAGTAAATAATAAGCTTTGGAGAACATTTTATGTCTGCCCTGGCTAAAATTCCAAGCGGGTTTTCAATTCATCCTCATTGCCAAGGGCACCAGGTTTATGTCGTATAGTATCACGTAATATCCGGTGGTATCAGAGCATTTTTATGAACACACAGTATGGCGGTATTTGTCGATCTTTTAAGAAGCTGTCTTCATGATCATGCTGTCTTTGTTTCTTACACAGCCATACATGGCGGTATCTGAGCAGGCTGGCCAAATGTGGAGCCAACACCAGGCCCCGTCCTCAATGTCCAAGATGCCCATGCCCGTCAAACCACCATTCTTCATGCCTGCACAGGACCACATGAAGCTCTTTGAGCACTCCATGTCCCCTGCTGTGTCCATGCAGCCTCCCCAGCCCAGCATGGACAAGAAGATGAATTTCCAAGAAGTGAAGATGCAGGATTTTTACTGGGAGCCACCATACCGTATGACTGAGAACAGGGGCAGCTTGGCAGACAGGATGGGAAAACACCAGCCTGGAGTCTTTTGCGCCGAACAGGAGAACACGCCCAGAGTGCCACCTTATGAGGTTTGCTGACACTTGATTCATGTCAATATTCTTGTTTAGCTTTTTGTTTTAGTTTTATAAAAATAATTTGTGATTTTGCACACTGTTCCAGACAGCTCCAGAATACTTAGGAAATTAGACCTCTTTCTGATTTTAAATTTAGGTTAATGTAGCATGATTTTTTGCAGAGCATGGCACAGCTGCCTTTCTTGTGCATGGGTTCAAAGTGAAATCATACAGGCCACCATAAAAACCACCATCATCAGTAGATTGCACTGTTAGATCAGTGTTTTGGGCGACTTAAAAAGATAACCTGGGCACTCTTTCTAGGTATTGCCGATGTGTAGGCACAAAACTGGTATATGATTTAGGATTGGATTTTATTTATTTATTTTTTTTGAGTGTTTTGTAGTGAGTGATGGGTACTGACGTGACTTGTGGAGCTATATATTACAGTACTAATAGCTGGCCTGTTCTATTGTTTCCAAGCTGCCTTCTGCAAGGGTGAAAATATCACTGATGCACTGATTATCAATCCATTTTCTTGTTTACTTATTTCTGTCTTTTTTTCTTTTACAATTATCTTGGCAAAGACTCTATTGGGCTGTTTCCATGAGTCCAGTAGAGATAAGCAAAACTGCTGCTTTTCTCTTGCTCTCTGTTGGGTGCTCTCATTTCTTAAAGGCCTGTTTCTCTCTCTCTTTCTCTCTTTTCTTCATTTCTCTTCTGTCTCTTTCCTGTGTGCTTCATGTCTCACTAGGACAACAAGAGCTCTCCTCTTCTTCCTCCAGACCTGTTAAAAACTCTGGCGGACTTTGAGGAGGAGGAGGAGTTGGTCTTTTCTAAGCCTCATGATTTCTACCAGGCCTTGGCCGGCCCTCTTAATTCTGCTCCTGGAAGAAACATGTTTGTATGTTGTTTTCCCTCCTATTTCTTTAGGCAGGGTTTTTTATTTCTATGTCGTCTTATTTACAAACTCTGTTGCTTCAGCTTTTGTTTGTGTTGATGTTAATGGTCGGTGGATAATCAGAAGAATGCTTCAGGTTTTGTATAGTTATTTGTAGAGATACACCAATCCTTTTTCTTTGTTTTCAATATGACATTGCTGTTGATTTTATTGAATATTGACTGATTCTGAAGACAGTGGGTAATTGACATTCCCACTGTGATGAATTTCTGTTACTAGCATAAAGGGATTTTAATACTGGTGCTAATGGGAAGAGGCATGTTCTGGGCAAAGAGGCAAAATGCACCAAGGGGTCTGTCTGCTTTATTAGAAACAACTGCACGTTCATGTAATTGTCAGCCAATCATGACATTTTCATGTATGCAATTTGGCAGACACCCTTATCCAGAGCGACTTACATTCATGTAATTTCTTTTTAATACAACTAAGCAATTGGGGTTTAATGGTCATGCTCAAGGTCCCAGCAGCTTGGTGGTCCTGGAATTTGACCTCATAACCTTCTTAATCAGTACTCCAACACCTTAAGCACTGAGCTATAAATCCCCAGTCATATGGCAGCAGTGCGGTGCCAAAAAAACAAGCAGATACAGGTCTGGAGCTTCAGTTAATGTTCTCATAAAAAATGTGACCTGTCTGAGTTTTACCGTGGCATGGTTGTGGCTCTTGACCTGTATCTGCATGTTGTTTTTTTTTTGCATTGTTTTGCTGCCATAAATTTGGTTGATTGGTTAACTGCATGAATGTGCAAGTGTATAAATGTTCCTAATAAACTGGACACTGATGTAAATTTGGTGGCGGATATGTTCTGCACATAAAAGGATGTCGGTAAATTCAGAAAATATAATTTTCACGAACTGTTTTTCTTGAACATTTATTTAATCTTTATTTTGTATCAAAAGCTTACTCATTCTGCCTTTTTTATTTTTGTAGTTATCGAGCCAGTCCAGGCTGGACAGTGGATCAGAGGTAATGGGCCAGTCCTCTCTCCTGCACCGCTCTGTCTTTCCCATTCAGGTAAATCAGTAATGTCATTTATTATCAAAATGCACAGAAGTGTTCTGACAGCTTGAATAACTTTGTTTGTACCGCTAGATGGCAGCATACTCCACAGAAATACTTCATAAATCTGGTGCAGTTTGATTTCTTTTTCAAAGGAGATACTTTCCTTGGTCATTGATTAACAGCACTAGGTCTGTTGGTGTTCAGCTGTCACTTCCGTGTATGATTTAAAGGCTGTTTTAACACCAGCTCTTCAGCAGATGACACAACTAACTGAGACAAATGGCATGTATTGATAGTGTAATCATAAAAAGCTATTGTTTTGTTGGTTTTCTAGGAGAACTACCAAAACAACAGCATATTCAGCGAGGCATATGGCAAAAACATAGCGAGCACACAAAAGCCTGATGTACCCATGATGCACCAGGAACCCTCTCTTTACTCACTGTTTGAAGGAACTCCATGGTCACCCTCTCTTCCTGCCAGCTCCGGTACGTCAACTTTCTCAGCTGCTTGTAAAAATGCTTCAATATAAAAAATGATTCAATACACCATCATTACTTAAAAAGCATATTCTTTGACAAAGAAATTTAGGTTCTTTTCTGTGTTGGCAGATCACTCAACCCCAGCCAGCCAGTCCCCCCACTCATCCAACCCGAGCAGTCTGCCGTCGTCACCTCCCACTCACAGCCATGGAGCTCTGCCCTTTTCTAATTTTGGCCCCATTGGCACACCAGACAGCCGTGACCGCAGAACAGCTGACCGCTGGAAGCCTGAAAAGACTGGTAAGCTTTCTTTAAACTGTGGCTTCGACATTATCATTATTTCTATGCTTAAATGAAGATATTCAACTTCGGGGTGCCTTTTTTCTGTAGGTGTAAGTGGCTTTGGGCTAGACTACTTGCCTGCTGGCTCATCTGCCCCAGAGCCAAACAGCTGGCACCAGAGTGCCCCAACCAATAGCTGGGCAGCCCAGGACATGCCCATGGACGACTCATCCACTGTCTTACTTGATAGCTTCAAGGTACAGTTTTCATAGTAACAGGATGGGTGTTGAAGTTAGGCAGTCAGCTTAAGCATAATTATTATTATTATAGTAATAGAAATTTGTAGTTAGGTTTATACTGGTAATTAGTGCAGCATAATATTTGAATTTGTGTCCTCAGTCTATCTGGTCGAGCTCGATGATGCAGCCAGGCCCTTCAGCGTTGGAGCAGCTCCTCATGCAGCAAAAGCAGAAGCAGCAGCGTGGCCACGGCACTATGAACCCGCCGCACTGAAGAGATACAAAGAGCGGGTGCAAAGCACTTGTGCGAAAACGATACCGAAGACAAAGAAGAGGTGCAAAACCACAAGCTCCAATCGGAAATTTGTTTTCCGGCGTTAATCTGCGTGTGGAGGCTGGAGACGGCGGCCGGCGTGAACGGACACGCTCCAAAGCAACCGCTCGTCTGAGTGACAGGGGAGATGCAGCCCTCTCCTCTCTCTTTCTCTCTGTCTCTCCATCTTTGCCTTTCTGTGCCTCTAAGGCACGGAGGGCATAAAAAGCACCTGATATACCGCACTGCTCAGCATGTAGCCGTTGCAGAACCGGTCACATGGAGGGTGATTTTGTGAGAACTCCCTCTCTGATCACCACTCTGCTTCCTCTAAGGGACAAGAAAAAAGTACTTCTCCTGTTTCATCCGGGCTCTGGACGCTGGACCGGTCCTCGTCAAAACCACCTGCTTTTACCTTTGCAGGACTGATTCACAGCACATGGCAGAGAATGATGACGTTTGGGTGTATGTGTGTGTTTGTGTATGCGTGTCTGTTTTCGGAGAAGAATGGGGTGTTTATGGACAGGTAGAAATGGAAGGGCAAAATAGAAGGATGAACTTTTCTGAACATATTAGCTTGGAGGAGGGCTCTCTATTTAGGGTGGGAAAGATATAGTAAGAATAAAGTGCTGTGTATATTGCAGTGGGGGTAACAAGTGTGCCTCTGTGGGTCACGCACAGGATATAATTAGATATCTATTGGAAAGGTTTTGTTTTGGGGGGGGCTGTTGTTATCTGGTCTTCTAGAGATGAGACTGCTGTGAACTGCACCATGATATTATAGATTAAAAAGAATCAAATGGAGGTAGGGCTTAGACTCTAGATATTGAGTGTAGTATCATTAGCTGCAATAGAGATTGCATTTAACAATACTGTATTTTGTGACTTGTTATGTAGCAGTTTTAGCTTTGAGACAATATTGAATTAATATGTTCAGTAGTTTACTGCTAACGGGGAGCTTTATATATTCTACTCCCCATCCCTTCTAGCTCTTCTTGTTTTCTTGAGCATCACTTTAACTTGCTTACGAAGCAGTTCCATTTGTTCATGTTCTGCCTTTTAAGTGTTTTTTCCAGCTCTTTTTTTCGGTGCCTCGTCAGTGTTGTAGTATCTCTCTCTCTCTCCCTCTCTCTCTCTCTCTTGCTTTGTCTATTTTTTTTTTTCCTTTTAAAAAAAAAAAATTACCAACATCATGGTTGGCAGCGTCTCGAAGATTATAAACTAGCGGGAAAAAAACGGGTCCAGCATCAACGCTGCTGGTTCAGCATTGTGGGTGGGGGAAATGGAAGGAACCCAAGCAGAAGAAACTGTTCTCGGAATGAAGGGATGAGAACATTTCCATAGCCACTAATTGTAACCGGATCAGAGAAACATGGTATCAAGAGAAAAACCGGTGTTTTCTTCAGCCATCACTGTTTAAAAAAGAAAAGAAAAAAAACTGATTAAAAGCTTTTTGTGCTGTTTTTCAAAGTAGCAACCATTGTATAATGAAAGAATGTGGATAAATACAGACTAAATATCTGCATTTTAGTCAGTTCTGGATGTCCTCCGCTCTTGGGTCTCTAGGCTAGCGCTGGTTCTGGACAAACTCTACAAGGTTGTGTCCCCATTGCTGATCTTACTGTTGCTGTCTGAAGTTTGCTTTGTTTCTCTAATCTGGTCAAACAAGAGGTTTTGAAGATTTTGTTCTTTTTTTTTTGAAAGATCAGTTACTGTCTGTTCTAATCTGCTGAGATAAATGTTCTGAAGTTTAGACATGCAGCACAAAAAAAAACATAACAAAAAGTGTAAATTTGGCAATGTAACACCTGGGTTTGTGCCTCTGTTTAATAACGACTGGCTGGTTTCTGGCTGGAGGTCAGTGTTGGATAAGCTTTTTGATGTCTAAATATGTTCAGTATCTTTTCTTTTCATGGTTACGGAGTACCAGCTTTTTTTTTTGTTTTTTTTTTGTTTTTTTGGACAGAAGGTCATCAGTAGAGGATCGACAGTGTCGCGTATGAAGGGAAAGCACAGTTTTTTATTTTCATGTAGAGACTTTTATCGGAGACCACTTTAAATGTCTCTATCTGCTGTGTGATCGTGCTTCTCGTTGCATTTAAAAAATGTATTTAAAAGTGGCATAATAAAACAAGCTAGACTTTAAGGAATTAATTACTTTATAACCTAGGAAAAGATCTATGAGCACAGTTGAGGCTTCAGTCAGTCACTGTGTCCCTTTTATCAACCCAATTTTGGAGTTTCAACAGCACTGTGCAGTTTCTGAAGGTTGTCCTCCTGAAGCCTTGATCACTGCGTAATAATCGTGAACAATTCCCTTTTCTTCAGCTCATTTTCTGACAGTGGCTGCCGTTAAGTGTCATTATTAACATTCCAATAAATGTCATTAAAAAAACAAAAAAGAATCCGCTTTATACAGCCACTCGACAACGAAAGCAACCACGACAGCCATCCATGTTTTATGAGAATCCTGTTGGGAAATCTGCATGAAAATAACATTTTTGTGTATTTAGGAGTCAAGGAGATATCCAGCAGATCTTTTTAGAGGATCTTTATAAGAGCGTTAGATCAGGTGATGTCTTCTTCTGAGATGGGCTTGATTTATTGTTCCTGCGTCTTTTGACAGACATGAAACGCTGAAATCAGCTACGCCTTCAATAAAGAAAAAAAAGATGTCCTCTTTACTTGTTGTCATTTCTTTTTTCCTTTCTGATGCTTATGCAGTGCAAGTCATAATCTTATGTATTCAATTAGTAGCATATTGATTAGATAGGGCACTTAGTTTTGGGAATGTTATAAGCATTGTTTTTAAAATATTTTTGTCTTCTTATAAAAATGGTTCTTCATTTTTTTTTAAAGACAGTAATTAACCCTAAAACTTAAAACTTTGTATAAGCAATTTGATCAGCACATTAAAGTCCTTAAAATTGTGCTTTTGAGCAATGATGCACCATCTAGTGGCCATTCATTGAAACAAAAAGTTCTCCCAATGTAAGAAATTCCTCATGGGTTTAAAATAAGTGAATCTTTTCGTCTGTGAATGCTCATTGTTTTAGTCATGGAATATTGCTACTAAAATTGTGCAACAAATTTGTTATTGTAGGATGCAGAGTATATTGCCTTCCATTGTATTACTTTAGAATGTTTTGGTCATAATCACATTTGGGTTAAACAAAAATTGGGGCAGAAAATGGCAAAAAAAAAAAAGTATTAATTAGTTTTTTTGTTTTGAAAAACAAAAAGGCCAAGAAAAGGGAAAGAGCACAGATATTAAATATGTTGATAAAGTTGATTTGATGACATTCAGCTGTCCCTTGCATACAAGTTTTTATTGGAACCCATCCTGGTTCTACAGTGGCAAGAAAAAAATACACAACCCCCTTCGAATGATCTGTGTTCATGTATAAATTTGTCTTAAAATCTGGTTTGATTTTCATCAACAATTTGTTAACTACTGACACAAATGATATTTTTCATGTATGTATCCAATATAAATTCCTAGTATAGGTTGGAAGAACTATGTGACTTGAACAAACGCTAATTAGAGTTGGAAAAAGACCTGTGATCAAGAATCGTTACATAAAGCTGCAAAGGGTTACAAAATCGATCTTATAAAGATTAGGTCTTCAACTGTGCACTGTTAGATATGACGATAATCATGACGTCAAAGGACACACTAAGCAAATGTCAATGAGGTAAAAAAAAAAAAAAAAAGCCTTGAGTGGTTGCTAAATAATTGAAGAAATCATTGGAACTGGTTTCTTTGTTTGTTGAGCCTGCTGCTATATGGTGTCCATGGCAAGATACCTTGAAGAAATCCACTGTTTTCCAAAAAAAAAAATCTTTCTGTTCCTCTGAAGTTTCCAAGGACCACTATGATTTTCCATAACACTACTGGGAAATGTTTTGGGAAGAACATGCAGGATTATGCCTGGCATAAAAAGGGAACCAGTTTCTTGCTTCAGGAACTGGACCACTTGTCATCATCAAGGGAAAAAATTTATTCCAAGCTTATCAAGATAACCGATGGGATAATAACAGGGTGGCTGTGCAGCAGCAGCAAAATGAACCTGAACATGGAAGTAAATCCACTACAGAATGACAGTTCTGGATGTCCTCCACCCTTGGGTCTCTAGGCTAGCGCTGGTTCTGGACAAACTCTACAAGGTTGTGTCCCCATTGCTGATCTTACTGTTGCTGTCTGAAGTTTGCTTTGTTTCTCTAATCTGTTCAGACAAGAGGTTTTGAAAATTTTGTTCTTTTTTTTTTTTTTTTTTAAATCTGTTTCTAATCTGCTGAAATAAAGGTTCTGAAATTTGGCAATGTAACACCTGGGTTTGTGCCCCAGTTTAATAACGACTGGCTGGTTTCTGGCTGGAGGTCAGTGTTGGATAAGCTTTTTGATGTCTAAATGTGTTCAGTATCTTTTCTTTTCATGGTTACTCTATCTATCTATCTCTTCTCTCTCTCTCTCTCTCTCTCTCTGGACAGAAGGTCATCAGTAGAGGATCGACAGTGTCGCGTATGAAGGGAAAGCACAGTTTTTTATTTTCATGTAGAGACTTTTATCGGAGACAACTTTAAATGTCTCTATCTGCTGTGTGATCGTGCTTCTCGTTGCATTTAAAAAATGTATTTAAGTGCAGTTTCTGAAGGTTGTCCTCCTGAAGCCTTGATCACTGCGTAATAATCGTGAACAATTCCCTTTTCTTCAGCTCATTTTCTGACAGTGGCTGCCGTTAAGTGTCATTATTAACATTCCAATAAATGTCATTAAAAAACAAAAAAGAATCAGCTTTATACAGCCACTCGACAACGAAAGCAACCACGACAGCCATCCATGTTTTATGAGAATCCTGTTGGGAAATCTGCATGAAAATAACATTTTTGTGTATTTAGGAGTCAAGGAGATATCCAGCAGATCTTTTTAGAGGATCTTTATAAGAGCGTTAGATCAGGTGATGTCTTCTTCTGAGATGGGCTTGATTTATTGTTCCTGCGTCTTTTGACAGACATGAAACGCTGAAATCAGCTACGCCTTCAATAAAAAAAAAAAAAAGATGTCCTCTTTACTTGTTGTCATTTCTTTTTTCCTTTCTGATGCTTATGCAGTGCAAGTCATAATCTTATGTATTCAATTAGTAGCATGTTCCAAATCCACTTAAAAAAAAGAAAGAAAGAAAATCCACCTTTTGGAGTTGCCCAGTCAGAGGTCAGACCTTCGCCCGATAGAGATGCTGTAGAATGACCTCAAGGAAACTGTTCACACCAGACTTACTACGAATATGAATGAGATAAAGCAGTGTGCAGGTCTAATCCACAGATGCAGGAAATGCTACTAGCAACTGGTCATTAAATCAGTGTTCACTTTCTTTTCCCCACAGCACTGTGAATGTTTAATGGAATGTGTTCAATAAAGACATAAAAGTATTGTGTGTTGTTTGCTTTGTCTTTGTCTTTGCTTGCCACATTGATGGTCATAAAATATCATTGTATCAATTAATGCAGAAAACCACTTACTTTTTTTTTATTACTTTTTCTTGCCCTGCATATATGCCTCCAGAGGAACAACCCTTAAAGGTTCTACAATCTCTCTGTATATTCACCGATAAGCCATAACATTATGAGCACTGAGAGGTGAAGTGAATAACACTGATTATCTCCTCATCATGGCACCTGTTAGTGGGTGGGATATATTAGGCAGCAAGTGAACATTTTGTCTAAGTTGATGTGTTAGAAGCAGGAAAAATGGACAAGCGTAAGGATTTGAGCGACTTTGACAAGGGCCATATTGTGATGGCTAGACGACTGGATCAGAGCATCTCCAAAACTGCAGCTCTTGTGGGGTGTTCCTGGTCTGCAGTGGTCAATATCTATCAAAAGTGGTCCAATATCTATCAACAGTGATGAACTGGCAACAGGGTCATGGGCGGCCAAGGCTCATTGATGCAAATGGAGTGTGAAAGCCCGTGTGGTCCGATCCAACAGATGAGCTACTGTTACCCAAATTGCTAAAGAAGTTAATGCTGGTTCTGATAGAAAGGTGTCAAAATACACAGTGCATCACAGTTTGTTGCGTTTGGGGCTGCATACCCACAGACTAGTTAGGGTGCCCATGCTGACCCCTGTGCACCACTGTAAGTGACAACAATGGGCACATGAGCATTAGAACTGGTCCATGGACCAATGGAAGAGGGTGGGCTGGTCTGATGAATCACATTTTCTTTAAAATCACGTGGATGACCAAGTGCATGTGTGTTGCTTACCTGGGGAACACATGGCACCAGGATGTACTATGGGAATTAGGCAAGCCAGCAGAGGCAGTGTCATGCTTTGGGCAATGTTCTGCTGGGAAACCTTGGGTCTTGCCATCCATGTGGTTATTATTTTGATACTTACCACCTACCTAAGCAATGTTGCAGACCATGTACATCCTGCCATTGAAATGGTATTGCCTGATGGCTGTGGCCTCTTTCAGCAGGATAATGGATCATGCCACAAAGCAAAAAGGAATGGTTCAGGAATGGTTTGATGAGCACAACAACGAGTTTGAGGTATTGACTTGGCCTCGAAATTCCCCAGACCTCAATCCAATCGAGCATCTGTGGGATATCCTGAACAAACAAGTCCGATCCGAAGGTTGCTAACATCTTGGTGCCAGATACCACAACACACCTTCAGAGATCTAGTGGAGTCCATGCCTCGATGGGTCAGGGTTGTTTTGGCAGCAAAAGGGGGACCAACACAATATTAGGCAGGTGTTCATAATGTTATGGCTGATCGGTGTATATATTAAGTGTGTAATGAAATGCCCAACATAATACACCCAAAAAGGGTGTAGCCTAAACCAGATGTTGTGTGGGAAAAACCCCAGCACATTCTGTCAAATTGTGTGAATGAAAACCCAATTTGGAGGTTTTTGTTTTCTTTTGTCTGTATTTTTTATGTTGCGTATGCTGGAAATCTTCAGCCCCATTGTCTAGGACAAAAAGACAATGGAGCCCTTTGTCTGGGCCACGAGACTGCAACCACTGACTCTATGCTAATGGTCCCCCACTACCCAGCATCCTACTGGCAAATGTTCAGTCTCTGGACAAAACACTCTGCAAGGTGAGAGCATGTATTTCCTACTAACAAGAGAAGAGGAAATGCTTCTGGAAAATCAAATCACTTTGATTTCCATCCTGCTACTCCACGCTTACAGGTTGAACATGAAATGGGACCATCAGAAGCATCCAGTGTTAATTAATAAGATGCTACGTGACTTTTTTTGATACATGGACTGAAAAGTGTTTCAGTCAAGGCTTGGTTGGCTAATGTAATGGGTTTCATTGTGGATGACATGACCCAAAGCTGATATGTCCTGCAGTACATGGTGATGAAGAGTGATGGTGAGGAGGACAAGGCCTATGTTTTTTTCCACATCTTTTGTTGGTGCTGTTATGCTTGACTACACGAAAGGCCACATGAGGGTTAATTTTAGGGTTGGATGAATTTAATTGTGGTATTATTTCATCATTTGAGCTTGTTTTGCAACCATAGGACATGGTAAACTTGCAGACTATCAGGAGCTTCACTTTTCCAAAATATTCCTGAGACAAATGTAAGGACATCTGTTCAGCAGTGAAACTGGATCATGCTACAGGACAAAGATCCCAAGCAAACTAGCAAATCTACATCTGAATGGCCAAAGAAGCAAAAAAAAAGGTGATAGAAAGGCTAGTCCAGAGCTGTGCATAAATAAATTCCATCAAATGCCAATGAAGTGAAGCTATGTTGTAAAAAAGAGTGGTCCAAAATTTCTTCAATGTTAAGAGACATTTACTGACGACACATTGAGGTTTGCTGAGGGGATTAGTGGCAAAACTTTGGTAAGGAACACACAATTGTTATTTAGACCCATATAAATAAAAACAGAACTGAAGCAGAGTGTAGTTTCCTTTTCCCATGGCTCAATGCTAGTTGGTTGAAATGCCTGCTGAAGTGATTGATTAAAATTCCACCTTCACATTAGCAGAATGATTCAATTTAATTTTAGTCAAACTTTTATTCCCTTAAAATTTCCCTAGAATATTCTGAAGTTGTTGTTTCAGCTGCTCCAATTTTGGGGTCACCACAGTGGATCATTTGATTACCCAGTGGCTGGGTTAGCGCCCTGCGCGGGAATTGAACCCGGGCTGCGGCAATGAGAGCAAAGGATCCTGCCACTGGACCACCAGGAGGCGTCCGTAGAATATTCTGAAGATAATCCGAAAATTCAAGGATCAGCTCAGGCCTTTTTATGCAAATCACAAATTTGAATGGGTGGAGATAAGTGGTCCAAAAGGCAATTTTTCTATAGCTTGACTAAAAAAAATCAAGCCAAAAAAACAGGCTACAGGCTACAAGAATGAAGAAGTTGCTTTCGGCTGCTCCCTGTTCGGGGTCGCCACAGCGGACCAACTAGTCCGCACAACAACTTGGCAAATGTTTTACACCGGATGCAACCCTCCCATTTTGCCGGGCTTGGGACCGGCACTGCATCCAGTGGCTGGGGTTGAGGCATTAGCTGGAATCGAACCCGGGCCTTCCGCATGATAGGCGAGTAACCTACCACTGAGCCACCACTGCCTCTCTACAGGCTTCAAGAATAATTCAGCAAAAAGCTCATTTATGCAATTTTCCTGAATCGCCAAGTATCATTTAGCAAAGACTTGCCTAGTTCACTGACACGTTTTCAATGCAGCTATAAGATGAATGTAGCTAACAAGAAATAGAAGTCTGACTCACTCTAATTTCACTACTTTCCTTCAGATAACACTGTATTTTTAATTTATATAATCTTAATTTCCTAAATAGGTTTTTGGTTCAAGAGATATACAAATGAACACATAAATTCAAGTTGAAATAGATTATCAGCTACACAATTCCTAGCTTTCTGAAACTGCTATACTTGACGCCCAAAGAGACAAATGTTACCAAATCATCTGTTTCCTGAGAAAACCAGAGTGGTTTTTACCACATACACCAGTTGCCTTATCTCAGTTCCTACTCATGCAAATTCTTTTGAACGGTTTTTGCACCAGAATGTTTCACTGTGTTGACTGGAGCCACAGTTATGCAAGGCAACCTGAGGCCTCTACAGAAACACAGCTCTGCACCAGACTTGTGCAATAATGATATATCCTGACTGCACAAAAGTCTCAAGATAAACATGCACCTTGATATTTTCCTCTATTTTATATGATTCCTATTGGAATTTACTTCAGTTTTGTAATATGGACATAAATACCTGTGTTTTGAGAGCTAGCAAGATAAATTGGGTTAGAAAAAGTGCTGGGGATTGTAGCCCCAAGTAAACCGATAGTATTTAGATTAATCAGTAGACATTGTCACAACACAGCATTTGTTATTTACATTGCTCGCTTAAAGTATAAAGTATAAAGATAAATATGAGATGATAGAATGGAATTACAGCTTTTATGTCACGATATTGACAATTAGTTCTGTTAAATAGTGTGCAACCTAGCATTGAACCTTTAGTTTGAGTTTTCTTGAGCACTGGGTTTCATTTGTTACAACCAATATGAAGACCAGAAAGATGTCTTTGGGAGAAAAGCAAGCCTGAAGCTGGGAAAGGAGGGAATATTGATCAAAGCCATTGCACAAGCATTAGGCATAGCCAATAAAACAATTTTAAATGTTTTCAATAAAGCAAGAAACCACTGGAATGTGGATAACAACAACAAATTGTTTTTGGGATAAACATAAACACGAGACATTAGTGCTTTATGGATCAAACACAGTAGCCAGTGGAAGATATTTTTCTTTATTTTTCTTTATCATTGCCCACAATAATGAACTATTATTAGCGACATCATCTTGGGGGCATTGGTGGCTCAGTGGTAGGTTTCTTGCCTATCATGTGGAAGGTCTGGGTTCAAATCTCAGCCACTGGATGCAGTGCTGGTCCCAAGCCCAGAAAAATGGGAGGATTGTGTCAGGAAGGGCATCCAGCATAAAACATTTGTCAAGTTGTTGTGTGGACCGGTTGGTCCGCTGTGGCAACCCCGAACAGGGAGCAGCCAAAAGCACTTTTTTTATTAGAGACATTGTCTCAGGAAGTTTTTCTTTGCCACCATCACCTCTGGCTTTGTTCATTATGGATAAATTGATACTTTTATAAATTACTGTAAAGCTGCTTTTTGGCAATGTCTATTGTTAAAACTATACAAAATATACAAAAGGCATACCTATCTTAAGTCCCACATGATCAACAGCAGCTCAGGAAGCATGTGATATTTTTTTTATACTTATATTGCTATTAATCACAGACATATTGTTTCAGAGAACATTAGGAATCTTATTTGTAGATCATTTGTACATATAGATTTGATTATTCTCATTAGCATTTCATTCATTACTATTTGTTAATTAGTTCAGTAATGTGTATTTTCCTAAATAATACAGAAAAGCTCAATATCCTACACTGGTATTCAAAGTGAAGAAGTCAGTGAGTTTTTGTTCAGCAGTGTGTCACTGTGGGGGGGGTATACCACAGTAATTCATTTCACATTACACTGATGTACAAAAACCTGCTACGGGAGTGGCGTGGTGTATAAAAGAAAGTGTGTTGATACACTATGAGGTTAGACATGATTTATGTTAATTCTAATAATTTTTTCTGATATTTATTATCTGTATGAGGCAAAATGTGTTGGGTGTGCATTTTGTGTACTATTATTGCCTCTTAATTTATTTTCAGTTAACTCTATTTAATATCTATTATTTGGTCTTTATCTGGAAATACTGTTAGATTTGTCTAATAGTGGACAGATGAATATCTAAGAATCTTGTATCTTGTGAAATCATTTTGTGCTTTTTATAAGTCATTGTAGCTCTAGCCCACACCTAGAATCTCATTTCATTTATTGGATGCCAGGTCTGCTGCTCTAATTAGCTTATTATTATATTTTTCCAACCTACAGTATGAATATTTGAAGATATATTCAATATCTTTCAGAAGAATACAATAATTTACAGATTATATTCATTGATTACTGTAACTTAGGTGAAGATCAAGCTAGATTTTTTTTTTTAATAAATGAAGGTAATTCCAAAGGGGTTCACATACGTTTCCTTTCCACTGTATATGTAGAAAGAGGAAGAAGAACGTTTTCCCCATGCTGAAGAAATTCCACAATTAATTAGTCAGGTCCAGACAGGATGAAGAGCTAGGGAAGTAGAAGTGTGTTATGACATCACAACATGTTTATCCCAAAAACAAATCGTTCAGCTGAGTCAGTGGTGCTGTAAGGATTAAACAGGGTACATCCAGTGGAAGATATTTTTCTTGTATTGCCTACAATAATAAAATATTATTAGAGATTTTTAGAGAACCTTAAGCACTTAATCCACTTGTATAATTTGTCTAGTTTATAGTTTATGGTTTTTGTTCTCCGCTAACATACTTTTAACGATTCTTCTTGTAGATTAGAATATTAATGTGTCATAATCAAGACGCACATAGAGGGTGTTTTTGTTCTGCGGTGTGTCATTGTGGGGCTGGGGTACCACAATAAGTCATTTCACACATTGCTTTGTACAAAAACCTGTGACAAAAGAGGTTCACCCACACTGTTCCGCACCAATATACAGCATTCATAAATTTATCTCTAACTTTTCCCTTTATCTGAAAGTATTATAAGCTCTTATGAGTTCTTGACATAATATATTCACAAGAGAGTTGTGTATGGAAACTGGAAGTGGATATCAGCAGCGCTGCCTTTATAAATGTGAAAAAAAAGAGAAAAAAGAAAGTTCCTCATATCGTCGCAGATTTTCCTTGCCATCGTCACCTCTGGCTCATTCGGAATAAATTGACACATTTTTCGCATCCATTGTTAAAACTATACAAATTAATGATTTTAATTAAATTGAATCATTTAAGACCAATTCAATGTGAGTTTTCATTATGTCCTTTTTTTTGAGTCACAGTGTGTTTGCCCCTTGTCTTAGTCTTGGGGATTATTTATATTGTCTCAAGTGGCTATAAAAGAAATGATACACTATGAGGTTAGACATGTTTTATGTTGATTTTTATAATTTTTTTCCTGATATTTATTATCTGTATTGGGCAAAATGTGCCAGAATTTTTTAATTAATCAATTTATTTATTTATTTATTATTATTTTTTTTACGATTATTGCCTCTTAATTTATTTTCAGTCTTTTTTGTTATTTATCTGGAAATACTGCATAAGAACATTTTTATAGTTAAAGTTAGAAATATGCTTCACTTGAACTGACATTTTGAACACACTGATCTGTCAGATGTTTTTTTTTTTTGCTGTGGAGTATCTTGGAGAATCTTGTAGTATTTTGGAGAACCACAGTGACTTTTAGGACATACAAACAGTTTTCTTTATTAAGGGGACTAAACAGCTGAGGATTTTTCTGGTTAATCCCTTCTGCACTGTTCTATTCAACTGATTTTGGTCCACATTATTGTGTGTCTGAAGAATTAGCTGAAAAACTGAAGTTAGAATTCCCCCAAACAAACAACAACTGAAAGAAGCTGTGGTACAAGTTTGGAAATGTGTCACAAAAAAACAAATGTTTCCTACATTAAACCTGTTCAATGTTCAGCAGGAATTTTGGACTACTCTTCCAAATTTCTTCCAACTCATTTTCATCAGTGTTTTGAGGTGTCAAGGTGGTCTTTATCAAAATTGAGAGATGCAGAAAGGGTTTTCGTGGTGTTCTGTAATGGACACTATACCTGTTTAATGCTTTCCTCATAGCAGACTCATGAACAGAGATGTTTACCAGTTCCAAAGATTTCTTCAAGTTTCTTTAGCCATTATTTTTTTTGCCATGTTCCAATTGAGTCCTTCTAAGTAGAGTAGCTGCATTACTATATATATACAATACTGCTTCAACAAGTGTTGATCACTTCCATATTTCAGCTTTATTCCAGCTATAGAGGAAGACTCCATCAGCCAATCCATCTTGTGGTAGATGCTCCAGGAAGCATGGGATGAAATCTCATTAGATTATCTTGAAAATTTGACAGATAGAATGCTGCAAAGGTTGTTTTTTTTTTTTTTTTATGAAGGCATGTCCTGTTCTTTTGCCATATTTCCTATTCAGACTAATTTTGTGTGTGTTTCCTTGGAAAACAATAAAAAATTTTGAGTGATCCCAAACCTTTGAGTGGTAGTGTATATATAAAATCTCAATTTATAGACACTTTGTCTAATAGTGGACAGACATATATATAAGCTCTTTGAGATAACTTTGTAACCCTTTCCAGCTTTATTTACCAGAAGAATACATTAATTTAGTGTTATTAGTAACAACAGATTGATTACTATAACTTAGATGAATATCAAGCCAGATGTTTTACATAAATGCAGGCAATGCTAAAGAGGTTCACATTTTCCTAGGGTTAGGGTTAGCTTTTTCTTTCCCTTGTATATGTAGAAAGAGGAAGAAGAAAGTTTTCCCCCATGCTGAAGAAATACTACGATTATTCAGTCAGGTCCAGACAGCATGAAGAGCTATGGCAGTAGAGGTGTGTTATGACATAATAACATGTTTATCCTAAAAACAAATTGTTCAGCTGAGTCAGTGGTGCTGTAAGGATTAAACACGGTACAGCCAGTGAAAAATATATTTTTTGTATTGCCCACAATAATGAAATATTATTAGAGATTGTTTAGAGAACTTTAGGAACGTAAGCACTTAATCCACTTGTATAAAAATTTGGTCAGTTTATAGTTCATGTATTTTTCCCCTCTGCTAACATACTTTTAATGACTTTTGTTGTTAGCATATTAATGTGTCATAATCAAGGCACATATAGAGGGTTTTAGTGAGTTTTTGTTCAGCAGTATCCCATTGTGGGATTGGCGTACCACAGGAAGTCATTTCACACTTGGCTTTGTACAAAAACCTGCGACAAAAGAGATTTAGCCACCTTTATCACGATCATTCCAATATAGAGTGTTCAGAAATTTATCTCCAACCTTTCCATTTTTCTGAAGGGACTTAGCAATTAGTAATTAGTTAGTGATTGTGTGAGTATACTTGAGTGTAGAAGAAGAGTGTAGGATTTCTTATTTTTGAATGATGTGCTGATACCAGTGGTCCTGACACCTGCTGTTCTCCAGACCTACCTGATTAATCCTGTTGCCCCAATTCTGGTTGAAGTCTCATGACTGGGAAAGCACAGACTGGTGATACATGAGATTAATGAGAATGGTTCCACTGAAGATGGCTTTGGACTGCAATTGATATATTCAGTTCAGTTTTTCTAAAATAGCTTAGAACTACAATTGCTATCATAGCATTACAACTGCAGCTGACATGAACAGTTTTACACTCAAGTCTCCATTAGTAAACAGGTGATATATTTAATAAAAGAGACTTCCCTAGTTACAAAACACACATATACAATAGTTATAGAACATAATATACAGTTAATGAAGAGAAATGAGGTGAGGATGGATTCACTATAAAGTCTGTTTCTTCCTCATATCATGTCAGGGAGTATTTCCTTGCAACAATCACCTCTGGCTTTGCTCATTATAGATAAATTGTAACATTTATAAATTACTGTAAAGCTGCAAATTAAATTTTACTTGAATTGAATCATATGTATTGCGTGAGTGAATGAGAGTGTGTGTGTGCCCTGCGATGGGTTGGCACTCCGTCCAGGGTGTATCCTGCCTTGATGCCCAATGACGCCTGAGATAGGCACAGGCTCCCCGTGACCCGAGAATAGTTCGGATAAGCGGTAGACAATGAATGAATGAATGAATCATATGTACACACATCTTTTGTACATGTCTTTGCACAAAGTTTTTTATGCCATCCCCCTTCTCTTAGTCCTGGGGATTATTTATATTGTCTCAAGTGTGTCCTTTGCAACATACATCAGTATAAAAATATAAAATATAAACTCTGGCACAATAATCTCTTTGACTATTCATTTCACATTTCACTGATGTACAAAAACCGAAAAAAAATTATTTGCATAGTCTGTATTTTTGGTATTTACATGGAAATACTGCATGAGAACATTTTTAGATTTAAAGTTAGATTTTTTTTAGAATTTTATTTTATGTTTTTTGTGGAGTATCATAGTAGTATTTTTGGAGAACTAAAGTGACTTTAGGGACAGTTACAACCATGGAAAGATACATGTATACTGTTTTCTTTATTAAAAGCATGAAAGCATAACTTCTGGTTATGTCACCTGTCCTTTTGTGTAAATGTAATTTAACTGGATAGTGTGCTTAGTTTATACATTTTTGGTTTCTTTCTTACAAAAAAATCACTTTGAGTAAACCCCTGCTATGAGTGTGACTAAACAGCTTGACCCTTTTCTTTATACATTCTGATTGAAAAAAAGATTTGTTTTTTAGATTTTTCATTTTTAAATTTTTAAAAAATATGTTTAAGTTTTCCATCATGGAAATCAACATTCTTCTAGAAATGAAATTAGAGTATTGAATGTTATTTTTTATTTGTAGTAGAGAAAACTTTACACTTGAATTACTTGTACTTTAATTTTAAATATTAATGAATAATAAATTAAAGTGAATTAAATTAAAAGTAGAATAAGTCTAAAACTCAGAACTTATTACAAGTAGTAAAATAAATAAATAAATAAATAAATAAATAAATAAATAAATAAATAAATAAATAAATAAACAAATTCTCTGTATAAATATATAATATTTAAATTTTGGGTAAATAATTACTTGGGCAAATCTTTTGGTAGTTTAATATAAGTCCAGTGCATCTATCCATTTCAAATTAACACACACTCTTGTCTTTTGTCTTTGTCATGGAAATATGAAGAAAAAAGTATATATTCATGTACAAAAAGAAGATCATTAGGTAAAAAAGTATATTGTTGCTTTGTTGCAATACTTCGCAAATTTTTTATGAAGTTTTATAAACTTTTTTGGGGGACTGTGTCTCACTAGTCATTTAACTCAAGAAACACCCCGTTGAAGCGTTTTTTGTGTGATAGAATATCACCGTGTACGTGGACTACCACAGTGACTCAAACACAGTAAAGCCCTGTACAAAAACCTGTATTCCATCTGGAGGTGTATTAAACAACTGGAGACTGGAGTGCTGGATAATCACAGCTGCATTAGTCTATGGAAGTCTATGCAGGGATTTTACAGGGGTAAAAAGATGTTTGTCCTTGCATGGATGATGAATGACATGAAAATCACATTCCTACTGGATGTTCAATACAAAGCATTAAGACCATGGGAATATTGTTTACATGTTTTCAAAACTATTTTGTGGACAGAAAAATAATTATACAATATCATCACATGAAGTAAAGAGATTCATTACAATTCAAAATTATAATTTGATTACATTACATACATGCATAATGAAAATTATTACATAAAGACAAGCACACATATTTACACATATTAACTTTTTTCTAGATAATATTTTAAAAGTACCCTGAATAATTTATATGTGAAGGTTTGGCAGGCTGAAATGTTCAAATAATGAAGAAAACTCACTGAAAATGTTCCTGTTTTTAATTTGATGTAAATGAAGCTTAAAATTCTTATTAGTTGTAATGTATTTATGCAATTAGAAAGAGAATTTGCAGGTACATAACAAGAAATATATGTTTTACATTACAATTTCACTTGCCTTAAATTTAAATGATTGAACCTATCCTAAAAATGCACTTTTCTTTTTAACCTATAATCGATGTAACATAATGTATGTATGTAGAATTCTAATAAAAAATACATTTTGTAAGCACTTTATGTAAAATTCTTGGTGGGGGTGTGCTCTAACAGTGATGAAACTCTAGAAACACTAGAAACGCCCCTGCTGAACTGTCAGAGGGATTTTGGGCTGTGAAATATCACTGTGTAGCAGTACCACAGTGAATCAAACACAGTCAATCCCTGTACAAAATACCTGCATACAATTTTCTTAATTTGGAAGCACGTTAAACAACTAGAGACTCAGAAATGCTGGATAATCACAGCTGTATTAGTCTATGGAAGGTATTTATGTACGCTTTTGGATTTCTTGTAGGGTGGATTTTACTCTGGAATGATGTTTGTGCTTACATGAAAGATTACTGAAATGGAAATTGGAGTTGTGTACAAACTACACTATGCACTTTTGTCTATGCAAGAAGAAGAATGAAGAAAAAGAAACATTAAAACCATGGGAATATTGTGTAAATGTTTAAAGACTTTTTTTTTTTGGGGGGGGGGAGCAAAATATTTTAGAAATCCAATTAACTATATCATCACTTCAAGTTAATAAAAATATTCATTATAATTGCAAGTTTTTATTGCCTATACTAGCTTTTTTCTTCTTCTATATAATCTTTTCAAAGTAACATGAACAGTCTAGATTTGACATTGTACCAGGCTTGTTTAATTTGTTTTAAAAAAATTGACTCACAATGTTCCTGTCCTTAATTTGATGTAGTTTAAGCTTAACATGACCTTTTTCTAAATTAAAATAATAGTTTGTACATTTATATATGCTTAAAAACTTTTGTTCTTAAGACAAGCTTGGGGCACAGGGTTTTTGTAAAGGCTTGAATCATAGTGACACTGATCCTCTCTTATTCGGAAAGCCGATCACTCTTCAAGTTGACCCAAGTAAGTCATTTTTCACCTTACTTTGCTTGTTGTTGAAATAAGTAAATTATGCCTTGTTACCTTAATTTTGTTTCTTGAACATTTTGCATATCTGTAATTATTCTTAGAGGATATATGTACAAAAGAAAATGGACCATTGCTGTGTTTAATTGCTTATGTTGTAACTTGAAAATGGTAAATTGAATTGAACTAATAAAAAAAATCAGTTGCAAGATTTAAGAAATGCCACATTTTAGAAACTGTGGATGTCTATATACTGGCAGCTTAAACTCAAACTTTCTTCCTATGGAGAAATTGCTAAATTATTACTGCTGAAGTATACTTCAGATATCAGGAATTAATTCAGGTGCAAAATGCATGTATATTCATGTAGTACAGCGTGCCTAAAACATAGGTTGCATATTATAATTACAACTGCCTTAAATTTAGAATGATATAAGATTAGCATAAAAATGAAAATAAATCTGGGATTTGAACATATGTGTAATGTATAACATAGAAATTTACAATTTCCAATATACATATATGTAAGTAAAGAACAAATTGCATGCATGGAAGATAAACTTAATAAAAAAATAGTCTGAGTAGCTGAGATATTCTAGCTTAAAAAAATCAGATGTCAGAAATGCTGGCAAAGAGTAGATAGATATTAAAATAAACATATATATAATATTTGAAATTGCAAAATTAAATCAAACTGCAAAATTCTTGAAAAAAAAAGACAGTTGGTATGGCAGTCATTCACTTTATAAAAATTAATTAATTACTAGGATTTATATTTTATTTTATATGTACACTTCATTTTCCCTATTTGTGTAGTATGAAAAATGTATGAAAAAAAAAAGGGAAATAAAAAGAAATGAAATAAAAATTGATTTACATTAATGATATAACTTGTTAGTTAACAAAAATAGAAAATAATATGAAATGAAACAGTAAATTTCACTTTAAATACCAGTTTATGCTGAATAAGCTAAAATTATTACTAAAATATTACTTATAATAATGCAATGTAACTGATACTAACTTGATGGTAACTTGGTACTTGCTATTAGAGAGTATTAATACTTCTTGAGTCGTTATAGGAATCTAAATATGGAAATAATCTACAAACTATAACTTCACCTACTATCAGTAGGTGGTAATTGTCATAGTACAAAATCTTAATAATGCTTGTTACTAAGTTAGATAGTTTTGTATGTACAGTGTAGACTTTGTAGTAAAAAAACACTTTCTGTGTAGTCTTTCAGAAATTATAGCCTGCAGATCAAAGTTCTGTATTTTTTAGCCAGGAGTGCATTTAATTCTGCAAACTGTTTCAAATATCTTTAAAGTCAGTGAAGAAGAATCCACAGTAACAGTTGCACAATAAGAGCATTCAACTGTCAGGATTTGTTGTTTGGCATCTCTCTCTCTCTCTCTCTCTCTCTCTCTCTCTCTCTCTCTCTCTCTCTCTCTATCTATCTATCTATCTATCTATCTATCTATCTATCTATCTATCTATCTATCTATCGTATAAGGCACAGATTGAAATTTTCTATAATGTCTACTGCATCAAACACTAATTTCTGATCTTAAAATGGTTTGACTCCAAATTCAAGGTTCAAGATTCAAGAGGTTTATTTGCCATTTGCACGCTAACCATTTAACTGAACTTTAGTTTAAAAGATTGAACATTTTTCTTATCTGTAATTATTCTTAGAGGACATATGTACAAAAGAAAATGACCAATGCTGTAGACCAATATTGCCCTTCAGCCTCCCAAAATTGGAAAAAAAAGAATCATTTCTTAAATAATGAAGTTTACATTGAAGAAAGATCTAGTAAAAGAGTATAAAGAGGTCCAAAATCCAAAAATAAGGTTGCAAAAATATTCCCTCATACTTACAGTAGTGTACTTATTGACTTTTTTTATCAGACTCAAAATAGAAGACATTGCTATTTCAGAAATTTCAGAAATTTTGCTCTTCAATAAATTCTGTCTTTGTTGTATCTGTATCACTTCATACTGCATGTAAATTTGGACATAACATTTAACAATCATTATCAATATCATGTCAACAAAAAATATTGTGTAGAACAGCACAGCACATAACTTTAATAATCATAATTGTGCAAAGAGGAAGTTGTAGGTAAAGCAGTTTAACATCAATCTTTATCAAAACATTTATCAGTTGATTAATAGGAGAATAGTTGCACAAAAGGCAATGAGACATGGCACTTGAGCTAAACATCAAGCCTGGAGAGCTGTGGGCAGGTAAATTTATTCATTCTGGTAAAAAAAAAATTCAGGTTTAGATTAATTAAGGGTTATGCCATTGAATGTCTTTGTCATGTCCCACTCCACAGTGGTGAAGGTGGTAATATGAAGGTCCTTTAAAAGTAGACACTCAGGGCCTTAAGAATTTATAGTTTTTCTCTTTTTCCCTATCCTACTAGAGGTAAAATATTCCTAGAAAAATTCCAAAAAACAATGTTTCACTTCAAAGTAAATGATAATTTCAAACCCATTTCTGCTCTCTGAGATGCCCCAAGTGCTTGTTCATAAGCATCTAAATGTGTTATCTTTTGTAAGGTAAAAAACCCTCACACTGAACTGACTGACTAATTTTTCTATCAAGCATAAAATAATTCATTTGTTTATACTATTTACAAAATGTCCAATAATTCCAGTGTACTAGTAAAAAGGGTTTAATTTGACTGATCCTGCAGTAATATATGTAGAAACTAGGGTAGAAATGAACATAACATATGTAGGCATGTGAAGGTCTAGATGCAGCTTCAATGATCTCTCCAGAGGTGATGAACAACTCGAGAAGTTAAAGCTGATCATCCTGCCCTAGAATCAATAATTTAATTATGTTGCTCAACAGTTATATGAATCAGATATTGAGTCATTTTTACATCATTTTTTTTTTTAGAGGACAACACAGAGAAGTCTTCTCCAGAGCTATCAATATTATCTTCAAATGGCGGTGATGAGACATGTCTGGCTGCAGGCTTCTTTCCAAAAGCTGGCACATTATCTCTGTTTACAGAAAAAGAGACTTTAAATTACACTGTTGACAGAGGAGCTGTGCTGTCCACACAGAATAAGTATTACTTCGCTGCATTTTCCAAAGAGAAAATTCAAACATGTAAAATGAATGAACGAACCGCTGTTAAAACTGTTGAACAATGTAAGTATTCAGAATTTCTTTATTATTTTATTTTTCATTACTAAATGAGATAATCTCTAGATAAATCAAAAAGATTCTATACATTTTTATGAATATTGTTTATACTTTATGTTAATATTTTCTCAGCAACAGCAACAGCAGCAAACTGTGAAGGGAGCAATGCTGTTACTAGCATTAAGACTGATACTCATAACATATCAAGCGAAATCTTAAAACCAGAAACAAAAAGTTACTCTGGTGAGTACATGCTATATAATGGCTGGAAAGTTAATGATTTGACTGTTTTGTTCTTACATATATTTATATATACTTTTTCTTTTTTAGGTGATCCAAAGGGAAACACCATGCAATTGATTGTGACTGGTCTCAGACTTATGTTGGCTAAAGCAGTTGGTGTAAATATACTGATGACATTTAAAGCATTTCTTGTCTAAAGTTAGACAGATCCAGAAGCTTCTCTTCAACCTTTTGCCTAATCTAGGACTGCTGTACCTCCAAATGAAAAAAACACCTCCATATAAAAGCTGTAGGTGTTTAATTTCTTGCAACTGTTCATAGCTGTACCTTAATATTTCCTAAGAAATTATGAAATTGAATAGCATTTTTTTTCTACGATTAAATTCTTCAGTTTTCTTCATATATGATTAAAATGTAGGTATTTCATATTTGTTGCATAACATTTTTCAAGTAGTGATTTGCCAGTATTCTTTAGTTTAACCTGCTGTATTTATCTTATATACATTTATATTATGTTGTCTATATAAAACAGTGTGCTTGTTCAAGTTGAAAAAGAAATAGTGCAACATTAAAATATTGCCTGCAGACAGATAACAGTTTTGCAAGTCGTTGCATTAACCACAGGTTTAACAGCACTTACGCTGCAAGGCACGAAGTAAAACCTCTCTCTCAGATAACAATCGACCACACATTTCAGTTTCTAGGAAACACTGTGTTTCATCATTAATCGCAATTCGCAAGTGAGAACTCTGCAAAGAAGAAAAGAGCAACAGCAAGTTCATACTTAATCTCATTCTACGGCTTCATCTACAGCAACAATATACTGATGCAGTCTAAAAACATAGTTACTCAACTGTTTTGTATTTGTATATGCTTCAACGATATGGATCTAGCTTATATATAAAATACATAAAAGAGTAAATATATATACATAAAAGAGAACATTCACGATGTAGGTGTTTATGGGTGATGATGCAATGTGTACTTCTGAAGAATGAGGATGTGTGAGTTAATCTAATAATATAATAAAAGTACTCTTTCCAAAACCATGATGTTGGGTTTGTGTGGCTACCTCTAGTGATGATAGAAGGTTTGTTTATGTACTTATATATGCACACACACATCAAAATGAAACAACTGCTAGTTAAATGTAGAAAAAAAATGTTTTTAATGAAAATCATTTTTTATAAATATAACTTTGAAAACCAAATTGTATTATTTATCTAAAACTGTTTCAAACAACTTTTATGTAATTCAGTCTATAATAAAATCAAATATGATTTGAATAATACAAATTTACCATAATTTAGGTAGAATCTGACTGGCTGCTTAACCAGTTATGATAGCTATAAAATTTAATGCTTGTCTAATCTGGCTTTGGCAAAGAAAACAACCTAACAAAACTTAAATATAAACAGCTAATATTAGCTAAATCTCAGCAATAGGTTTCTACCTATTCTGACTCGCTGCTTAGCCAAATATGCTAGCTACAGGAAGTAATGCTAATCTGTCTTGGCTTAGATTAGCTTTAGCTAAGAAAACTAGATGAAGAAGAAGTTGCTTTCGGCTGCTCCCTGTTCGGGATCGCCACAGCGGACCAACTAGTCCGCACAACAACTTGGCAAATGCTTTACGCTGGATGCCCTTCCTGACGCAACCCTCCCATTTTTCCGGGCTTGGGACCGGCACTGCATTCAGTGGCTGGGATCGAACCCAGGCCTTCTGCATGATAGGCGAGTAACCTACCACTGAGCCACCAATGCCTCTAGCTAAGAAAGCTAGATAACTTGGTTAAAAATAAACAGCTAATATTAGCAAATAAGCAAAATTTACCCCACCATGCTTTAACAATTAAAATAGACTTCATGTCTGAGAATTTTTAAATAAGTAAAGACTTGAGTGCTTTCCCTGCATTTTGAGGTAGAAAAAGCCTTTATTTTGTCACATATACATTACAACACTGTGAAATTCTTTCTTTCCGTATCCCACATTTGGAGGTTGGGCTCAGTGCACAGAGACATATGCAGCACCCCTGGATAGGAGATGGTTGGAGGTCTTGCTCAGGAGCCCAACAGCAGCAGCTTGATAGAGTTTGGGCTTGAACCCCACCCTTCCAATCAACAGCCAGAACCTTAACCATATGTGCTACCACTGCCCACAGGAATGAGCTAGAAATGCTCTAATGAACCTATTAATTAATTAATGAATTAATTGGATGCTTTAAACTAAATATAAATAAAATACATGAGAGTTCATTTGATTGATATTAAGTAATTTGTAATACTCTGAATGTCTTAATGTAGATATAAAGTTTTTTTTGGATTGAAAATGCAATTAATTTTTAATACCACACAATTGAAATATAGTAATGAAAGACAAGTATTTTCCATTCCTTGTATATGTGTAACATCCATGGTGTATCCTGATCAGGATAAAGTAGCTTACTAGGCACACACATTTATAACAATGGCAATTTGCTGTTTTAGTCACCAGGGGGTCCACCTCCCACACATGTTCACACTACCCTATCCATCAGTGGAATGTGACTGTCATTAATTGGACAGTATTTTGGTGATGGCAGCAGTGACCTTGGGTTTCAAGTGGCATGTTAGTGGTTGTTGCTTTGATACAATTGTAGCTGTGGGTGTATAGTTTGTGCAAATTTGTTAGTTCTACAGTAAACCTTTTGTTTGTGGGTTGTTTCTCAAATTCAAATTTTTATTCATCACATACACAACCATACACAGTACGATATGCAGTGAAATGCTTCCACGACTGTTTGTGACCTTGAAAAGGAAAAAGGAAATAAGGAGGCAAAATGCCAATAGGAAGAATAAATATAAAATATAAAATCTACAATTTAGTTACAATAAAATAAAGTAAAATAAAGTATAGGTAAAGATATGTAAAAATATATAAAAATGTAAAAAAAAAAAAAAGTAAGAACTGTATAAATAAACTGTATAAGTATGTGGAATGTGTAATGTGCAGAAAGCAGCAGTATAGAGTGGTCATGGAGTATGAAATGAAATGATGAGCAGCAGTCCAACTTTAAAGTGTAGTAGTGCAATAGTAGTCCGCTTTCTATATGTAAACAGAACCAGAAATGTGCAACATATATCATATATATATATATATATATATTACTATATATACTATACTTGTACTTCAGTCCTGTGCAATGTGCAAATGTTCAAAGTGGTTCTTAAGCCAACAGTGTTATTGCAGAGTTAAAATGTGATCTAATCTAACCAACAACACACACTACCAAGTCATGGTCACCTGTTCTTCTGATCATTCATCTACATCTACAAGGAATAATTGTACACATCCAAAATACACCTTGTGTGTCCAACTGGGAAAAATGTACATATTTTGACACTATCAAATTTGAAAAAAAGTTTACAATGGGTTGTCACTTCATCAGACATTATCAGTCATCCTCAACATCCTCTATTTCATCCTGTGGTAAAATTCACTCACAGCACGAGCATTACCTTCATCTCATCACTCATACATCTGTACGGTAGGCAAATAATCAGACAGTTGCTTCTGTTGATTTAATTTCTTGTAATAAATGCCTTTTTATTAGGTCATTTAAATATTTTTGGGAATTGTCTGAGAAAAGCTGAGGCAAGTAGACAAAATAAAACCATTTGTTTGGGAAACTGCTTCCTTGAACAAACTGATCTTTGTTGGTGGTCAGCCAGGGTAAGCTTAGAATATAGACTAAATAATAAATAAATCCACTTTGTCTGGGTAAAGCATATGCCTCTTAAAGTAGTAAAGTTCTTAAAGTAGAAACTGTTACTTCTGACTTTGTTTTATTTAGAATTTAGCCACAGGGACATTTGACATCCGATGGGTTTCCCCAGATCACTCCATATATATATATATATATATATAATTTATAGAAATTCAAATGTTTTGATTTCTCAGGGATTTTGGGTGTAAGAAAAAAATCAATGTAGATTAAATATGTAGTCTAAAAGTAACCTAAATTTAACATTTTGCTACAACCCTCTCACAAGATTGTGTAGTATAGCTGAGGTCATACAAGCTAGAAGAAAATAGTTAAACTATATTTAGCAATGGAGATGCATAACATATGTAACATATGTTAAGATAATGCATTTCCTATATGCTCAGGTTGCTTGAGGATAAAATATGTTGACGTGTAGAAAGTGGGACAGTGGAGCAGATCTTCGTCAAAGCGGCTGCTGTTCATGAGTTTCTCTTATTTGAAGTTTTGTCTGAGCTGTGTATTTAACTGAGGTGTGTATATGGTGGTGCAGATTTGTCTAGAAAAATTATTTATTTTCTTATTTAATTCGTTGCATGTACCATTTAGAAGATTTATCATGTAGAAATCAACAGGTTCTACAAAAAGTTACTACAAAAACTCAGGTTAGATAATCAAGACTTACCTTTAATGCATTTTTCCTTCATTTCTTTATCTTTAATAACCTGTTGTGCTTTATTTATTTATTTTTTTTCTGGTGATATTTGAACTACCAATCTGCAGTAATTGAAGTGAATCCAAGGGGATGTATGTGATAGCAATTTTTTTTTATTAAAGTTATAGTTAAATTATAATTTTTTTCAAAGGAACATCAATGCAAATGAACCTAAGTTGTTTTTTTTTATTTCTTGTTCTCTTAATTAATTAAGTCTTTTCAAATTCAGTGATGGTGTTCTTTGAATGGATGTTCGACACTGTGGACATCTGGTTCAGACTACAGGATCTATTTTGGAGATGGAACAAAGCTTGTTGTTCAAATTAGTGAGTATAATTTATCACACAAAATGTAAACACTTAGAAAACATACAGAAATTCTCTAAATGTAAATAACTCTAAATGTAATTAACTTTTTATAACAATGTTTTATACTGTTTAATTTCTGTTTCATAAAAATAGATAGAAATTAGAAAAGTCAGTGCAACATGTAATCAAATAATGCACAGTTCAAATTTACAATCTAAATTTAATTACTGTAAAGATGGTTGTTTATACTGTGCCAAATTCTATAAATTCTATATTCAAAGGATAATGCTATTGTAAAAAATACATAATACAAGTGCTTATCAACTTTATTGAATTCTATGATAAAGGTAGTTTGCTTGTAGTAAAGGTAGTTTGACAATATTTAACAAGATTTTTAAAAATATTATTGACTGGCACCAATCGAATAGTAGAATCAGGTATGGTAAATATTTTTTAAAAACCTGCATATTTTCAAGTTCAGTATTTTATGATTATTTGATTAATGTACTATGTAACTTGACACTTAAACAAAGTATCATTCATAACATTCAGTTCCATAGAGACTGAAAATCTAACAAAAAATATTAACAAAAGAAACAAAATGCTAAACATTATATGTTTTGTGAGCTAATTAAAAATAACTAGCAATTGAGCTTTAATCTAGCTAAATTAGTCAATTAAAAAATAAATAGCTTTAATATAGCAAACTGTTACACATTCTCAAACTTCAAGTTATGTGTATGGAAGTTCAGGATGTGTGACTGTTGGAGAAAACAAAATTATATTTGGCAAAGGAACTTGGCTTTATGTTGAAGCAGGTAAGAAATTACAATTTTTGGCAATGTTTTTGACTCAACAAAATTTAGCTAAATTTTAATATTCCATTCATTTTAGATTTGGAATGACAAAAAAGAATGGTATAATCATTGGATATATTCATTTGTGTACCTTACCTAAAATTTTGCTTTAATTTCTTTTGAAATGACATAATTAGCATGTTTTATTTGCTATTTTTCAATTGTGTTCTTTTTGGACTTATCACACTTTCTTTGCACCATTGTTCAACATGACTAATATGTTGATTACATAGAGTCAAAAGCTTAATTTGTTAAGTCACAGCTTAATTAAAATTTTAAAATGATTAAGTGTACCTGGTTAATGTACTGATTTGAAATATTGTGTGCCATCTGGCACTAACAGTAAACTCATCTTTGGTCATGGAACCAGGCTTTTCATTGAAAAAAGTGAGTTCAATATATATTTTAACAAATCCTACCAGAAAAAATGTTAGATGTAAATATGACATTACAAAGTAATGGCATCAACATAAAAACAAACAAGTAATATTTTTAAGTGTTGCGATATTACAATATTGCCATATTAAATAGGATATTGTTTCAATTAAAAAACTTTTTGGTCAGGACTAAACCTCTGTGTGACTGGAGCAGCCAATAAAATTATATTTGGTCCCAGCACTAAGTTGACAGTGGATACCAGTAAGTTTATTAGAAATTGCACATTTTACAGTAAAATATCACTAAATATAGACATACTTATTCTAATCTATGGATGTTTCATTAGTAAAGCTAGTAATCATTCTTTAGTTAAATAAACAATAAAATTAGTTCTAAAACAGTACATACAGAACATGAAATTTTTATAATACTTTAGCAGTTTTTTTATAGAGAGAATACTTAAGGTTTTTGTTGTGACGGTATGTATTGTGTGACTAATAGCAGGGACAAAATCATTTTTGCCAAAGGAACTCAACTCTTCGTTGAATCAGGTGACAATTTAAATTTTTTTCTTAATACATTTCTTTCTCAAATTTCTTTATTCAAATTTGAAAACATTGAAGAAAACTATCAATCAAAATGGAATGCATAAATATTCTGATATACTACTACAATAAATAAATAAATAGAAAGATTTGTTTTATACAATTTGCCTACCAGCAGTCAGATTTGCTGATTTTTGAGAGGGGTTATTCATTATATTGAACAAAATTATACAATGTATTTTGGGAGTATTTGATATGGACTTCACCCCAGTGTGAATGCTGCTGGAGGAAACAGGATCGTATTTGGCAAAGGTTCATCGCTTATAGTGGAATCTAGTAAGTTTGAAACATATTTTGTATCAAGTTATGTGCAAAAGTGTATCATTACATAAATTTTAAGCTGTTAACAAATTTTATAGCGACATTAACATTAACATTACATTAACATTGATATTAACATTAGTTATGTATGTAACTAAGTATTGTTAAAATATCTTGGGTACGTAACGTGGAAATATTAAAATATAATTACATTTATACCATGCTACAGTTGAAGTTCAGATATTGAAATATTTATATGAATAAACAGATACTTTATTGATATCCTCTTTAATTAATATACGCCTCTCCTGAACTTTAGTACAGGGTGATTTTTGTAAATGAGGTTAGCTTTATGTGACTAAACAAGGCAACAATATTTTTTTTGAAAGTGGCCTTAAACTTTCTGTGGAGTCACATAAGTTACACTTATCCAAGTAAACACTTTTCCAAATTCTATAATAGAATTTTAGTCTTTTCTAAACAAACTTTTCTAAACAAACTCAATGACTCTAGGTTTTTTTGTATGGAAGTTAAGAATGTGTGACTGTTGGTGAATACAAACTAATATTTGGCAAAGGAACTTGGCTTTATGTCACAGCAGGTATGAAAATACATTTCTTTTTGTCAATTAGCATGTTAAGGAAGTAGGAATTAAAATGCTAAAAAATAATGATAAATCCATTGTGCAGCAATGTATAGTTATACTTAACCTATATTTATTAAATATGTATATCTAGCCTCTTTTGTATCATCATTTCTTCTAGTATGATTTGACAGTATCTTCTAGTATATTTTGACAATTTATCTAGTGAAAAAGTACATTAATCAAAAGAATAATTGATCATACCTTATTTGAAGTTTATAATATTAGTATGGAATGAGTAAGTGTACCAGTGTACCAGTTAATGTAGTGGTGTGTAATATTGTGTGACATTTGGCACTAATGATAAACTTCTCTTTGGTCATGGAACCAGACTTTTCATTGAAAAAAGTGAGTTCAACTTTTCTTGTTGTGCATCTTGTTTAAGCATTTGTGTTCTTAAATATGTCCTTTTTGATAAAATTAAAGTATTGTATGTAGTTGTGTTTAAACTGTAATGCCAATATAGTATAACAATAACACTGTAGAAAAATTCATGCAGAAAATCAACAAATTGTAATCCTCAAACAAAAGTTTTTTTTATCTAAATCTTTAAGAAATTATTTAAGTAGTAGCTATTTGACTGACATTGATATAGTATACCATTAATTTGACAGTAAACTTAAGATAATTGGGCAAAATTATGGATTTTAATACTATGTTTAATTGTAATTCTTTAGTGATAAACCTTTAAAGCTATAAATGTTCTTATTGCTGAAAATAAAACAATTATTTCAAGTGTAATTGTAGGTAAAAATCTATTTGTATCAGTAGAGTTCAGATAGGATATATTACAATATTTCTCCAAATAATTTAGATTTTATACTGAAAAGTGAAAGATAATATGTTTTTGTTGTGGAGGAATGTATTTTGATATGGAGTTTATCTCAGTGTGAATACTGGTGGGGTGAACAAGATCATATTTGGCAAAGGTACCTCACTCATAGTGGAATCTAGTAAGTTTTCAAATAGATATATTTTATAAATTTGACATAATATTGCTCAATGCAAGTGCAAAAGATGTATCACAATGTAAATATTGTTTAAGAGCTGTTTAGCTGATTCCATTGGGATGTTAACGTAATTCATCTTTGCAGCCCATATACATAATGTTAAAACTTCATTAAAAAAATTAATTAGATGTTGAAAATATCATTAGCACCTTCAATGGTAAAATACTAACATAATTACATTCTCATAATTACAAATTATATTTAATTATATACATATTGCAATGGGTAAATACACATGCTTTATTGATATTCTCTATTTTATTTTATTGCTATTTAAGAGAAATCTATCCTGAACATTAGAGGACTTGAACAGTGTAATTTTTGTACTGGTGCTTAGCTTTGTGTGACTCGAGGAGACAACAAGATTATTTTTGCAAGCGGCATTAAACTTTCTGTGGAGTTGCGTAAGTTTTGTACACTTATCCAATCTATTGTATGCTTTTAACTTTATTTAACTTTACTTTTTTAATATATATAAAAATAAATGGAATTGCAAACATTATTGAACCATTTGATATACCACTAACGCTATGTAGCTTTATGTTGTTTCTTTTACTATAAAAAGTATTTTGAAGTTGAAATATTGAACTCATAGTCAATCTGGTAAACCCAAGTAAACACAAACATGAGAAAAAACAACAATTGAAGAACATTTAGAACCTAATGCTGCAACTAAATGTTTAAATCATTAACCAGTTTTCCAGCACCACCAATATGCAAAGTAGAACTGTTTTTATTTAAGCATTCAGGTAGACTAGATGCTTAAATAAAAACAGTTCTACTTTGCATATTGGTGGTGCTGGAAAACTGGTTAATGATTTAAACATTTAGTTTACCAGTTTACCAGATTGACTATGAGTTCAATATTTCAACTTCAAAATACTTTTTATAGTAAAAGAAACAACATAAAGCTACATAGCGTTAGTGGTATATCAAATGGTTCAATAATGTTTGCAATTCCATTTATTTTTATATATATTAAAAAAGTAAAGTTAAACTTAAGTATTTGATATGATGTAACACTTTGTGTGACTGTTGGGACTGACAAAATCATTTTTGGAAAAGCGTCTAAACTACTTGTTGAAGTTGGTGAGTAAATTGGCTTTAAAAGTTTTATTGTCCGTAGCTGTTCCTGTTTCAGTCCTGAATATTAAAATATTGATACGGTTGATTTGAAATTTGAAGAACTGTGTCTGTGTTACTTCAGGAACATAATTGCAGAATAGGAAAGTCTTGAATATTGAAATTACGTAGCAAAATGTTGAGGGAAAAATACTCTGATGGTTTTCTCATAAGTAAAAATATAGCATGCTACATATATAACAAACAACTAAACTTTAATTAAATTAAAAGTTCATTCAAATTAATAAATCTTATGTTGTATTTTGCTTTTTTTTTTTTATCATAGCGAATGCTTAAATGAGTTATCTTTACTTTTATTAAATTAAAAGTAAAGATTAGTTCATGGCCTTAAAATAGTTTGATATAGCTAACACTAAACATAGAGTTTTTGCTTTGGATTGCCACTTTGTGTGACTTATAGTAATGACAAGATAATTTTTGGAAAAGGGACTCGATTGCTTGTTGAAGTTGGTAAGTTAAAAATTTCAGTTGAACTTGTAAATTTTGATCGTCCATAGTATATATATATATATATATATATATATATATATATATATATATATATATATATATATATATATATATATATATATATATATATATATATTTATATATAATGCATGCAATGTATATATTTTAGAACAAACCTCAGTTATATTAAAAATAGTCAAGAAAGAACGTCATTTATGCAAATTCATAAATATAGATGTTTCTTGAGGTTCAATGGATTAGGGTTGGCTGGAAAAGTTAATGAAATGACACATTCCACTGTGTGGATGCTAACAGAAATAAACTGATCTTTGGACATGGAACAAAGCTAACAATAACATCAAGTAAGTGTTTAGTGAGAAAAATCAGACATCTTTTAAGCAATGTTATAGCCTCATTTGTCAATTTAAAGTATTTAAATGTTACATCCCCAGTCACATTATTGCGATTTGGATTCACTATGGTGTTTTGAAAGGTTGAGAGGTGCTTATTTTTGTTGTTATATTTTATTAAAATCTAACCAAAATGAGTGTAGTATAAAAGAAGCTTGATGTAGTGCACACTGAATTGGAGTATTTGCTATGGTATGCTACTTTGTGTGAGTAGAACTGCTGAAAAAATTATTTTTGGAAAAGGGACTAAATTGCTTGTTGAAGCTGGTAAGTGAATCTGCATATCTCTGAGCACAAAAATCTTTGACAGTGATGAACGCAGTGTTTAAAGAAATCTTTTTGATAGCATATTCTCCAATAATTTCCTTGGAGTTTTGGATATTAAGATGTCAAGCCAAAAAAAAGCTATACATTGTTTTTTCCCCAGTGTAAAACCAATCAGGACAATGTAATGATGTTTCTTGATGTTAGACTTTAATGGAAAGTTAACGAATTGACACATTCCACTGTGTGGATGCTGGTGGTAGAAATAAACTGATCTTTGGACAAGGAACAAAGCTTACAATAACTTCAAGTAAGTATTTAGTAATAAATCTGACAACCTTTAAGATATATACCTACATATTATAGACCTTTTTTGGTTTCATGAAGTTTAATAAGGGAAAGGTGCCATTTTTTCTTTATTAAATCAAACTTCATTAAATCATAAGAAACAAAATAGTTTGTGGCCCCAGAGTATCCTGATGATGTATTTGCTATGGCATGCCACTTTGTGTGACTAGTGGTGCTGACAAAATCATTTTTGGAAAAGGGACTAAACTGCTTGTTGAAGTTGGTAAGTTAATTGGCTTTATATATTAGTCAACCATAGCTGCACCTGTTTTTAGGTCTTATATAATATAATGTTAAAAAACAAAATAATTTTTTGAGATTGCAAATTTCATGCAAATCCTTCTCCTGGAATTTTATACCTTAAGGCATTAAGCAAAAAATATAGATATACATTAGTTCTGTTCAGGATCAAACCAGAACAACAGAAAAAAAGTTAAGGAAATGACACATTTCACTGTGTGGATGCCGGTGCTGGAAATAAACTGATCTTCAGACATGGAACAAAGCTTTCAATAACTTTAAGTGAGTCCGCTTATTCCTGTGTTCATTGTGGCATTTTTAAATTTGCAATTTTTTAAATAGTTGTAGTAATATTTTTTTTCAACTTGTAATTGTAGAATATCAAAGATTTTAATAGGGAAATTTGCAAAAAAAATCTTTAACATATTCTTTTATATCATATTTGAGAAGGATAGGATTAGTAGTGAAAATGCTTCTATAAAATGATTTTTAAATTACAAATTATACTTACAAATATATATAATGTATATCAGCAACAACCTGAGTGAAAATCTTTAGAAATATATACTTTTCAGAATGTTTTGGTTTTTGGTGTGTCCCCTATATGCAATTGTAATTTTCAATGGCAGAGATACGGCTTGAGGAAAATCATGCAGTTTTAACATAAAAAGTCCCATTTTCAACATCACCAATTAAATAGTGACTTAGAAAGAGTGTTGAATCTTAATATTTCCATTGTTTGTTTATTTTGTTAAAAATGAAAGAAATCCCAGATATTCAATGTTGTCTAGGACTTTTAAGTATTTGATATAGACTGTAAGTTTGTGTGAATCAAGCTGGTAACAAGTTGATCTTTGGGGCTGGAACACAACTCATAGTTAATCCAGGCAAGCATTTCTAATATATCTTTTTTAAATCTAGATTTGATAAAAGTCTATAACCTATCTATTGTTTCCAGAATATGCTGTTTTTATGAATGCTATATTCAATTCTACACGGCATACATTCTTCACATATTGAAAAATACAGGCTTATTTTTGTTGTAAGTTGCTAATGTAATTACAAAGAGGCAAAATACTAGAAAATGTAGGTACATTAAAATGTCTGTACTTTGCTGCATATTTCATGCATTGAGAGCTACAGTGAAAATGTTATGAGGTGTAGCAGTGTGTGAATAATAACATAAAGCTGACCTTTGGCACAGGCATAAAACTGCTGGTTCAATCAAGTAAGTGTTAATCCTGTAATTTTTGTCTTACATGAATAATTCATAATTTGCCAAAGTGCAAAGGTTATTTCATTAAGAAATGGAATTTAAATTATATATATATATATATATATATATATATATATATATATATATATATATATATATATATATATATATATATATATATATATATATTGTTATGTAGCATCCCAAAAAAATTAATCTTTGGTTCAGGCAAATATAAAATAAAAAAAAGATCCTTAGCTTATGCTACAAAAAAAATAGATAAAAAAGGTGTTCGTTGCTTAAAATTCAACATTACTATAATCCTCAGTTCAACTTTATTATCTATTGGTAATAATAATAAGTAATAATATACTCAGCATAGTTGAGGTATTTGTCAAGCCTTAAGTAATTGTGTGACTGCGAGTGGAGGACAGTATAAATTAATATTTGGAGAAGGCATGAAAATTACAGTACATTCAGGTAGGAAAAATATTTATTTCATATTAACATTGTAAATGATTTTGTAATTCCTGAACAATTGAATGCTTGTTAGGGACAAGGAGTGTTTATTCCACTTGTCGTTATTTGAATACTGATACCTTTAGGTAGTGCTGTTTTTACAGAATACTGTAAAGCCACTCTAATACTTATATATTTTAACAATTTACTTAATGTTTACAGTAGAGTTTAAAGGAAAATAGAAAATAGAGTAAGACCTCAACAAGTTATTGATAAGGGACAAAAGTCTTTATTTAAAAAGTCAAATATATAGTCAAATATATTTCTTTAAAAGGTTTTTAAATGAATTAATAGCTCAGTTTATAAACAACAACAGCAGTTAGTTTCTGTAATATTTTAGATATATAAGTGTGTCATGTATTGTATATATTGGAAAATGTACTGAGGTTTAGCAGTGTGTGAATAATAACTTGGGAAAAATTACCTTTGGCAAAGACATAAAACTTCTGGTACAGTCAAGTAAGTGTTTGCTAATTGGTTTGCTTTTCTGCATTTTATATAACTTCTTACATTAATTTGAATTGAATTCTTAACATATAAAAGTGCAAAAGTTAGTTCTATAAGAAGAAGAATTGTGTCAGTGCATAAAAGTAGATATTAGGCTTTCATTCAGAACACCGAGTTAATGTTATGTAGCTTCCTAGTGTGTGAATACTGGAAGTGGAAATCGAAAGTTATTCTTTGGATTAGGAACAAAATTAACAATTAATTCCCGTGAGTACAAAACACACTTTTAAATGTTATTTTTTATTGTGATACCTCAACTGAATTGCAGCAATATTACCAGGTTAAAATTTTAAGTTTACAATCCTTTCATTACCAGGTATAATTTCAATAAATTGTGCCTACCTATAATATGAATAGTGCTGTAATGTTAATATAATAAGAGCAGTATAGTTTATCTTTCACATACTATCACATAAAATATGTTAGTTCTAAAAAAATATCATTACTCATTACTGAAATCATGCTTTAATATTTCTATAATCTTCAATTAAATATAATGCATTAGTTATTAAGCTTTTATATCTATTTGTGAATAATATATACAGTGATACTTAGATTCACTCAACATCTCTGCCTAAAGGCAGAAAATGCACATATTTGTCAAGCTATAACAAACTGTGTGACTACAAGTGCAGGAGGATATAAAGTGCTATTTGGAGAAAGCATGAAAGTTACAGTGAATTCAGGTGATATATATTCAGTCATTCATTTTATCTTATTATTAGTTGTGTGCTATACTGTAATAAGGCAGTTTTCAAAATACTGTAAATCAATTATGTTATACATTTCTGCTGTAGACATCATATATAAAGTAATATCAGAAACATAGGAGATAAATAAAGACTTATTGATAGGGGACTAAATAGTGTGTGACTTATTCTGGAGGAAACCAAATCTTTGGTTCTGGAACAAAGCTGATTATAGAAAAAAGTAAGTTCATTTTTTTAAAGCATAAAAAAGCAATGCAATTCATTGCAAGGAATTATGTAAATAGACATAAGTATGAAAATCTATTCTGTAAATTAAAATTTTCTTTAATATTAATAAAAATAACTACTCATATTGTATCCATACAGCAATATTACCATGTTGAGATTTTAAGTTTACAATCCTTTTCTTAAAAATACTATAATGGATTAATAACCAATGGCTTTACTAAAGATAATTAACAACCGAAAAGGAAATTTCTTAGGTTCTGTTTGGCACTATTTGCCCTATTCAAATGAGAGGGAATTAAATGTAATTCAATTTTATTCAGTAATTCAATTTTGACCTCATACATCATGTAACAAAATGGAGTGTAAACTTCCCGCTCTGGGACCAAGTCTTTGTCCTGTACATTGAGAAAAACCCCCACAACAATAACAAACTAAATTCAGATAATCGTTACTTACATAACAAAGTGTATAACAATAATTTAATTCAGTTTAGTAATGTACAGATATCCTCAGATTGCCTCAAAACAGTTGAAGGCATAAAATGCACATGTATTTTGTCAAACCATAAAAACTGGACTTAAATTAATATTTACACAAGGCACAACACTTACAGTGAATTCAGGTGGGATATAAAAACTTTTTTTTAATGAATTGTGTAAATATTCTTAGAAATATAGAAAGCATGAACGTTTGTTATGTGCACTAAATCTTCATTGTGCTTATCCTTATTAGCTTAGTTATGTCATTTTTTTCACATAGTAAAGAGTTTAAAGAATAATGTCAACTATATATCTAAAGTTTAGGGTAAAATTTTATGTAATTTATACATAATCAAGTAAGTCAGAAGTTATTGATAAGGGACAGAACAGTGTGTGACTAATACTGGAAACAGATTCTACTTTGGCACTGGAATGAAAGTGACTGTAGAAAAAAGTAAGTGGCATTTTAAAAAGTATTACAAACATCCTAATCTTAATGATTTTCTTTCTTTAAGGTTAGTTTGTTTTGTTGCAAAATATTAGTTCATGTCACAATACTATATAATGTATTGTAATGTAATGTAATGTATTTTGGACAGATATTTTAAACACTACAGGTATCAGATTTAAAAAAGGCTTAATGAAATTAGTATATAATTATAAATGCATTAAATTGTCATCTATTGCATACATTGGAGACTATAACGAAAAGGTATAGCAGCATGTGTCTTATGAATGAACAAAACTGATCTTTGGTTATGGCTAAAACTGCTGATACATTCAAGTATTTGCTGTAGTTAGGAGATTTTCTACTTTTTGTACAAGATTTTCACAAAATTCTCTAAATGAGAGTTGTGAGTGAAAGTTCAAAAATTTGTTCTTTTTTAAGAAGTGGAATTTTAATAGTATGAGTTAATTGGCATTTATGTAATACACTGAGTTGAGGTTATGTTGGAATTAGAAAGTGAATCAGGCACAAAATTGATAATTAGTTCCTTTTTTAGTGAGTATAAAATACACTTTTATACAATTTTACTGTCTAGAATTTCATTGCAAGGTAAAATCTTGATGTATATATAAGTTTAAGCTTGTCTTTGAATAAAATTAAATATATTTAATAATTAAATAACTAAATATAATTTTAGCAATTATTAAGTAACTAATAACTACCTAGTCACTAATAAAAATGTTCCTTATTTGATTAGTTAAGAAGTGAAAATTTTACAAAACACTGCAGGTTAAAGGTTTAGAGTAGAATTTAAAATATTACAGCATAATAGAGAGTTATTGATAAGGGACAGAACAGTGTGTGACTAATGCTGGAGGAGGCAGAATCTACTTTGGCTCTGGAATGAAACTGATTGTAGAAAAAAGTAAGTGTCATTTTAAAAAGATCCTAATCCTGGAGGCTTTTTGTTGATGCTTATAAATATTTTGAAGAAATTAAATTCTAGGCTACATTTTTGCATGAAAGTTTAATTACACAGTCTGTTGCATGCACTGAAGGCTTCTGTATGTAATGAAAATGTAATGAGGTGTATCAGTGTGTGGATAATAGCATAGGAAAAGTGAACTTTGGTGAAGCCATAAAACTGCTGGTACAGTCAAGTAAGTGTTTGCTATGATTAAGAGATTTTCTATATCATGTACAGCTTCCTATTTAAATTTCCTTACATTATAATTAATTATAATTTAATTCAGTATACAGTATATGAATTTAAAGTGTGTGATAAAGATTCCTTTTTAATAGTATACATGGAGTTTTTATTCAGTTTCTGAGTTTTACTCAGTTTTTATTGGGCACTGATTTAATGTTATGGAGCTTCCCATTGTGTGACTACTGGAGGAAATCAAAAGCTAATCTTTGGCTCAGGTGTTGAATTGATAATTAATTCCCGTAAGTAAAACACACCTTCACATCATCTTTCTTGTCATGCATTTTCATAGAAGTGAGTAAATAAATGCCATTCACAGTCTACTAAGTATATATCTTTTGTAAAAATGCCTTTTCCCTTTATCTAAGCTAATAATGCATCATAGCACTCGAATGTTGCATTATAATATTCATTGTTGACTTCACTAAAGATATTTGACAACATACAATGCCATTTTTGAAGTGAACAAATTTAACCTTGTTATTAACTTTGTTTGAACAAATAACTTGCAACAACAAATTTTTTTCTTAATCTTGACATTATATTTTCCAACAAGTTGATTCATGTGAACTTGATGAAACAACAAATGATGATCAACAAACAAATCTTGTTCATAACCTACGCTGAACAAAATACAAAATTAACAACAATAAAAATCTAAGTTCTCATTTGCTATGTCGCAAAAGTTGATGCATCAATTACTCAACGTGATTAAGTGCAGAAAATGCACATGGACAAAATGGATTAATAGTTGGAAAAAGACCAACTTTATAATAATAATCTCTCATATTGACTCAAACAATAAGTTAATACAGACTGTATATTCTGCTTAATTTAAATAATTTAAGTATTAAGTTCCTGATGCTTTTACAGAATGCTGTAAATCAACTCTAGTATACATTTCAACTGTAAACTGTAAACTAACTTTTTACTTACCGTTACATTGAATGCAATATTTATAATAGATTATTTGAGAGTTATTGATAAGGAATAGAACAGTGTGTGACTGCTACAGGAAGCTACAGAATCTACTTTGGCTCTGGAACAAAACTGATTGTAGAAAAAAGTAAGTGTTGTTTTAAAAACCATTAAAAAACGGGTCTTGGATGGTGTATTTAGAGGCTATGTTAAAAATGTAATAGTTGCCGACTATATCGATTCATAGTGATGGAAAATGCAAACATTTTTTCTTTAAGAAGTAGTATTACATTTGGAAGATGCAATAGAGAAAATGTTAAGCATTGTAGCATTGTGTGACAAATGCTTATGGAGAAAAACTGACCTTCAGCAAAAGCATAAAAGTGCTGGTACAGTCAAGTAAGTGTTTTTCTAAAAAATCTTAGCATATTCACTATATAAATTCATAGTACAAATAAACAATTGAGCTGGCATTAATATTCCATTTTAAAGAAATTCTTTTAAAAATGCAAGCGTTTCCATTTAGCTATTAGTTTATGAAATATCACTATAATTTGCTAGATATGCCGCATATATTTTTTCCATAAGGACAAAATGTAGTATAGCAAGTATTTGATATACACTGTAAGGGTGTGTGAATGCTGGAAACAAGCTGATCTTTGGGCCTGGAACTCGACTTATTGTTGAATCAGGCAAGGTTTTTTTTTCTATTAACTACTCTACACATTACAAGAGGTTAAAAGTTACAAAATATCTAGGTTTTCTTACTGGATGGACAGTTTATGAATATTAGCTTACTTTTTGTTCAAGGGTTGAAGTGTTTATAGAGCATCAGATGCATACTATAATACTGTAAATAGTGATAGATATAGGTTTATTTTTGATGTTAACCTAAAGTTTATGAACATAAGAAGGCTAAGGAGTTTATTGCATGCATTGGGAGCTATAGACAAAATTGTTATGAGGTGTAGCAGCGTGTGTCTAATGACTATAAACTCATCTTTGGCAAAGGTGTAAAACTGCTGGTAAAGTCAAGTAAGTTTTTATTTTAATTAAAAGATTTTTTTACATTATATAGAACATTCTAAAAACAATATTCCTTGTTCAACTGCTAGGTTACATTGTTGTTGTTTTTTGCATGAGTGTGTTGTGCATAATATATTTGTATTAGAGTACAAGACTGTGTGAATCTTAATAATAGGAAAATTATCTTCGGTGCTGGAACACGACTGATAGTAGAACCAGGCGAGTGTTTCTATTCAGACATATCTTTACTGTTAGTCTACTGTTGCAGATTGTAGATTTTATATATACCGTATATTACTTTTATTTATGGAGCCAAAACTCTTTCATAAATCAGCGACCAGAGAGAAAATACTATGAGGTGTAGCAATGTGTGTCTACTAACTTTGGAAAACTTACCTTTGGCAAAGGCATAAAGCTGTTAGTAGAGTCAGGTAAGTGTTTACTGTAATTATTTTCTTTTGTTTATATGATTTTCACAACGTTCAATATATAAATTCATAATGTGTTAAGAGGTGGAATTATTACATGTATTTATTACTAAAAACTATACATTAGAGACTATATATTATAGACTATATATTACTAGTTAATAAATAATACATGTTACAGATATGTACAGTGAGATTCAAATATATGAAGCAGACATATGCACATGTATTTGCCATGGCATTAAAAACTGTGTGACTCAAGGTGCAGGACAGTTCAAGTTAATATTTGCAGAAGGTGTGAAACTTACAGTAAATTCAGGTGAGACATAAATAATCTTTCTGACTTTCATATGATTATATAATTAGTTGCATGATGTATGCAGGTAATAATGCCTTTATGGAATATTGTAAATCGATATACAGTAAACACTATACAATTCTGCTATATAAATAATATTTACATTTAAACTTAGCATAATGGTCTGTATAGAATAAGTTAATGGAGAGTTTTTGATAAGAGACCGAAGAGTGTGTGACTTATTCTGGAAATTACCAAATCTACTTTGGCTCTGGAACAAAGGTGATTGTAGAGAAAAGTAAGTGTAATTTTGTAAAAGTGTAATACATGATAAAGCTTAATATAGTGCTATAATTAATTCAAAGATGATTTCAGGCTTATTCAGCATGATTTGTAAGTAGATTGCTTTTATAATCTATTTATTATACTATTATAACTATACAATTGTAGTTAAACTATATATTATAGTTTAACTACAATTTTATAGTTATAATAGTATATGAAGCAGTATTTTATAGTTACATCTAGTGATACTCAAACATACTCAACAAGGCTGAACGCAGAAAATACACATGTATTTGTCAAGCAAGAAAAAACTGTGTGACTCAAGGAGCAGGACAGTACAAATTAATATTTGCAGAAGGTGTGAAACTTTCAGTAAATTCAGGTGAGACATAAATAATCTTTTATAAACATATTTCACATGATATTAGTTGAACGATGTATTGATGCATGGATAGTGACATCAAAACAATATGCAAAATACTGTTGATTAGCTATACTATACATTTCTGCTATGAATACAAAATATTTACCGTATCATTTAATGTAAAATAGATATCTAGATTAAAAGAGACTTATTGATAAGGGACAGAACAGTGTGTGTCTGGAAACTACAGACTCTACTTCAGTTCTGGAACAAAACTGATTGTAGAAAAAAGTAAGTGTGAATTCAAAAAGTATTACAAAGGTCCTAATATGTAGGAATTCATTACAATTAGGTCAAAAAACGATTTACTGTCATGTATTTCTTATAGGTTTTTATAGCTATAAATATGCCAACCTCTTTTGTAACATTTTAAATATTTGTAAATATTTCTTAAATAGAAATAAATTAATTTTATCCAGGCTGCATCCTGTGCAGAAATATAACCACATTTCATTTTAAGTTAATTCTTTAATAAGCATTTTTCTTATCCTGCACGTACTGCAAAACAAAATATGCTAGTGTGTCAGATTGTGTTTAAAGGTTGAAATTGCAATTGCTATAAACTGTGTGACTGTGAGCAGCGGATATAAACTGATATTCGCAAAAGGCACAACACTTATCGTAAATTCAGGCTGGATATACAAATGCTTCCTATTAATAGTGTGAATAGTCTGGTAATTTCTGAAATTTTGAATGCTTATATTCAACTATGAATTTCATTCCATTTGTAGAAAGTGAAGAATATATTTCTAAATATATTTAATAGATTAAATGGAGAGTTATTGATAAGGGACAGAACAGTGTGTGACTTATTCTGGAAACAACAAAATCTACTTTGGTTCTGGAACAAAACTGATTGTAGAAAAAAGTAAGTTTACATTTAAAAATCACTACAAAGATCCTAATCCTATTTATTTGTATGAAGTTCAGTTACGCAAAATACTATTTCACAACACAATGCTATATAATGTACTTTGAATGGTTCCCTTAAAAACTACATTGTCATCATTTAAAATACAAGTAAATTTCATAAAATGATGTTAAATTAATTATGGCAAAGTAGTTTGTTGTGTACTTTGGGAGCTATAGAGAAAATGTAATGAGATGTAGCAGTGTGTGTCTAATAGCTATGACAAAATGGTCTTTGGAAAAGGCATAAAACTGCTGGTACAGTCAAGTAAGTTTTTGCAGTAAAATCTTCTACTCTTCGTATAATGTTGCAAAGTCTGCAAAGTATTATAGTAATTCATATACACAATCTTCAATAGTGTAAACCCATTATAGGATTTACAGATTCATTTCTACTATATACTTAAAGTTTACAGTAAAATTATTATATGTGGACTTATAGGAAATCATTGCAGTGTCTTACAGAATCTAACTGCTCTCTGGAAAAAAAAAGTAATGCTTTTTATTCTGACTTATATGGTCAAGCAGATTTAGTTACTTTAAAAATGTTTAATGTTAAGCAATGTGTTTAAATGTAGGTTACATTGGTTAATGAGTCAGAAAAGCATTGTGTATGTGACTTAACAGTCATGTTGGAGGCTATAGAGAAAATGTTATGAGGTGTAGCAGTGTGTGGATACTGGCTATGGAGGAAAACTGACCTTTGGCAAAGGCATAAAACTGTTGGTACAATCAAGTAAGTACATGTGGTAAATAAGAGATTGTCTACATTTTGTGCACATGGATTTAATTTCATCCATACTTTCTTGAAGCAGTGGAATTTCAATAATTTTACATTCTAATATATATAAACACTAGGTTACATTTCTTATTTGATATAGAGCATAAGTCTGAAGAATTTTTCAATTAGTTATACATTGTAAGCTATACGATCTGAAGAATTAGTTATACGTTTATAAATTCTAGACAGATTTCTCTAGAAAGACATCAGATAGTAGAGTGTTGTTGATATGGACTGGTAGTTGATATGGACTGGAAGTGTGTGTGAATGCAAACAAGCTGATCTTTGGACCTGGAACAAAGCTTCTAGTTGAATTAGGCAAGTGTTTACAATCTTTTCCTAGTCACATTTTTTAAATAGCTGTGGTCGAAATGTTTTCAGGATATGCAGTTTGTAAATGCTAGATGAAATTCTGTCCTACTATTGAACATTAGGTGATACATATTTACTTTATTCAGGTTACTTGTCGGTTTGATATTTCTGGCCAAATTCTAGAGAGTGTATACGTAATACCTTATTTATGGAGAAAATAGTCTCTTAGATACACTAAGATGCTAGAGAGAAAATGTTGAGAGGTGTAGCATTGTGTGACTGATACCTTTGGAAAACTGACCTTTGGCAAAGGCATAAAGCTGCTAGTAGAATCAGGTAAGTGTTTAGCGTATTTATGTTATTTGGTATAACTTCCTAAATGGATTTTTATGACTTTCAGTATATAATTCATAGTATGTTAGGAGGTGGAACTAGTTACTAGTTATTTGGGTTGTTTATTATATTAAAAAATAATGCATGTTACAGTTATATACAGTGATATTCAAATATATGCAGCACATGTATTTGCTAAGCTGTTCATAACTGTGTGACTGGAAGTGCAGCAAAATTCAAATTAATTTTTGCAGAAGGTGTGAAACTTACAGTAAATTCAGGTGAGGCATGCATAATCTTCAATATGAATATGTCATTTGATTATAGTATGTTTGATTAAGTTGTGTGATGTTTTTAGGTAATGACACCTATATTGAATGTTGTAAATTAACTATATTATACATTTCTGCTATATTATTAAAGTATTTAACATGATATACTGATATAATATACCATACTATAATAGATTAATGAAGAGTTATTGATAAGGGACAGAACAGTGTGTGACTTATTCTGGAGGAGACAAAATCTACTTTGGCTCTGGAACAAAACTTATTGTAGAAAAAAGTAAGTGTAATTTTGTAATTGTAACATAAATTACATCTTAATGCTATAATATTGTGCTATAATGATATTTAACAAAATAGAAAGTGTAGAAATTTTTTTTGATCAATATTTGTTATTCATCATCATACATCATCAGTTCATAGGAATAGTATCAAATCTAACTTTCTTTTAAGGCATTTGCAAATTGAGGCAAAATATTGCGTAAATTTCTCATCCTGAGACTATGCTTTGCTGTCCACCCTGAAAAAAAAAGTAACAACAAAATAAATTAAGAAACTCAGGACTTGTAGAACTCATCATATAGTTCTAGAGCTTTTAATAAAATAGAGTTATTTATAGTGACAGTCAATATCTTTAATAATTACAGTAAATTCATGTGGGATATAAATAATCTTTTATATTAAAACTGTAATTTATAAACTTGAAACCTTGACTGTTCAGTATGGACAATTAATCATCATTCTGCTTGTTCTTACTGGATCATGTGCACAGAATACCATAAACCAACTATATTATATATTTCAGCTATGTTTATAGCAAAATTTAGTGTAATATATAAATAATCGATGAATGGAGAGTTATTGATGAGGGACATACTAGTGTGTGATGACTTCTGGAAACTACAGAATCTACTTTGGTACTGGAACAAAACTGATTGTAGAAGACAGTGAGTGTACAATTATCTGAATCCTGCTTATCTGCATGAATAGTCTTTATTTAAATAGTATATAATTTACAAGTATACAAGTTTATATTTCTGTGTCAAGCATGGTACTGTATACACTGACATATTGAAAATATTGATAAGTGTAGCATATTTAATGTTGTGAAGAAATGCTAGGTTACATTTCTGCATGAGTCCATCATGGATTGTTTATGTGGCTTAACAGTCACATTGGAGGCTATAGAGAAAATGTTATGAGGTGTAGCAGTGTGTGGATAATAGCTATGGAGGAAAACTGACCTTTGGCAAAGGCATAAAACTGCTAGTAGAGTAAAGTAAGTTTTTTCTAGATTTTATATAATTTGCTACATGAATTTCACTACATATTGCAAAATTTAATTTCTTTAGTGCAATAATATGTCACATGCATTGTGTATTTGATATAAATTCTAGTGTGAGAATTTTAGCATTATACAGATTTTTCTACTCAAAATTCCAAAAAACCCCCAAAAAACAAGCAATGCTAGAAACATTTCCCCATGAGGACAGCATGCTTACGTATTTGACATAGACTGTAAGTGTGTGTGAATGTAAATAAGGTGATCTTTGGGGCTGGAACACAACTTATTGTTGATTCAGGCAAGTGTTAATCTTTATTATTATTTTTAGCTTTTTTTTTTCTTCAGAAAATCTAAATCACACAAACTTACAAACTTTCTTGTGAAAAATGAGAAAAATTTAAACAACAAATTTCACAGGCTTTAGCTAAACTACAGTATAGCTTAAATTTGTAGAAAATAATCAGATACTCATTATTTATTATTCAACATTACTATTTTACTGGAATGTTTATAAATTTGTATTTTTATAGTTATATATAAATACAATAATATGTAAGATGGTTGAAGGCAGAAAATGCACATGTATTTGTCAAGCTGTAAGAAACTGTGTGACTGGAAGTGCAGGAGGATATAAATTAATATTTGCAGAAGACACAAAACTTACAGTAAATTCAGGTGGGTTGTAAATAATCTTTCTTCCTAACAGCATAAATGGTCTTGTAATTCCTAAAAACAAGATCATTATTTGTCGCTTGTCCCTGTTAGATTAGTTTTGATTATTTATAAATGTATTTAGGTCATAACATTTTTATAGAATTCTGTAAAACCATTATAGTATATTTATATATTTGAACTATATATTACATTTTTACAGTAGAGTTGAATGTAATATTGATATCTAAATTAAGAAAGGGTTATTGATGAGGGACAGAACAGTGTGTGTTTGGAAACAATAGAATCTACTTTGGCTCTGCAATGAAGCTGATTGTAGAAAAAAGTAAGTGTGTTAAAAACTGGTTTCTTAATCCTATTTAATTCTATTTATTTGAATAATTGACAGTTTGTCAATACAATAATATATAATATACTGTTTCGTAATAAGCCTTATCTAGAAGAAGTTTACTTTTAATAATATTAAATTACAAATATCTTTCATTAAATGGTAGGGTATAGACAACAATGATGTGTTTGTTACAATTTGTTTTTATTGATTATGGCAGGATTACTTTAAAGAGTTATAGATAAAGCAACAGTATCTACTTTAATTCTGGAATGAAACTGATAGTAGAAAACCGTAAGTGTGCTAAAAACTATTTTTACAAAGTATTACAAATATCCTGATCCTATTTATTTGAGTGAAGGTCAGTTTGTTGTGATGTAAAATACTATTTTACAATACAGTACATCAGAAGTAGTATTGTTTACAGCTGGTTAGTTTAAAAAAAATCTTTAATATTTAAAGAAATGTGTTTCATTTTTGCATGAGTGTGTCATGCATTGTGTATTTGACAAAGAAGTTTATTGTCTGCACTGGAGGCTACTGAGAAAATATAATGAGGTGTAGCAGTGTGTAGATAATAATGCACGGAAACTGATCTTTGGCAAAGGAATAAAACTGCTGGTACAGTCAAGTAAGTGTTTGCACACTGTGTTACTGGAATTTTATTACATTCACTAAATGACCTCATAGCATGCAATCGTGGAAAAGACTTGGAATTGTAATGGTTCATATAAATAGTTAAAAAGTAGACTTTTATTTTAACACACCGACTTAGTGTTATGTTATTACTGCTACTTTTTGAGTAGCAGAAATCTAAAGTTAATCTTTGGACCAGGCACAAAACTGATCATTTATTCCTGTGATTATAAAACACTCTTGGAATCGTGGAATCATGTATTATGTATTTCATTGCTAGGTATGTTTCATAATTGTAAGACTGAAAATCTCTTTAGGAACTCACTTAGTATATTTGCATATTATTGCATATTATTGACTATTTTACACTAATTAAAGAAAAACATATATATATCTATAGTGTCTTAATTATCGAGCTTTAAAGTATGTAAGTGAATATACTAAAAATTGCAAAAAATTGGCAAAATTGCACATGTATTTTTCATGCCATAAGAAACTGCGTGATAGTGAGTGGAGGAACAAACAAATTAATATTCGGAGAAGGCACGAAACTTACAGTCAATTCAGAATTAATCTTTCATATTAACAATGATTCTTTATTCCACTTGTACTTGTTTGATTGGATTAATGATGTATTTAGGTAGTGATGCTTTCAAGGTATACCAAAAATCCAGTATAGAGTTAATTTCTATGATATATTTAATGATTACAGTAAACTTTTCTGTAATATATGACAAACAAAGAGTTATAGATAAAGGACAGAACAGTGTGTGACTGGAGGCAACAGAATCTACTTTGGTTCTGGAATGAAACTGATAGTAGAAAACCGTAAGTGTGCTTATTACAAATATCCTTATTCTGTTTACTGAGTGAAGGTCAGTTTGTTGTGATGTAAAATATTATTTTACAATACAGTACATCAGAAGTAGTATTGTTTATAGCTGGTTAGTTGAAAAATCTCTAATATGTTGAAGAAATTTATTTAAATGCTGGGTTACATTACAATGTGAAGTTCATGGTGTATTAGAATGGTAATATAGAGTATATGTCTGTGTGAATCCTGGTGCTGCCAGGATTATCTGTCGTACTGGAATATGTCTTATAGTGGAAACAGGCGAGTGAATTTCTATTCCATTTTTTATTTCACTTGTTTGTGTACTAATATTTATTATTATGCAGTATCAGTTGTAAAAATTCAATGATACAGACTTGTTTTTTGGTACTGAATTCTCATTCCTGTTGGTTGTTAGTTTTCGATTACTGGAATCACAAAGATGCAAAAAGTGTAGATTTTATTACATTATTCTGGAAGACAAAAAAAACTACTGCGTGCATATGGCTCTAATGAGTAAATGTTATGAGGTGTAGCAGTGTGTGTCTAATAATGCTGGAAAACTGACATTTGGCAAAGGCACCAAACTGCTGGTACAGTCAAGTAAGTGTTTGCGGTAATTAAAGTTTTGTATGTTTTGTATGAATTTTGCTATAGAAACAAATGAGGTTGTGAAAGTACAAAAGTTAGTTATTTATGAACTTGTATTTCAGTAGTATATAGTAATAATAGAGGTAGATATAGATCATTGGATTAGTGGATTAGTGTGAAATTCTAGCAAATGAATATTTTCATTCAATGTTTTCATTTTTATCAAGTATACGCAACATGCTAAACACATAACACCCACTGACAAAGATATTTTTCAACTGTCATATTAATTTGATTAACAGATTAACTTTATATGCTACACTATATCTACTACTTGTGTCAAACAAGTCAAACAAGTTGATCTATTACTTAGACTGACAATAAACTTAACTTTGTTTACTATTCAGTTAAGAATTTCAGTTTACATTGTTCAACTAAAATGCAAAGTTATTGCTCAGAGATAGCACTGTGTGTGACTGGCACTGGAGTTAACAAAATCTATTTTGGCTCTGGAATCAACCTGATTGTTGAAACAAGTAAGCATTAACTTATATAAGTAATACAGGGCTAATACATTTTTCTTGCTTTGCTATGAATAAATTAATTTGATTATTAAAAATCACCATAATATAACTTGGCTTTAGCTTAATGGTAGCTTAACAATATCATTTACTTTTAAATAATTACTATAAATTATTTACCTTTAAGAAAAACATCTTGAGAAAAGCGAGACAGTTCAGTTTTAAGAAATGTATTAAGAATGATTAAGATTGTTGAGGAAAGTGTTTAATAGCATCGTGATAAACTTATATTTATTTATAGGTCAGTTTAGGATAGATTAGATTTAATCAGTCTCAATTTATACATTAAATGACAGTAAGGCTATGCTTGTAATTGAGGCTTTTTGTTGCCTGCTTATATACTGTGTGACTGAGTCAAGTGGCCTTTATAAGCTCATCTTTGGTAAAGGAACAATGTTGGTAATTGAAAAAAGTAAGTGATTTTATGTGATATGTATTTTCTTTCATTAATGATTCCGCATAGTATATAAAGGCCACTTTATATTCTTGTCTTTTGGTTGATAATATGGTAGTCATAATAAATCAAAAGACCTACCAACTACCTTATATCGCCATCCCAATATATAACTATAGAAATAATATGTGTTATTTGGATGCAAATAAAAGTTTCAACAGAAGACATTGGAAAAAGGATCTAAGTATGTAGATATTTTGCTCTTATTCTAATATACTGTAGACTTAGCGTCATGTAGTTTCTTACTGTGTGACTAGTCAAACTGGATATGGAAAGTTGTTTTTCGGATCAGCCATAAAATTGATTGTTAATTCCAGTGAGTAAAATGTTTTATTTATGATTACTTCTATTAAGCTTGTCGAGGGATTTCTGCTTGCTTGGCTTAAATGCATAAATATATACTGTGGTATAGTTTTCATTAATTTACTCATACTATGGTGTTAATACTGGTAATTTAGAAAATGCTTTATCATAATAAATGTGATTTATATCCCTTGATATTTGTCCTATAAATATATAGAAAAACATAGGTCGCAATGTCCAAAATTAGTAAATGTCCAATTAATGTTCAAAATTTGTAAAATTGACCTAAATAAGTTAAATGTTGAAACCGAAATGATCAAGAAACAAAGATTTTTTTGATACTATTGCTATTTAAATGTCTAATATAGTCTAAATAAATTTTGGTGATAAGTAAAATTAGGTCTAACTTATAAATACCCAATATTCACTAGCAATGAAAAGTTTAGTGTGTAATAATTAAGTTAAGTAGTATATTAAGTAGTACACAATATAGATAATCTGATTAAAAATATACATTTTAAACACAGCTATAGCCACATGTCTACTATACACACATCCTTTAAAATAAAATAAAAAATGACAAAAAGCAGATAGAATTATCGATCAGGGCGAAAACAGTGTGTGTCTGGCAGTGGAAACTGGAAACTCTATTTCAGCTCAGGAATCCAACTGACTGTGGAGAAAAGTAAGTGTGCAAGAAAAATTATTCATAATAATCATTTATTTGTGTACTGGCTGATTGGTGCAAAATAAAAAAACAACAACATAATAATATACAAGATGTACCTGGTACAAACACTGGTTCTTAAAATGCATGCGTGTAGGTATTCCTTTAAATGTAAAATAATTTGAACATAATGAACTATTCATATATTTAGCTCATTATTTAAATCTGTATAATAAAATAGGGAACCGTTAAGTAGTTTTGAAATAAAATAATGTCTCTGCAGCGAAAGAGTCAAATAAATGGCTTTTCATTTTTATTTTTGGACATGTTAAGATATACTTAAAAAGTATAGAATTACATATGGGAGCCATTAAGTTGTTTGAAATGTTTATATAATGCATGATGCAACTTGTGAGATTTCTTGTTGCTGGCTTTTATACTGTGTGAATGCTCAAAGTGGAGTTAATAAGCTCATTTTTGGCCAAGGCACAAGATTGTTCATTGAAACAAGTAAGTTACTTTTATTAAGCCTTATTAGTTTGTATACATTTAAAGTTGATTTCATTCTTAAAATGATTGTGCTATTAGCTAGAAGTGATTGCAAATGAATATGTACTAGTAAGAGTAAATTCAGCGCAATATTGGGACTAAGCAATTAATATTATCTACATCTATCTACCTCAATTGTGAACTTTAATTTAATACTTTGAACTAATCATTTAGTTTATATGACAGAATATACATGACTAGAGTAAGTTCCAACTATAACAATTTGATACAAAACGCCTACATTAACAAGCTTTGACAGTATTAATCTTATCTTTAGCTAATTGTAATGGAAGGTCAGTTTCAGGATTGTTATTTCAATAAAATTCATTTAAAAAAGATTTATTATTCAAATATAACCAAAACCTTGCAACAAATTGCTTCTTGTCTCTAATATGCATCATATTTGTAGTAGACATGTTTTTGTGCAGAAGTATAACTAAGTGTGACAAGCTCAGGACAGAAAGTAATATTTGGAAAAGGAACAAAAATCACAGCAATATCAGGTAAAGTTTATAAAAAAATATTATAAATTCATATTCTGAAAAGGCTTTTGTTGCTTGGTTAAACTAATACATAACTATTTTTAGTTAGTATCTACAGATACTAGCTGTGTATAAAAAAAAGTGTATAAAAAAGTGTATAAAGAAGGGTATTTGCTAATTTGCTAACTAAGTGAGCCTGATAGGTAAATAACATGACATTAAAAATTCTACCAGTTACAATAACCTTTATCTTTACAATCTTTAAACTGGATCCAGTTTATGTTAGTGACACTGCTGGCACATGATATACAATAAAATAACTTCTGTTTACAATTCTAAAATGCAATAAAATATATGTAGAATTCAGGAAAATGCTATTAAAAAAGAACTTAGTAAAATGTTTCTGAACCATAATACTGGAAGCTATTTCACTCTTATTCAATTTGCTGTAGCCTTAATATCATGTAATTTGACACTGTGTGAATGATGGAGCTGGATTTGGAAAGTTAATCTTTGGAGCAGGCATACAATTGATAATTAATTCCAGTAAGTAGTGCTTTATTCATTCTTTATTCCATTTAGCTTTTTCCATGGTTTGTTACTTGCTTGACTCATGTTATACACATTTTACTGTTTAATGATATAGGTTTTATTGAGAAAAAAAGCTTTGTTCTAAACTTATAATCAACAAATCATGACAAATTATCATATTGGTTAATTATATGGTCTTTTGCTACTCTGCGCTCTGAATCTACTATTATATTTAAAGCACAGAATTTCAATACGGTTACAATCTGCATGCATACAATACACTTGAGTGTTAAAACAAAATTCAAAGTAAATGTATCTAGAATATTTAATGAAAACCATATCCATAGAATTATTGCTCAGGGCCAGAAAATTGTGTGACTGAAGGTATAGGCTGGAAACTCTACTTTGGTTCTGGAATCAAACTGATTGTTGAGAAAAGTAAGTGTGCAAGTAAGCATAGCATTTAAAAAACATAATAATTTGTACTTGTTTACATATTGGTGGTGGTTTGCCTTGGGAAAAAAAAATTATTTCAAAATAACATATAGGCTGTATCTTAAAGCTGTGATTCTTAATTTATTTATTAATTTAGCCATGGACCACTATAATTGTAAAATAATTTCCATTGACATCCTCAGTAAAGATTTTGAACATAATTCAACCATTCAAATATGAATTTTTCGCATTTCAATGATGTGAAATGTAGAGCTTTTTAAACCTAAATCTCCCACAAATCAAACTTACACATTTAAGTTATTATTTAAAAAGTAATTTTTTTAAGTATACTAGGTATAGAGGTTTGCTTTAAATTAATGTAAAAAATCCAACTAGGATATTAATTATGATTTCAATATTATGTATAATACCTAAAAAAATGTTTACCATATAATAACAAGCACGGAATAGTTAATTAACACTTTTACATTGAACAACGATACATGATGCAATGATGCAGCTTATGAGGCTTCTTGTTAGTGGCTTTTATACTGTGTGACTACTGGAACTGGAACTTATAAGATCAACTTTGGAACTGCCACAAAATTAATCATTGAAACAAGTAAGTTTTATGAAATTTACTGCAGCCAGTATAGATTTGATGTTGAAATAAGTCTACAGCGTTACAGGTTTCTACTCTGAAAGGCTTTATTTGCATCGCTAAACAGATACTTTTAGCTAGTATCCACAGAATTTGTGTAAAAGTTGCATTAGTGTATTTGCTTTGTTTTTCGAAAAATTATGTTGGATTGAAACAGAACAGCAGAAGGTTTATATGTAAATAGTAGAACAAATATTTTATTAAACAGTCTACCAGTTGTGATAATCTTAACTTTAAAAATGCCAAATAAAATAACTTATGTTTTCATTTCTACTTCTACTTTCTACTTCTTTAGAACAGAGAATTGCTGTTTAGGAAAATTACATCCATTAAACTGTAAAGGGGCATTGGTGGCTCAGTGGTAGGTTACTCGCCTATCATGCAGAAGGCCTGGGTTCAATCCCAGCCACTGGATGCAGTGCCGGTCCCAAGCCCGGAAAAATGGGAGGGTTGTGTCAGGAAGGGCATCCGGTGTAAAACATTTGCCAAGTTGTTGGTCTGCTGTGGCGACCCCGAACAGGGAGCAGCCAAAAGCAACATCCATTAAACTGTAAACATTCAGAAAGCAGAACACTACCAAAATATAGATTATTGAAAGAAAAACTGTCTATTGTCAGATACATAGTTATTTTGCTCTTGTTCAGTTTGCTGTAGGCTTAATGTCATGTAGTTCAACACTGTGTGAATACTGGAGATGGATATGGAAAGTTGATCTTTGGATCAGGCATAAAATTGATAGTGAATTCCAGTGAGTATAATGCTTTATTTATGATATTACACATATCCTGGAATTGTTACTTACTTGGATCAAGTTATGCATTTTATATCATAGCAGGCATTTTACTGTTGAATGGAACAAGTTTAATTGAGAATAACATGAATATATGTTTTGCTCTGCTTTATAATCTATCTTCAATATTACTGAATATTCACAGTAATTAAAAATAAGTTTCTTTTTCTATAATTGCTAGTCATGGTTTTTACTAAAATAACAAATAAATTATTTCGTATTAATTTTAATCAAGAGCAAAAAAAAGACTAATAAAAAAATCACAGATATAAAACAACACATTTTAGTGCTATTCATACTGGTAAATTACCAGGTCACTTGCTTACTGTGTGTATAGTGACCTGGTAATTTACCAGTATGAATAGCACTAAAATGTGCTGTTATATATCTGTAAAATTTTTTTAATTCATTTTATAATCATACTTAATTCAGTTCATCCAATCTAATGTTTATTGATGAATATTACTTAATGAATTATCCATGAATAATAGAAAGTTTGTGTTCTCCTTACATTTGATGATTCAATGGAAAATATTCATATATATCCAAGTTGAATTTTTGGATTTACTGTGCACAAAATTGTTAGAAGAAAATTTAATTAAATGCATCTAAAGTAAACAATGAAAACTATATCTGTAGAATTATTGATCAGGGTTATAACACTGTGTGACTGATAGTGGAGGAAGGAAACTTTACTTTGGCTCAGGAATAAAACTGGCTGTTGAGAAAAGTAAGTGTGCAACAAACAAATAGCAAAAATGTAATCATTTTTAATTGTTTACAGTCAAGGTTTCATTGATGAAAAAAATCACGTAATAATGTACAAGATGTATGTTTAAAAATATAAAATGTTTAACCAGGGATCAATATTCATGTAAAATCATTCATATAGTACAGATTTATGAACATAATTCAATAATTATATTTAACTGTAAAAAAAAAAAAGTTCATAATGGGATCTATTACATTGAAAAAAAAATCAGTTTAAGGATCAGTTTGTACATAAAAAAACCTGATGCAGCCTGTGAGGCTTCTTGTTGCTGGGTTTTATACTGTGTGACTACTGGAAGTGGAATTAAGATCATCTTTGGCAAAGGCACAAAGTTTAATCATTGAAACAAGTAAGTTTAAACATTTAACTTGCTTGTAAAGTAGTTTGTTTACTTTTAAAGTTGAATTGGCTCAATGATTATTTACTTCTAGCTTGAAATGACCACTAATTTAATTTAATGCTTGGAACTAATTTAATATGACTTTTATTACTGAGGTTAATTTAGATGTTTTTTCATTTTTGTATCACTTTGGACACAAATTAATTTTTAGTCTAGTAAAATGAGCATGATTGAAAAACCTAAAACAGTGTTCTAACATTTTGGTAATAACCCATCATAATGGTAAATTTAATGGTATTTTGCTTACCAACAAAAAAGTTTCCGTATCTCTCACATAGGATTGATCAGTAGAAAATTTCAGATTTTGTATGTTATATTTAATTGCATGTACATATACACATGCACATTTATAAATAAGCTATTTAACTAAAAGCATAGTATCTAGAATCTAGTCTATAGAATTCTTGATCAAGACCAAAACACTGTGTGACTGATGGTGCAGGATTCAAACTCTACTTTGGCTCAGGAATCAAACTGATCACTGAGAAAAGTAAGTGTGAAACATCAAAAATAATATTTTAAAGACTTAATTCTAATAATTTGTGTGTAGTTCATCAATGAAATATTCATAATAATGAAATATTAGTCTAGAATTTAAAGACTTAGTTTCCCTGAAGCAGAAGAAAATCATAGTTAAAGGGTAAAGCAAACCTTAAACATCATACCTGAGCTTAACTTTGAACTTAATGAGGTTTCGGGAAAACTGGCCTGAACTAAAGTTAGTGATACTACTGGTACTAGATTTTGCAAATCATGATAAAAGTATACAATTTCAACTTACAATTCTACTTGTAACAAAATTTAATTAAACTGGTCTAGAATACATAATTAGAGTAAGAGAATTGTTGTTCAGGAAAAATACATTGTGTGACTGATTCTGGAGTCCAGAAACTGTACTTTGGCTCTGGGATGAAACTTATTGTTGAGACAAGTAAGTAGCAAAAATTAGGAAAAACAATAAATAAAATGTTAGTTAGGCTAACAAAAAAAAGAAGTTATTAGGTCTCATATATATATATATATATATATATATATATATATATATATATATATATATATATATATATATATATATATATATATATATATATATATATATATATATATATATATCACTATAGTATCACTAAGTAATATAGTATCACTAACTTTAGTTCAGGCCAGTTTTCCCGAAACCTCATTAAGTTCAAAGTTAAGCTCAGGTATGATGTTTATATATATATATATATATATATATATATATATAATATGATATAATGTATAACTGCATTCTCCAGGACTGTAAAATTTTAAGCTTTTGTTTGTATAGTAAGTGTTTAGCCTACTTTAGGGAACACATAACTAAGAATACATTTTTTTTTTAGATGTTATATAAGTAGGGTTTTTTACATTATTACAAATTATTACATCCCATATAAATCCCAATGTCTATACTTTATTGTTGGTCCATAATGGAAAGCTAGATCCAATTATTATAAAATGTGAGATATTATGGCAGTATTTAATGGTAAAGTAAATCAAAATGTTAAAGATAAATATGGAATTTTAAATGCGATAACTATTTCATATGTAAATAAGTTTATGCTGCAAGTCTCCATAATGTGTGAATGATGGAGGTGGATATAAGAATATCTTTGGCACAGGCATAGTGCTGACAGTTCAAAAAAGTAAGTTACTGACATTAAATTGTTCAGATTTAACAGATGTGATCTTACAACTTTTAATACAAAAAACTTTTTTGTATTTAAGATTTTTGAAAAAAAGAAAAACTATCAAAAATTGAAATTAATTGAAGTAAGTCTTCCAGAATAATGAGTAACTTATAGAAAGTAACTAATAATTTGTATATTTTGGTAAATTTCTTATGCTACAAAGTATTATTTTATACTATAGTATTAAATTTCTACTGCTAGTGGCACAGGATATAAGTAAGATACTTAAAATAATAATATTGGATACAATTGCAGTGTACATGTTAACTCTACATATTATTTAAAATAAAATAAGTGAAATATATGAAATGTAGCTAGAATATATCATAGAAAAGCTATGTAGAGATAGTGATCAGGGCCAGAGCACTGTGTGACTGATTCTGGAGGCTGGACAGTATACTTCGGCTCCAGAATCAAACTGAGTGTTGAGAAAAGTAAGTGTGCAACAAAGAGCCAAATAATCTTATATGTTAATGTACTCACTGAGATATACTTAAGAAGAATATAATTACAAGTGCAGAGGCATTACACAGTTTTCAATTCCTAAACAAAGCATGAAAACTCGTGAGGCTTCTTGGTGCTGGGTTATATACTGTGTGACTTCTCAGGGTGGAGTTTATAAGGTCATCTTTGGCAAAGGCACAAAGTTAATCATTGAAACAAGTAAGTTATTTAAATTATTAATCATCAGTGCAGTCAGCACACATTCAGTGTTTAATTAATTGCAGTGATTATGTAACTCAATACAAATGAATGACTTAAGTATAAATTCAATTAAAATTGAATTATTGAAACTAATGACTTTGTATGATGATATATATATAATTACTATTTGATGTATTACAGTTTTCATTTCCTAGAATATATTAATGTTTAATTTCCTAGAATATATTAATGAAAAATAAAAATAAAAATTATCGCCTTAAAAATACAATAGAAACTTTGTCACTATTATTTTGAGAACTGTATAAATTAAAATATAAATATAATTAAATAGTGGATCTATAAAATATTTTTTATCAATTTATGGATCAGCTTGTACATGAAAAAAACATGATGCAGCCTGTGAGACTTCTGGTTGCTGGATTTTATACTGTGTGACTACTGGAAGCGGAAATTATAAGATCATCTTTGGCAAAGGCACAAAATTAATCATTGAAACAAGTAAGTTAGATTTCTTAAACATTATTGTAGATCGTTTACTTTTAAAGTTGAATTGGCTCAGTGAATTAGGAGTGATTAATTGTAGCATGAAGTCAATACACATTAATAATGTAAATGTAAATAAATTCCAATTTAATACTTGGAGCTAATTTAATATGACTTTATATTACTAGGGTCAGTTCAGATGATTTTTGATTTTCGTATCTAGTAAAATGAGCATGATTGAAAAATACAGTGTTCTAACATTTTGGTAATGACCCCATCATAATGGTAAATTTAATGGTATTTTGCTTACTGAATGCAATATCAAAACTACCTCAATTTATACACCATGTTTATATTAACCATCCACCAATAATACAAGTTTCTGTATCTTGCACATAGGATTGATTAGTAGAAAATTTCAGATTATATTAGCATACACATACACACATCCACATTTATAACTAAGCTATTTAACTAAAAGCATAGTATCTAGAATCTAGTATACAGAATTCTTGATCAGGACCAAAACACTGTGTGGCTGATGGAGGGTTCAAACTTTACTTTGGCTCAGGAATCAAAATGATCATTCAGAAAAGTAAGTGCAAAACATCGAAAAAGTATTTTAAAGACTTAATTCTAATAATTTGTGTATAGTTCATCAATGAAATATTCATCATAATGAAATGTTAGTCTAGAATTTAAAGGCTTAGTTTCCTGGAAGCAGAAGAAAATCATATTTTTAATCACTGGCCTGAGATATCATTAGTGATACTACTGGTACAAGATACTGCAAATCATGATAAAAGTATACAATTTGTATTTACAATGGTATTTGTAACAAAATTTTATGAAATTGGTCTAGAATACATCATTAGAGTAAGAGAATTGTTGTTCCGTAAACAAACAGTGCGTGACTGACTCTGGAGCTGATAATTGGCTCTGGAACCAAACTTAAGCAACAAAAATAAGGAAAAATAATAAATTCAAAATGTTAGTAAGAGGGCTAACAAATAAATTTTGAAAAAAAACTTAGGTCATATTGTATATATACTGTATATATCTATATGATGTATTTTTTATTATGTACTTTTTCATAGCCAAAAGCCAACTTTACATTTTTTACTAAAAATATTCTCTACGACTATAAGACAGTTTTTGTTTGCATAGTATGAAATTGGAGATGAATTATTAATAAAGTAATGAACATTAATGAACACTTAAAAAATTTGAAAAGTTTTTTAAAATACAATTCAAATCATCAATTGTCAAAATACAATTATCAATTATCAAAAAATACAATTGTACAATCAAGTAAGTCTTTAGCCTACTTTAGGGAACAAATCTATTATTTAGAATTATGTTTTTAATATGCTATACAAGTAGGGTTACAAACATTATTACATAAAAATCCCAGTGTCTATACTTTATTGTTGGTCCATAATGAAAAGTCAATCAGCTAGATCCAATTACTTTCCAATTAATGTGAGATATTATGGCAGTATATAATGATAAAATGAAGCAAAATGTTAAAGTTAAATGGTAAATTTGATAAGACTTCACAAGATTTCATATGCAAATAAGTTTTTGCTGCAAGTCTCCATAATGTGTGAATGCTGGAGGTGGATATAAGATTATCTTTGGCACAGGCATATTGCTGACTGTTCAAACAAGTAAGTTACAATAATAATTTTTTTAAACAGATTTGTGCTTACAACTTTTTATACAAATGATTTTTGAAAAAAGTAAAACTTTAAGTAAATCTTCCAGAAGAATACAAAGTATTATTATACATACATACTATGTACAGTATAAAATTTCTACTCCTAATGGTACAGGATGTTAGTGAGCTATTTAAAATGATAATGTTTGGATACAATTACAGTCTACATGTCTACTATACATATTATTTAAAATAAAATTAAGTGAAATATATGAAATGTAGCTAGAATATATCATGGAAAAGCTATATAGTTTTAGTGATCAGAGCCAGAGCACTTTGTGACTGATTTTGGAGGCCGGAAATTATACATCGGCTCCAGAATCAAACTGAATGTCGAGAAAAGCAAGTGTGCAACAAAGAGTCGAATAATAATATTTGTTTATATACTGGCTGAGATATACTTAAGAAGTATATAATTACATGTGGAACGAATTAAATAGTTTTAAATTCTTAAACAAAGCATGAAGCAACTCATGAGGATTCTTGTTGCTGGGTTATATACTGTGTGACTTCTCAGAGTGGAAGTTATAAGCTCATCTTTGGCAAAGGCACAAAGTTAATCATTGAAACAAGTAAGTTATTTAAATTATTAATCGTTAACGCAGTCAGTAAATATTCAGTGTTGAATTAATTGCAGTGATTATTTAACTCAATACAAATGAATGATTTAAGTGTAAATTCATTTAAAATCTAATCATTGGAATTAATGACTTTTTATGATGATATTTATATCATTATTATTTCATGTATTACAATTTTCATTTGTGTTCATTGATACAAGAATTGCACAAAATAAACAAATCTAGAATATATTGATAGCCAGAAACTCAACCTCATTTCTTTTAGTCCAGTGTAATGCTTGTATTTTTGTAAAATTGTAATTTTTAAATTGTTACTTCTAATCCTTTAGTTAAAAGCCAGAGCAAATTGTTTCATGGCACTCTGATATGTCTTATTAGTAGTAAACATATTTTTGTGCAGACATATAATTATGTGTGACATATTCTGGACAGAAAATAATATTTGGAAAAGGAACAAAATTGACAGTAATATCAGGTAAAGTTGCAACATTACAACTTTCTATTTGAAACATTTTGATCTCTGACCTAATATATAACTACTTTTAGCTAGTATCAAAAGAATTTGTATCAAAATTGTATTGAAATATTTCCTAAATGAGCTATGTGTTACGGTCATAGTTAAATATTGGAACAAACATTACATTTTACAGTCCACCAGTTAAGATGATCTTAATTTTTCAATGCTTTTAGTGAACAGGAATGAGGTTCATTTAACAACATTACTGGCACTTGATTACTATTTGCATTTCGACATTTTTGGCTTGGACTCATCCTTTAAAATAAAATCCAATGAAATACTATGGTAGATCAGAGAATTTTTGTTCAGGAAAATAACAGTGTGTGACAAACACTGGACTTCAGATAATCTACTTTGGCTCTGGAATCAAACTGACAATTGAGACAAGTAAGTGAAAAATTTGTGAAAAATAAACTTGCTAGGAATATATATTTATACTTGGAATTTATATGTAAAGAATTTTATTAGACTTTGTCCAAAACTATAAATGTTATTGAAGAGACCATATTTAGGGTATTTCATACATGCTTGATATGACATTTAACAAACTAATAAAAAGTATGTTTATCCTTCGCTTAAATATATATACTTGGTAAAAAAAAAAAAAAATGTTAGCATGTTGTTAGTGCTTGATGTAACAAGTTTAAAATAGAATAATATTTTTTCAAAATCTCATATCAGAACTTTAGTCAAATGTGTGAGACTAGACCAAAGAGTTTTTACTTTGGGACAGTACAGTGTGTGAATAACAATAGAGTCTATTTTGGCTCTGGAATCAAATTAATCACTGGATTAAGTAAGTCTTTCACATTATGAAAAAAATGTACAATTTTTAAAATTGTAAAAAAAAAAAATAAAAAAAAAAGTGTAATAGTAGATACTGAAAATGAACAAAATAACAATTACCACTGGGTACTAACTTAAATGTAGTATGAGATGAAATGTATGATGCAATATATATATATATATATATATATATATATATATATATATATATATATATATATATATATATATATATATATCTATATATATATATATATATAATCTTTTGGTGAAAAATGCCGGATATTTAGTCAGAATGATTTAAACTCTGTTAGGAAAAGTTGAATGTGTGACTAAGACAGGAGACTGGAGAATCTATTTTGGCTCCGCAATCAAATTAATCACTGAATCAAGTAAGTGTTTCACAAGAAACTTTTGGAAACTGGACCTAATTTAAATTCAATAGTGAAAATCTACATATAAAATCTGCAAATTGTTATTCACAAAAATGCACAGTAAAAGATACAACCCTAACTTAAATTTACATTTTATAGTCATTATTTAAGATAAAATCTGATGTAATATAGCTAGAATACTGCTTTAGAACTGAGAATTATTGCTTGGGAATATAACAATGTGTGACTGACGGGTACCAAAGAATCTACTTTGGCTCTGGGATCAAACTTATTGTTGAAACAAGTAAGTAGCTAACAAAAAACTGAAAAAAGAAAAAAAGCTTTATTGAAAGATTAGCTTTACAGGTTATAAAAATCTTTTCATGCTGCATAAGAAAGATTCAATGACTAATTGGATTCCTAGGTCTAATATACTCAGAAATTATGTAATGTACTTTTATTTGTTTTCTTTTAACAAATTCTTTACATGCTTATTTATTTTCTTGTCAGTGTGCAGGCATTTAAGCATTGCAGATCTTAAGTAATCAACTCACAAAATTAACAAAATTAGCATAGCACTAATGCATAATAGACAGCTACTTTTAGCTGGTATGCACAGTATGTTATATAATATATTGAGTACTGCTTTATAACAGATCATTATTGCTCAGGAAAATAACAGTGTGTGACTAATGGAGTCCAGAGAATCTACTTTGGCTCTGGAACCAAACTGACAGTTGAGACAAGTAAGTGAAAAATTTAGGAAAAAAAAGTTGCTAGGTAATATATACTAGGAATCTATATAAGGAATTGTATTAGACATTTCCCAAAACTATACATTTTCTTGAAGAGACAATATTTAGGGTATTTCATGCACAATATGACATTGATACTGATATGACATTTTTCAAAACCTCATATCAAAACTTAAGCCAAATGTATGAGACTAGTCATATGACCAAAGAGTTTTTGCTTTGGCACAGTACAGTGTGTGAATAACAATAGAATCTATTTTGGCTCTGGAATCAAATTAATCACAGAATCAAGTAAGTCTTTCACATTTTTCTTTCACAAATGATGAAAAAAAAGTGTACAAATGTAAAGTCAATTTTTTAAATTGTGAAAAATGTGTATGGTAGCTACCCCAAATTTATTATATTTTATTTATATGGTCACTAAAGGAAATGAACAAAATAATAATTACCAGTGGTACAGAGATAAATTAAATATAGTATGGTATAAAGTATATGACGCAATAAGAATATATATCTTTTGGTGAAAAATTCTGGATATTCAGTCAGAATAATCTAAATTCTGGATAACAATAATTAAAAAACAAAACAAGAAAGAAATGTAACAGGTAACATCTATTCAAGGTCAATATGTGTTTTTATTATGTAGGGTTTGGTTCAGTGTTTAACTAATTCAGACAGGAGAATTTAATTTTAGCTCTAGAATCCAATTAGTCATTGAAATAAGTAAGCCTTTTATGTACGTTATGAAAAGATTAAATAAAAAAAAATAGATTTAAAACTGTAAAGCTAATCTTTGTAATGCAAATCTTAAAATACATAAAATCATATTGAATGTCTATATTTTATTATACATGTATAATGTAAAGTTGTTCAACTAGAAACAAGTAGAAATTCCACTAATATATAAGATATATTATGATAAAGTAAGGTAAACTGCTGAAGTGAAACAATAATTACAGATAAAATTCAGTTTTTATTCAAAAAAGTTTTTGCTGCATGTTCTCGTAATATGTGAATGTTGGAGCTGGAAATAAGATCATCTTTGGCACTGGCATAGTGCTGACAGTAAATACAAGTAAGTTACTGACATTAAATTGTTTGTAATTAACAAATTTGAACTTTGCACAAAAGCTGCATCATAATATTTGCGTTGTATATCAAGAGACTGAGACTGAAGTATCACATTATAAAGTTAGATAGTTAATCTTAACTTCATGAGGTTTCTTAAAAACTGGACTGAGTAGAAACCTATGATACTACTGGCACCCAATATTGTAACATTAATATCCGCATACTGTAATGTGCAAAAATACGTGGTATAAGATTTATACTATTTACTCATTGTTTAAAATAATATCTGATAAAATATGGCACCAAAACAGCTTAAACCCAGAAAATTATTGCACAGGAAAATAACAATGTGTGAATACTGGAGTCCAGAAAGTCTACTTTGGTTCTGGAATCAAACTTATTGTTGAGACAAGTAAGGGGCTAACATATTTTGAGAGTAACGAATGCATTTAATGTATTTTTATTATATATATATATATATATATATATATATATATATATATATATATATATATATATATATATATATATATATAAAAATAATAAATTTTTTTGTTCTAAAGATTTTTAATACATGCTTGGTTATGTAATATACACACACATACTAGATCAAAACTAATAATCTTAGTTATTGTTTAATTTTTTGAAGAGCTCCATAGTTGTATTCAGTTCGAATTTGGAAAGTTTCCCTAAAGCATCGCCGCACAAACATTATAGTTGGCAGAAAAACATTACATCAAACACTGTCTATCAATTAAGATAATCTTTCTACACTTTCTGATGTTTCTGTGAAATTTGACTGTGTTTAAGTTAGTTAGCTAGTACTGGCATGTAACATTGACATATTGTAATGCTCAAAAATACATAGTAAAATAATACAACTTCTACTTACAGTTCTTTGAAGCAATCAGTATTTCAAACAAAAAAATATTGATGAAAAATATCTAGAATATTGCTTTAGAAGAGAGAATTTTGGCTTAGGAAAATAACATTGTGTGACTGAAGGGGCCAGGAGAATCTACTTTGGCTCTGGAATCAAACTTATTGTTGAGACAAGTAAGTGGCTGACAAATATTAGGAAAAATATTTAGCATTTTAAGATGTATACTAACCTTTAGTCAAAGACATTCTTTTAATATGCCACTTATGATATTTAACACACAGTGAAAATATTACTTTTTCACTAATGTAATTTTTAGATTTTTAGCCTTTAGATTCAAATTATGTCATTGATTAACAGCTTTAAAAAGTTTTATTTATCATAAACTGTAACAATGATTTTTTTTAATCAAACATATCAGAGTAGTCATATGACCAAAGGGTTATTGCTTAGGGACATTACAATGTGAGATTAACTCAGAATGATGACTTTATTTTGGTTCAGCAATCTAATTAACCAATCTAGTAAGTGTTTTACATAAATAATAAAACAATAATGTTAAAAACTAGTCTTTCAAATTGCGATTCATGTATGGTTGTTCACATTATCTACACAAAAATCTGGCTGCTAGCTGTATTGCATAGTTGCACATAAAATTACACTAAAATGTAACAGTATATAATGTTAAAATAAGGCAAAATGCTGAAGTGGAACAGTAATGTTTTTGCTTCTGGTCCACATAATGTGTGACTGCTGGATATAAGATGATATTTGGCCAAAGTACAGCGCTGACAGTTAAAACAAGTAAGTTACTGAAATTAAATAGTGTATGGTTTACAGTTTAGATCTTACTTTGAACTTTTATTCCAAATTATTTAAAATGAAGAAATATCAATTCCAGTGAATCTTATGTCTCTCAAAATTCAATTAGTTAATGTCCTAACAATGATTATTTTGCTAAAAGCACACAAGTATTTAGGAATTATTAGAAATATACAACTTGATACAACATTGTAGATATATGAAAATTTGAGATCATACTTCTTGCTCTGGGTTTGTACAGTGTGTGACTAGCTCTGATAATTGGAAAATATATTTTGATTCTGGAACCAAATTGATTGTTGAAACAGGTAAGTAAGCTTAAAGTGTTCTTGTATGTGACAGGACTATAAAAAAACTGATGTGTCAACAGTTTATTTTATATTGTGACATTGTGTACAATGTGTTGGCCAGCGCTCTTGATATTAGATATGCTTTCAAAGATTTATGACAATATGATCTGAAATGTGTTAAAGATTTGTGAAACGCATTTGTAGAAGTTCTAGAAGAACGCTAGAAGATATTGTTTGGTACTGTTTGGTAATGGTCATTGTTTATATACCATTACACAACTGAAAATTAAGAAATATAATCTTTGGAAAAAGAAATTGAATTGACAATTAGAAGATGTAAGTAAATGCTAATCATTTTAAGAGAATTTATGTATAACGCTATAAGACATCACTAGAGTACCTAAAGAACCAAATTAAAATTTCCATTGATTTATAAAACTGGATAACACTTAAATGTGATCTCAACTTTGAGAAACTTTGTGTTTATTTCAAACTCTTTTGAAAACATTGAAGTGTAGCATTGCCATCTCCCAGCTCCACTGTCCCCAGTTACAGCTTGACCTCGGGTTATTGTTAGCGTGATGTTGTGTTTGTGCATGATGTCCTGTGGTGGATGACCTGGCATCCCATCCAGGGTTTATTCCAGTTTTCCATGACCCTGACAAGGTTAAAGCAGCTAAATGGATAAAAATATTAAACTAGTGTATGTTACTGTTAGTAGCCTGCATGTTTTTGTGTGGCTGTATAAGAGTGTGTGACTAACACACAGAAGCTAATATTTGGGAAAGCAACAAAGCTCACAGCATTATCAGGTAATGTTTTAATTGTATTACTGGTTTTAGATAAGTAACCATATCTACTATACAGATATACAACATCATTGTACAATTTGAGCCAGCATTTATTTGATACATTGTGTGAGGTAGAAGTTTTTTGTTAGATAATATCACATTGTGTGACTACTGGAAGTGGATATAAGCTTGTCTTTGGCAAAGGTACCAAGCTGGTAACTCAAACAAGTACGTTTTCATTATTACTTTACTAGTTATGTAGTATTTTGTATTACATGTATTTAAATTTATTATAAAAATGCTTAAATATTCTAGTTTTACCAAAGACCTTGGATAATTCTTGTCTTGATGTGAGAAATGGTATATATAGGTTTGAGGCAAGGTAATGTCCATTTAATAGACATAAGAAGATAGAAAGTTCAATAACTATGAACTTCTAAACATCAACTTTGCCTTTTACTGCATTTGATTGCTTAATAGAATTCAATCCATGCAGCAGAAGTCTATTTTTTGAGTGGTTGTGTAACAGTGTGTGACTGATGGAGTGAAGTTAATATTTGGAAAAGGAACAAAGCTGACAGTAAATTCAGGTAGTATGGTTTAATTTATTTTAAATTGATTGTCACACTTTTCTTTACATCTATCTGTAACATTATCAGACCTGATCTTGTTTATTGTCAACTAATTGTAAGACACTAAATATGTCAAAACACAACTGAACATTTGCCATAACACCAAAAATATGCTAAGTACTAAAATAATCTAACCTAACTCAAAATACTATAACCTCACATAAAATACTACAACCTATTAGTAAAACACTCTGGCATAATAATTGACTAGGCAGATATCAGTGTGTGTCATACTCCAACAAGATTATTTTCGGTAAAGAAACCAAGGTTACTGTTTTTGCAAGTAAGTTCAAGTTTAAAAATCCAGTTCATGAAATTTAGTTGAACTCTAATACTTATTTGTCTCTTTTTACATTCCTGTAATTATTTAGCTCATTTAAGCTCTATTTTCTGTTTACTGAAATGGATTTTAGACATTGACTTGCAGTTGATCGCACCTCAACAAATTGGTTGCATTTGTAGTCTAGATGTCAAAATCTTAAAAGAAAAAAAAGATTATTTTGTAGTTATTGAATTGTTTGGAGTGACACATTTAGCTCCTACCAGAAGTTTTTGTTTGACTTTATCACTGAGTGTGACTAATTCAGGAGTGGGAGGGAAAGTAATATTTGGACAAGGAACTAAGCTCATTGTACATTCAGGTAATTTTTTCCTGCATTAAAATCATTTTAAAGTTTAAAATTGTTTCAGTAAAAATGTAGATATTTCTCTGCCATTCATCACAGATGTTTTTTTTAAATTGTATTAAAAATAATTTTAATACCTTAAAAAATGATGTAAAAAAATACATTAAAGTGTAGAATACTTTCAATACTTTCAAAATTCACATGCATCAACATTCAACAATAAAGATTTATTTCATCTAATAGGATTTTGTTTAATAGGCAGAGATTTAGTGTATAAACTAAGAATTTTTGAACAGTTGACCATTTATATAATATAGTACATAACTTTTCCTAGCTACATGTACACTTGTTAATAGTAGAAAATTGTTTAAGATAACAGTTTTTATCATGAAGTTTTTGATGTCCCATTGCATGCATCAAATTTTTAATTATGTGACAGGAAAATATAATCTTGTATATATTTGGTGCATCACAAAAACATGTATCAGAGAATTTCATACAAAATGGCACAAATGAGTGAATGTATCCAGAAGCTATTGCTGGAGGGTTCACTAGTGTGTGAATTTGGGGGACAAAAACTCTTTGGAAAAGGAACAGGGCTGCATAGAGTCGAGTAAGAAATTTACTTAAACATTAATTTATACTTGTAAAGTTGGTGTATTTTATAGTCAACTGTCTCTTCTACATTCTGCAATATGTAACAAAACAAAATGATATTTATTTTTGTAGACACTGGATGGGGAATATTTGAAAAATGTACAGAATTAGGATTGAATTAATAACAAAAGATAAAGGAAATAGTTCTTTAATTTCATACCACTTTTCAATTTTCAAGTTTTTTCCTCAAAAATCAGTTTTTTGACCTCAGATATGCCTATTACATGTACTGTTGATTGACTTAAGAAAAATATAGGGTGTAGAAAGCCTGAATAATGAATGATTATATCCAGAAGTCATTTTGCTAAAGGTTTCGCTAGTGTGTGAATGATGAGTGACAAAATCTTTGAAAAGGGTACAGCACTCCACATAGTCAAGTAAGAAATTCTGATCAATTTATTAGATAACTATTAAAAAATTTAAGCTGTTAAATTCAGATTAATAACTGATTTAATAAAAAAAACTATGCTCTGCAAAAAAAGTTTATATTTAACATGTCCCAGTATGCAACAAAAGTGCTTATTTTTTAATTCTCCTGATTGATAAAGCAAAATGTAATTTCAAAAGATTGACTTATTTTTGAATGGATATTGGGAAAATGGAAATTAATTGGAAAAGGAATGGAATTAGTAGTTGAATTAGTAATGTTAGTAAAAAGAACTTAAATTTTAATAATTAAAATCTTTATATTGAATATAATTTTAGTTGTCATCATTACTTGAATGCAAGATGCTTTGACTGACTTGTCAAGAAGCATATATTCAGATTCACTAAGATCTGCATTAAAAGTATTAAAACTAAGCATGCATAATTTTCTTCCCATTTAGCATAACTATTATAAAAATAGAAATCTGATATGCTATTTGGTGTTGAAAGCCAAAAATGAATGAATATATCCAGTAGTCTTTTTGTTGGAGGCTTCACTAGTGTGTGAATGATGCAGGCCAAAGAGTTATCTTTGGAAAAGGAACAGCACTACACATAGAGTCAAGTAAGGAATGATTATTAATTTATTAGGGAACTGATGAAGTTAATTAACTGCTTAAACTATTTTAGATGTTTAAAAGGAAAAAGCAAAGCTTTTCTACATTTAATAGTTGTATGTTCCTTAAGAAAAGCATTCTTCTGTGTGAATAGATATTAGGACAATGTAAATAGATGGGACAATTGGAAAATGATATATAATTAGTAACTAAATTAGTAAAATTTGGTAAAGGAACTAGTTTTTGAATTTCACACCAATATTCAATGCTAAAAGTTTTATATTAAATGCAATTTTATCCATCATCAGTATTCAAAAGTTAGATTTATATTCGGATTTACATTCATATTTATAATTGGTGTGGTTACTAAGATTACTTTAAAAGGTAATTAGATTTGGTTCTTAACATTACTCAAAGTGTTTGAGTAGAACAATCAAAAATGAACTAATGAATGAATATATCCAGTAGATTTTTTGCTGTGGGCTTCACTAGTGTGTGAAAGTTTGACAGTTTCCCACAAATTTTATATTTAAGTTTTACTTTTAAGGTTATATTAATGCCAGTAGTGGAAATGTACATTTGGATTGAATTGATAACAAGTATAGATTCCTTTTTGCTAGTGTGCTATAAAAAAGTAGTGAGGCTTAATTAGTACATATTTATTTATGCTTAATATTCATCATAGAGTATTTCATACAATATCAAGTGTAGAACACAACAAATGATTAAATATACCCAGAAGTCTTTTTGCTGTGGGATTCATTATAGTGTGAATGATGGGGGACGCAGAATTGTCTTCGGAAAAGGAATACTAATAAACATAGAGTCAAGTAAGAAATTATTATAAAATTTTTTATAAAACAAAAAAAAGTAAGTAGTTGAAAGTAGTAAGTAAATGAGTTTGTTTTGCTGTGCAGAGCTTTCTGAAATATTACTGGCTATTACTATAAAGTTACTTTAAATTAAAGTTCATGCAGCATGGGTGAACATGACCATATGTTGTTGCTTTGGAAATAATTTAGAATTGATGTGTTATATGGCATACATTTTCTGTATTCTCTGTGATTGCTAATGTATGATTGCTGGAGATGCAACTTGGAAAATGCTTTTTGCTACTGGAATCATGTTAACAATTAAATCAAATAAGTGAATCACGTAACTATTTTAGAATTTTTAATGGTAAAATCAGAGAAATAACAGATGAAACAACAAATAAAATGTGGAAAATACATTCATGTTTAAAAACATAAAAGTAGAGGGAGCTGAGGTATTTTATAAATATTTCAATGTAATAAATCCCTAATTCTTTTTTTACAGATAAAATTAAAAATTACAATGTGGATAATTGAAAAACTTACGCTATCACTTAGTATTACTTGCTAGAAATTGTACTAAGTATTATATTTACAGATAGCCTGAAATTATTAACTTTTAAAGTTATTTGTGTGGAAGGTACATTTTTGGGATCTTGCTAATGAATTTAGCATTGTGTGACAGTTGGAAACAAGCTTATATTTGGTAAAGGCATCAAGCTGACTATGAATTATAGTAAGTACTTATTATAATGATATCAAATGCATTACATGTTTCACCAAGTTGGTAATAATTAAGATATTATGTCTAGCGTCTAAAAATGTAAGTAAAAAAATAATTTTTTAGTGTATATATGGAAATATCGATATATCCTGGTTGTTGTTTTTTTTAAACAGAAGTATGGTTGGATGTGTGAGCAGATTGATTTTAAAGCACTTATTAAAAGGGAGTTTAATGTTTTGTGTGACTTTTGGCAATGGAATGGGGAAAATATTTTTTGCTATTGGAATCAAATTAATAATTGAATCAAGTAAGTGCATTAACTGCTTAGGAATCTTAGACGGTAATCTCAGACCAATACAACGAATGAACTTGTTTTATTTTATCTGTAAAATTTCTATTTAATGGCATGGTAGATTTTATTGCTATCCGTGTCTTGATACCTGAGAAATTCAAACAGTATAATTAGTTAACATTAGTAATTTTTTATTCACTTTCACTGAAAAAACTATACACTTTTTAGCTACATTTTGTACAGAAATTTGATTTATTTCATGTGAAATTAATACAGTAAGTGTGTGGTCATTGCTTCAAAGGAAGTCCTTATTAATTAAGCATAAGATTTATGTTTTATTTCCAAATTGTTTCTTGTTGTCCTTTGACATTATCTTAGCAGGTAATTAACGTAATTAATGTTAATTAACGTTAATTCTGGAATTAACGGAATTAACAAGTCAATGGTGTATATTGATACTAAGAATATGGTTGCCATACCAAAAATTTATATATAGTTTGCAAGCTATAAACTAAACTCTATGTTGAATACAGTAAGGCTGTCTAATTATTGTCCAGGCCACTAGTACTGTGTGACACAAGGAATCACAAAAATCACATTTGGAATTGGAATCAAATTGACAGTGACAGCTAGTGAGTACAAATTTATTTAATTTGCCTATTTAAAAAAACATTTAAATCATGGTACATTCAATATATTTACTGAACTTGTTTTATTTCCATATAATCAACATACAACAATTGATCAAATTAATCAAGATTTAAGTTCATTATATTAATCGAGATGACTATAGCAAATATTTTACCATGATTTAATGTCAAACTGTGATTTTTTTCTTTTTACTTACAGATTTACTTAAGTTAAACTTTAAATACCTTGACATAAATTCAACAATAGAGCAAAAGCATTTATATAAATGTATATTGTAAATTGGTGGATAAGAAGCCGTTTTTATTACTCTTATTATGTGACAAAACAGATTTATAAGTAAATGTACAGATAAGACCCAAAGATTATAGGGCATTTTTTCAACATACAGCTGTAAGATTTTGACATGAGTACAGTAATAGTGTGAATGATGGCTTTCGAATAATATTTGCCAAAGGAACTTCACTCACAGTTCAGTTAAGTGAGTAAAATTTTAAAAACTTTAATTATGACAAAGATGTAACTAGAAAAGAAGAATTAACTCTGCAATCTTTGCTTAGTTTCACAAAAACGTAAATCTGAGTATGGAACATATTTCTGTAAGCTAATGGTTTAGGAAAATATTATGTTGAATTCAATTTAAATTAAATTCACTTTTATCACATAGGTTAATATTAGTGTATGAACAAAAACACGTTTTTTTGCCTAATAAACAAATCGCATATTATACTCTTTAAAAATTACACCTATAGTTTAGAAATAACATGATATGCAGTCATTACATATTATTGCTGAAGGTATTGCTGAATTAAGGTTGTGTTTTTAAAGAGCTTATTGTTGGGTAGCTTGTTAATGTGTGACTGCTATAGGTGCACAGAGTAAAATACTCTTTTCTACTGGAATCAAATTAATGATTGAATCAAGTAAGTGCATTAGCTGCTTTAGCATTTTAGCTAACGTTATAAAATTTAGCTAACAAAATTTCAACATTTGTAAAATTGTATGCTAGGTCACATATCTCCACGATAAGAAAAAGAATAACCTGGTAAATTAAAACAAACTTAAGTAAAGTAGAAGTGATACTTTTAAGTACTTAAGTACAATTTTTAAACATTTGTTATTTATGAATTGTTGTAAAGACGTTGTAAAATCTCAATTCTCTAAACTGAAAGATATTGTTTATGACTTTAACATTGTGTGACAACTGGAACTAAGCTTATATTTGGTCAAGGCATCAAGCTGACTGTTACTTATAGTAAGTACTTATTTACCACAACTATACTATACTTTGCATGGGGTATTTCACTAGGTTGTTATTACGTTATATTATGTTCTCATATCTTTTTAATTTTCAATGACACTTTTTTACATTTAAAGCCAAATTTGGAAACTTAGACTTGATAGAGGTATTGTAAAGTACTATTCATAGAAATAAAAGCTTTTCAGAGATGTAGTTGCCATTTGAATGTAAAGTTAAAAAGTGCATGAAGTTTTTTTATATTTACTAAAAAGTTTAATTCAGCTGTTTAATTCAAACACTGTCACTTCATAAGTAATTCAGATGCAATATATTTATGTGTATACTGCATGATAGGCTGTTAGTTGTTTTTTTTAATTTTTATTTTTTTTTAAGTTAGGAGAATATAGTTGTAAGTGTGAGCAGACAAATCTGGTGTTCTTAAAGTGCTTATTGTTGGGTAGTTTGATAATGTGTGACTACTGGAGGTGGTGTGGGTAAACTAATCTTTGCTACTGCAGTCAAGTTAATAATTGAATCACGTAAGTAAATTGCAAAAATCAGAACAATAACTGATTTAAAAAACGTAAAAATGTAATAGCTTGGATGAATGTACAGTGCAGTTAAGTGAAAACATTATAAGTATGCTTTTAATTAATGTTTATTACCTGTTTAGCTTTAGCCTCGTTTTTGCATTGTGGTCTTATAATATGTGACTACTGGTGGATTTAAAAACATTATCTTTGGAAGGGTAACAAAACTTACTGTGCTCTCATGTAAGTTAATTGTTTAGCCTTGAATCTAACTTCAGGTTTTAGATTTACAGTTTGCCTGAAATTATTGACCTTTAAAGTTATTTGCATTGGGAATTATTTTGGTAGTTTTAAATGAATATGCTATATATAGACAAATAATAATTCATTCAGTTAGTTTTTCATAGACATGTGCTTGATATACAAAAAAATTCATATTAAATTAAAATGCAAGTGTGGAATTTACTTTATAGTTGTTTAGATAGAGCTTCAAATTCATTTACATGATATAATAATAAATCTTTGGATTTACTTTAAGTATTAAAGTACAAGAAGGCATAAAATGCATGTGCATGAACAAACAGTCAATCATATCTCAAATGTAAAATAAATACAACTACATACATCAAGGGATCATGTATTTATTGTGTTAAATTAAAGTAACTTTCAAATCACCTAACAAAATATCCATAGCTAATTTCATAGTCCATAGCTAATTTCTATGTTGAATGGGTGTGGAAATTATTGTTAAAATATGTTGAAATTATTGTCTAAGGCAGTAATATTGTGTGACTTCTGGATACCAGAAAATCATATTTGGAGCTGGAACCAAATTGACAGTGACAGCTAGTGAGTCTTTATTTATTTAGTAATGTTATTTGTGTAAGAAAATTAAGACATTTTTTCCCCACATTTCATAGTCAAAAATCAGTATGATTAAACATTTGTTAGTTGTTGTTTTTTTGAGGTTTAGTATTAAATAACTTAAACTTAACAATAGTGGAATCGCAAAAATATAAACTCTCTAAAATGAAAGATATTGCTAATGAACACAGCATTGTGTGGCACCAGGATACAAGCTTGTATTTGGTCAAGGCATCAAACTTACTGTTGATTATAGTAAGTACTTCTTTATTATAATGATAATATACTTTGCATGGAATATTTCACCAAGTTGATCATACATAAAGAGTATTATCTATTCCAACAAAGTTATTAAAGTTTTTAGAATTTTATGTACTAATCAAAGAAATAAATGTCTGATCATTACTTCAAGTAAGGCCATATTTATTAGCATGGAGAAAATGAGGAAATGAAGAAATATTACTAACTTTCTTCTGGTCCTGTGACATTGTTCTAGCATCTAAAAAGCTTTAAAATAAAAAATCATATTTAATTAAATGGTGTAAACCATGCAATTGTAAAATGTCACTTGACAAGTATAAAACAAAAGTTATATAATAAAATTTGTTAGTTAACGATGCTTAAAATATCAAACAATGTCAAGTGCATAAGCTAAGTTGTATGTTGAACAGAATCAGGAGGTAGATATTATTGTCCAAGGCACTAGTATGGTGTGACATATGGAAGCACAAATATTATATTTGGAATTGGAACCAAGTTGATTATTACAGCTAGTGAGTAATTCATTCATGATATTAGTAAATAAATGTTTGATGTTGCTTTTTAACTTATTTAATTTACAATAAATGACAAGTTTTGAGTTGTTGGGTACATTGATAATGTATGTCTACTGGATGTACAACTGGAAAATGATTACTTGGTACTGGAATTCATTTAATAATCAAGTCATATGATATGTGCATGACGCATTTTAGGCTTACAATCAGTGTTATAGTACACTGAAAAAAGTACACACTTGACTACAATAATAGTTTTTACTAAATAACAAACTTAAATATTGAGATGTACTGAATTGTAAATATAAACACTCTAAAATTATAGATATTGTTAATGAGCATAACATTGTGTGACATTTGGAGACAAGCTTATGTTTGGTCAGGGCATCACACTGACTGTTAATTATAGTAAGTACTTATTTCTTAGCATGATAATGGGATACTTGACTAGGTTGATCTTAATGAAGTATATTATTCATGTTATTTCAAACATTTCAGCTAATTTCCAATTTTTCACAGTTATGAACCAAATTAAGATACTTATAATTAAGACATTTTATAGAACCTTAGTTAGAAACAGGTTTCTTCTTGTCCTTTAAAATTATTCTAGCATGGAAAAAAGCTTCAAAATAAATTCTGATATTAATGATAGATTTGTTGTGTCATTCATTTAGTAAAATTTCAATTAAGAATCTATATCTGTAAATTCCAATTAAGAATCTGTACATTGGTTACATAAACACAATACAGCTGTACAAAGAATATATAGTAGTTTTGTAAAGCCCATAAACAGATATCTAGTATTTAGCTATTTATTCATTATATTCTTGATATTAGTGAATAAATGTATTGTTTCTTCATTCATAATTCACATATAATGTACTTTATATAATGCTGGTTGACTTACAAAACTTATAGTTGTTATGTCTGAGGTATTCTTAAAGTACTTAATGTTGGGTAGTTTAATCATGTGTGACTACTGGAGGTGCAGCTGGAAAACTATTATTTGCTACTGGAATCAAGTTAATAATTGAATCACGTAAGTGCATTAACTATTTTATGTATTATATTTGATTATGCAGTAACAATAGTTACAATTATTACTCTTTCATTCTCTTGTATGCAGTTAAGGTAGCTTAAATACTTAAAATACTTAATATCAATCAATCAATCTCTAATTCACATTGAAAGAATATGTAACTCTAAAATGACTATGTAGGGAAGAAGAATTAGAAAATGTTACAAGTTTATACTAAAACAGTCAGCAACATTTATTTGTCTGTTTAGCAATTTTTTGTTTGTGTGACTGGAGGATATAACAATATATTTAATATGTGTATATGTTAAACATATTAAATATTTTAAGGGATCATATATTTATTATCTTAAGGTATAGTATGCTTGCAAAGCCTGTGACCAAATGTGAAGTGAATAAGCTAATTTGTATGTTGAATAGATGTGGAAATTATTGTCTGAGGCACTAGTAATGTGTGACTTCTGGAAACCAGAAAATCTTATTTGCAACTGGAACTAAATTGACAGTGACTGCTAGTGAGTAAATATTAATTCTTTTTCGTTACAAAAAATATACAATTATTCAATAATAAAATATAAAAGCTAGTTATTAAATTCATTCTATTCAAATAAACCAAGTTGAAAAAACAAATGATAAAAAAACTAAACTATAAACCATTTAGCATGTAGGAACATTGTTATTTTATGTTTGTAAGTTTAAATGTTTTAAACCTATCATGGAAAACACATATTTTAGACCCTGAACTCTGAACCCTGAACTCCACGGGGCTTCAGTAACTTTTTGTTGTTTGTTAGTGTATGAATTATGCAAATAACAAGATTATCTATGGAAGTGGAACAACATTGATTGTTCAGTCCAGTAAGTGTACTTTTTTCATAAACACTTTATATTGCATCATATCAACTACAAACCTACTATAATATTAAAACCCACAGGCTGGTTAGTGTCAAATTGTTTAACATTATCCAAAGCTACAAGTTCTCCGTGAAATGTTTATGTTTATTAATATTAATTTATATAATGAAAAATATATGATATTGTAATTAATAATTATGTTCTAGTGTTATTGCTGATGTTACAGTGTCAAATTTACTCAAATTTAATCCAGCTTATAAAATATTGTATAAGAACTTAAAATATCTCTGGATAAAATATCAGATGGAACAAGATTCCAAGAACATTTATAGAAATCTTTGTGTGTACAAAACAACTTTACAAGGAAATGATGAAAAAATTAGTTTTTGAGATGAGATCAGTGGTAGTGTGACTGATGGCTATAAAATAATACTTGACAAAGGAACTTGGCTCACAGTTCAGTTACGTAAGTAAAATTACAAAATTCAAATAAATTATAAAGTATAGCTAATGTGTGACATCTGAAGGCTGGAAAGTCATAATTTGAACTAGAACCAAATTTGCAGTTACTTATAGTGTGTACTTAGTGTTTTTTATTTATTTTCATAAATAATAAAATTTTCATTTTGTTATATTTATCAATATGATTACTTTGCCAGATTTATTATAGTAAAATTAGACAGCATTCCACAGAATATTTTAAATATTTTTTTTAAATGTCTTGATTAAAAAAATTACAGCAAAGTTGTTTTAATTTAGTTTAGTTCACAGTTGTTTAATATAAGCTGCAGATGTACCTGTTCTCTCTAATATACATAGCGTAGAATTTAGCAAGAAATTTACCAAATTTCAGGATCTTTGACGATAATAAAAAATTAGTTCTCAGAAATTAACTTACAACAATTGCTATAAATGTAATTGTTTTACATACAGTTAGATACTACTAAGCTATTCTCACATCAAATATTTACTAATAATCTGTGGATATAAGTGTTTTAATTAAAAAGCAAAACTCTTAAAAAACTAAAAGATTGTACAAGATGTTTCTTGATTATCATGGATTGTAAAATCCACTGGAATGTTAATGATGTATGGTGTCTGACTGTGTGAATGATGGTTATGGGAAACTCATATTTGCTTCAGGGATAAAACTAACTATCCATATGAGTAAGTTTTTCATAATATTGATATAGATGTTGGATTTATTGCTTAAACCATTACCATGGTGCGAAATTCTATATTAAATATAGTAAAAAAGAGATTCACAAAGATTCTTTCACATAGATAACTATTTAATTTCTATTCATTGACTGGCATAAAAGATCACCACCACTTCTTACTATTCGAGAAAAACACAAACCGAACAAATAGCTATTTTCTTATTTTAAAAGTTAAAATAATTGGCAACATTTCTCATGGACAAATAATTACTTCACTGGAGTGAATATTTAATTCACTGGAGTGTTAATGTTGTATGGTGTTATGCTGTGTGAATGATGGCTATGATAAAATCATATTTGCTGCAGGGACAAAATTAATTATTCATACAAGTAAGTGTTATATAGTTATAATTTATTAAACCATACACAAACTTATTTCAAATCACATTTATGTCAATTAACACACATGCTAATTGATTTCATATGTAGACTATGGGGCTAAAGCATAACTTCTGTTACTAGCAGTTACTGCTAGTGAGTATTTACAAGTTTCAGTAATAAAACAATATTTTGAATCATTTTTAAACTTTAGAGCACAAGTATGTTTAGGTGTCAATATCAAAAAGTATATGTCTGTGTATATAAGTTTAAGAATATCAACCTTTACAAAAAACATGTCTAGATTTAGACTGACCTTCACACTAATGTGAGTATTGTATAAATACTCCAAGAAAATGGGGGTAAAAAACATTCTAGTAAGACCATGTTTTTGTAGTACATCCAATGTCTGTGTGAATACTGGGTATAAGATCATTTTTGGACATGGAATTCAAGTAACTGTTCATTCAAGTAAGTTCTAATATTTGTAATAGTCATGTTTGTGATATTATGGTTTGATGCATTAATCTATGTTTTATGGGCAGTTACATAATTGCAAACGTATTTCAGTGATTATATGTAATTTGGTCTACACAAAATGACAAAATCTTCTATTCTATGATAATGTGATAAAAAAATAAGAATATCAAAATGTTTGGAAATAGCATAAGATTAAATATTAAAATAATTTTTATTTATTGATTTGAGTAAAAGGTTAACAGCAGTTTTTAGTTTAAGATTTAAATATAAGCTGTGCAACTATTTTCTTGAATTAAAGAGTTAAAATAATGATGGAAATTTCTTATTATTTTCTTTAGCACACAAAATCTCAAGCATTAATGTAAGGTCTTGTACTGTTTGAATGATGGTTTTTGTAAAATCACATTTGCAACAGGGACAAAATTAACTATCCATACAAGTAAGTTGTCCACAGTTTTAATATACTGGCAAATAAAATGTAGCTGCAAAATTCATTCTGTATATTATACTTTAAAAATAATTTTTAAGATTGATAGATGTCGAGTGCTACTATAGGTTTCTGATATTCAGCTAACCAACATGTTTGTTGGTGGGAGGAAAGGATATGATAATGTAAAGCTTTAAATCATTATGTAAAATCAGACTGGAAGCTTATTTATGGACAAGGGATTAAACTTGCAGTTGAAAAGAGTAAGTTACTATTAAAACATAATTGGCAAAAAAAGGACAAAAATTGCATTGTTCAATATTGTTCATTATGTTGAATTTCTTAATTTCCTAATGTGTTGGTTCAGTGTTAGTTTTCATATTTATTGGTGGCCTTCATATTAGAACTTAACAAAGATGTGCAAAGGTCATAGAACGACAATAGTTACAAATGCAATCCTAATATTTTTTGTGAAAAGAGCACTTTGCAAGCTACATGGAATGAGCACAGAATTCAGATCTATGCTTGATTTCCACTTGTGTTAATTGTTGAATTTAGTCAACTCTAGGAAAATTTAATAAAAAAAATCAAATCCTTCTCAAACTTTCCCAGTTTTTTACATTTAAAGAAAATGGAAACATTGTAAATAAGTCAGAAAAGAAAATGTAGTTGTTCTGTGATACAGTGAAAAACAAACTGAATTGTAGTAGCTAACAAAAGAACAATGTTTATTTTTTATTTGTTATTATATATGTCAAAAATGTTTAGCTACTGGAATAAAAAATGAGTCAATGAAGCTGTAATGAATTGTAACATAATTTTAACCTCATACTAGTACAATGATGTTGTTGTTGTTCTTTTGGCAGCTCCCTGTAGAAACTATTGCACTACAAATGTGTCTTAGATATTAGCTTTTCCTTAGAATGAAGTTCACCATACAAACAAGCTTAATACCTTTAGGGTTTAACCTGTCTTTAGTGAGAAAACTATTTTAAGTTTTTAGTTTTTAGTAATGACAAAATGTTTTTAAGATTCTGAAAAATGATAAAGGAGACTTTCCTTTGAAGGTTTCTGTACTTAATTTGCATACAGTGTGAATGATTACAGTAAAATAATATTTGCATCTGGTATAAAACTGACAATTGAAAAAAGTAAGTAGAATGTATTAGTCTTTACACACTTTATTACACTATTTTTATTAAACTATTATGTTTTGGATGTCCGGAAAACTAATCAACTAGTCTAAGTGCTAGCTAACATAATGTAACAAAGTATGGCAAGTTAGCTAGTTATGTACAATAATACGTTGGATGTAAAAATATTATTTGAGTCTGGTTCAGATCTTTATTTTCTAGTTTTCCAATCTTTCTTGAAACAATTGCATAAAGCAATAAAATATGGCTGACTGAAAATATTTATAATGACACATTAAGTGTGTGAATACAAATATAAGGATAATCTTTTAACAAAATTAACAATACAATCACGTGAGTATGTAAATAAAATGCAAGTTTTGGCATTCAGAACTATATTCAGAGTTCCAAAACTTTTAAGTTATGCAATATATTTAATTGACACAATCTACTTCATGCATCACTTAGGTCTGTATTAATCCAGTAAGATTTCTATATATTTTTTTCTTTTTATAGAAAATTGCATATTTGTGTGTCAGAAACAACATTTTGCTATGTGAACCATCAATGTAGCATATTCTATAGGTTGCAAATTTAGCAGTATTTGCAATTAAGGTAAAAGCAAGATTCCATGTCTTAACTTTTCTTAAGCATATGAAATATGATATAATCATTGCTTGGTTGAAAGATTATGAAAATCTTTGGCAAAGACACAATTAAGATTGATAAATGTAGCTCGAGTTTTAGTTATGAAATCAATATATGTGTGTACTGAGGTCGGTGCAATAACCTGTCTCCAGTGGTGAATACAGTTTGCCTTGTTGGATTTTTGGCAAAATGTGTTATAACAATCAAACAAGCAGAATTAATATCTAGCTATATAAATAGTGTTAAGCGGGAATATATTCTCTGTGACCTGTTTAATTTTTATTTAGTTGAATCCAGATCCAAAATCTCTACTCCATTGTTTCAGATGAAATCTAAACAAAGTGTAATGAGAGTAATACATTCCTTCTTCCTAACTTTTAGGACATTCTAATCTAATTTACTATACTTTTTATCTAGACTTTACTAATCTACAAAGTAATTTCTGTTGCCAATTTTTGACAGCTAGACTTTGTGCTAATAAATGGCTTAAAGTGATTTAACTAACAGTCACTAACAGCCATAAGAAATGGTACAAAGTAGAAGCTGGGGCTTATTTCCTTCTAGCCCAGACTGTACATTTATACAGTCTGTCACTGATACAGTCACGGGTCACAAAAGGACAAATGGAATAAGACATACATGGTTTAAATGAGTGCACTTTGTCTATGCATACAATGCTTAGAGCTTCATTAACATTTCAGATAACAAAACTGACCTTGTTATATTGAAAATATGCTGAATAAATTGAATTATGAGCTTTAAGAACTTATAAGCTTAAGCCATTTTATTAATGTTATTTTCTATGTGCAATTTCTTGTGTTTACAGAAGAAAAAAAGGAACCAGAGTATTACAAGCTACAGAGTGAAAAAAATGAAGAATTCTGCCTGGCCACTCGCTTTACAGTTCAAAATGCCACCTTTGCAGCATGGCCAACTTCTAAATACCCAGCAGATGCAGTTCAGTTTGAGGACGAGGGATATTACAGCAGGCTTATGCTGAAATCTAATGAAACATGTGATGAAACTGGTGAGAATTTAGACACAACACATACACCACTGTATTACTAAGAAATATTTTGGACTGCTTACTTTTTCTTGCAAGATAACTTAATTATTGCACAAATACTCATAAACATTTTTTTCTTTATTGGACATAGAGAGTACCTGTGATCATAAGAAAGAAGATTCTTCCAATTTCCAATCAGGTAAATGAAGTTCTGCTGTAATTGGTTTATTTTCTTACTTACATACAGTATATACTATAATCAGTAATTGTGGATTTTAATGGTACCGAACAATTTTAAAATGTTGACTTTTTTTCTCTGTAGATGCCAAGACCAACTTTTTGGCATGGACTATCTTTTGGCTGAGGGTTCTTTTCTTGAAGACCGTCGTGTTCAATGTCTTGATGACGATGAAAGTCTGGTTGAACTAGTGATTTTTAAAATTGGTAAGCATTGTTATTATAGCTGAATTAGTTTGTCTTGATTGTTATCAAGTAACAAAAGTTAAATTTGAAAAAAAAACAACAACATTACAATAAAAAGATAATCATGATAATATATGAATGGGAAGATCGCAAGCACTCAAACAAACCTCTAACAGGAGTCACATTAATCATTGGAATTTTTAAAATTTTTTGCTCTGAATTAATATGGGCACAAATACTGAATTAAAATCTGGCATTTTTTAATCACATTTTTTTAAATTGTTCCATTAATTGTATGCATTTGCTTACTTGAAGGATAAGCTGACCAAGCAGTTATCTGCTATACTTACAGATCACATCCATAGATTTATGAAAAAAAACCTTTTATTTGTTTTAAAAGGTGGACAGTACTCATTAATTGACATTAATTGATTAATTGTCATATTTAAGTTTTTAATTTTGGCATATTGCCAGACTGAAACCTGACATTCAATGCTAACGTCAATCTGTCAAGACAATGGCACTAGACTTACTTCATATTTCATACTGACATCACATAAGGAAAAGTCCAAATTAAAAAACACACATAACTTTGTTTTACTTATGCGCTACCCCATGAATCTCTCATAATTCTATCCTGCTTGCATCTACCTAAGCTGTTTTAAGCAGATTCAGTACTAAATTTTTATTATGTATGCCTAGCCTAAAACTCTGAACATAGCCCATAAAAAACAAAACAAAAACCTGATATTTTTCAACTCCATAAACACAGTCTGTAGTATTAAACATGTAACTTATTGACAAATATTTGACAAACTTTTGCCTTTGCCTTAGTTGTTTTTAAGATTCAATATGAAATTAATTGTTTGAAAAATATCTTTTGTTTCAAACATAAAAATCTTTTTTTTAAATTGTTTTTTAAGGTGATACAATCCCATACTGGAAGACCTGGATGAATTTTGTGCTGTCTACATGAAGAAAGCGGAATGTTCTGCATGACAACATGGTTGTTGAAATGCAATGTAATATAGTTATTATTTGTTCATTTAAGAAATATCTCTTTGCTTTTTTTGATCAAAGCAATACTTGCTATACAATTAAATTAAATTTTATTTAAATAGCTTTTTTAATTTACGCTTTGAAAAAGATAACTTTTCACAATGTACTACCCAAATTAAATATGTTGACCTTTGACTGCTTGTTAAATCTGAATTCTAAATTCAGTTACCTGTTTTTTCTGTTTATTATAATTTCTACTCAGTGCTACTAATCCTGTCTTTTCATTCTTCTGTTATGTATCATTTATAGTACCATGTTGGCTGTTTCTGCATAGATATCTCTTTGAAAAAAAAAACATTAACAGAATATGCTAAGATATATGTACATGCATACTCTATACTATACTTTTGCACATCAAAATAAATGAAAATTATATGAAACAAGACACAAGATTTCTTTTTTTCTCTCTAAAAAAGCTCATATAATTTGCATCTGTTAATAGCACTGCAAAAGCAAGGAAATAACTTAGATATTTTTCATGAAATGTGTTATCTTTTTTTTTTAATCTAATTTTTTTAATCTAATCTTTTTTAATTGGCTACTCTAAATTGCCCTTACCTATGAGACTGCTTGAATGTATTGTATCTTTGTGCATGGTGCCTAGTATTTCCCAGAATGACCTCTGGCTTCACCACGATACTTGATCAAGTGTTTAATCACGATCAAGTGTTTACTACTATAATAAAAAAAAAAAAAAAAAAAAATATATATATATATATATATATATATATATATATATATATATATATATATATATATATATATATATATATATATATATGTTTCAGATAATCAAACACATTTAAATATTAGTTAGAGATAACACAGGTAAACACATCATGCAGTTTTTAAATGAAGGTTTTATATAAACAAAATTCAAAACTACATGGCCCTGTGTGAAAAAGTGTTTGCCCCCTAAGCCTAATAATTGGTTGGGCCACCCTTAGCAGCAACAACTGCAATCAAGCATTTTCCATAACTTGCAATGAGTCTGTTACAGCGCTGTGGAGGAATTTTGGCCCACTCTTCTTTGCAGAATTGTTGTAATTCAGCCACATTGGAGGGTTTTCGAGCATGAACCACCTTTTTAAGGTCATGCCACAGCATCTCAATCGGATTGAGGTCAGGACTTTGACTAGGCCACTCCAAAGTCTTCATTTTGTTTTCTTCAGCCATTCAGAGGTGGATTTGCTGGTGTGTTTTGGATCATTGTCCTGCTGCAGAACCCAAGTTTGCTTCAGCTTGAGGTCACAAACAGATGGCCGGACATTCTCCTTCAGGATTTTTTGGTAGACAGCAGAATTCATGGTTCCATTTATCACAGCAAGTCTTCCAGGTCCTGAAGCAGCAAAACAGCCCCAGACCATCACACTACCACCACCATATTTTACTGTTGGTATGATGTTCTTTTTCTGAAATGCGGTGTTACTTTTACGCCAGTCGTAATGGGACACAGACCTTCCAAAAAGTTAAATTTTTGTCTCATCAGTCCACAGAGTATTTTCCCAAAAGTCTTGGGGATCATCAAGATGTTTTCTGGCAAAATTGAGACGAGCCTTTATGTTCTTTTTGCTCAGCAATGGTTTTTGTCTTGGAACTCACTTCATTTGCCATGCAAACCATTTTTGCCCAGTCTCTTTCTTATGGTGGAGTCATGAACACTCACCTTAACTGAGGCAAGTGAGGCCTGCAGTTCTTTGGATGTTGTTGTGGGGTCTTTTGTGACCTCCTGGATGAGTTGTCGCTGCGCTCTTGGGGTAATTTTGGTCAGCTGACCACTCCTGGGAAGGTTCTCCACTGTTCCATGTTTTCGCCATTTGTAGATAATGGCTCTCACTGTGGTTCGCGGCAGTCCCAAAGCTTTAGAAACGGCTTTATAACCTTTTCCAGACTGATAGACCAGTAGTTTAGTGACCTCAAGTTGAAGCGAACTTGGGTTCTGCAGCAGGACAATGATCCAAAACACACCTGCAAGTCCACCACTGAATGGCTGAAGAAAAACAAAATAAAGACTTTGGAGTGGCCTAGTCAAAGTCCTGACCTCAATCCGATTGAGATGCTGTGGCATGAACTTAAGAAGGTAGTTCGTGCTCGAAAACCCTCCAATGTGGCTGAATTACAACAATTCTGCGACAAGAACTTGAAAACAAGATGAGTGTGCCAAAATTATTAGGCTTAGGGGGCAAACACTTTTTCACACAGGGCCATGTAGTTTTGGATTTTGTTTTCCCTTAATAATAAAAACCTTCATTTAAAAACTGCATGATGTGTTTACTCGTGTTATCTTTGACTAATATTTAAATGTGTTTGATTATCTGAAACATTAAAGTGTGACAAACATGCAAAAAAATAAGAAATCAGTAAGGGGGCCAACACTTTCTCACACCACTGTATATATATACAAATAAATATATTAATACATTTTTTATGTGACATATTTCTGAAATACTGTTGATATGACCCTAGCTGATATACCACCAGCTGCACATTATAATAATTTCCTTTAATCATGTTTGTCAGAGCACACAGAAAGCAGACAAATACATATTTAAAGATTTTTTTTTTTCTTTAGAACTCTACTGGAGAAAACTCAGAACTTTCCAAACTTTCAAAACTCAAAACTCAAACTTTCATTATCAGTGTGCAGAGCAGAGCCACTGTTCTTTGATAATGTGTGATTAGTCAATACCAGCTTTTTCTCCAGCAACTTCATACACCATTCTTTTTTTGTCTTTTAAGTGTGTAAATACTTTTAACATACAGTATGCTGTATATAAATTAGAGTTTTGTAAGCTTTAGGAATAGCCCATTTTTTTTATTAAGTGCTCTTACTTTATTATTCTGCCTTGCAGTGTATCTCACACTTTTTTTTCTACACATGGTAATGTTTTCTGTGGTTTTCCTGCTCACAACTAAATGTGTGATCTTGCAACATTTGCAGCAGCAAGTGCAGGGTTATTAGAAGCACAACTCGGGTAGTAAAAAGAAATTCTTATAAGTATTGTATGCATATGTATCGATTCAAATGTTCAAAAATGTTTACAAACCCATTTAATTTGCCAGACACTTTAATCAAATAACTTCAGAATAGGTAGGTAGAATACAGTTTAATTTATTTTAATTTAATTTTGAGCTCAGTCAAAAGGAGACAGCAAAACAAGCTGGATTTGAGTGTTAATACTCGTTACTGATACAAACGTCAGTGATGGAGCAGCCAGTTTAAGTAACAAATAAAACATACCAGGATGTAGTGTGATAAATAAACAGCAATAGCAAAGGTGCGATGCTACCTGACTCATAGTTACTGTTACCACCCTGATATGGATTATTTTCCAATAACAGCACCTTGATATCATTTGTTCCTATTATTATAGCTTTCATTATACAATTAAAGAAAAACACATCATGCTCATAGAACAGTCGTTCCCTATACAATTATCAAAATCAAAATCTGTCCATATGGAACCTCTAGCATGCAAATCTCTGTGTATAATGTGTATAATGTAGAAACCACAATGTATAAGGAAGCGCATTGTAATAAAAACCTTGTAGGTGGACCTTCTGTTATTTAAGGAATAAAATATGATGAGTCTGTGATAGGATAACAATCCATGTTCTTTTGGTGTGATGCTGTTCCCACACTCAAGTTGAGTAATTTCCTATAACAGCACATATATATAACATATATATGGGAAAATAATCAACTTGAGTGTGAGAGCAGCATCACACCAAACCATCATAGATTATTTTCCTATTACATAAAGACTTGTATTTTATTCCTTAATACATTTAACTATTTATCATAACATTTAATGTTGTGGAAAGTCTGCAAGACAAGTTCCTGTCATCACCCACATAACAAAGTTACAAACTTGTTGAGGGTGAATCAGAATGGAACTGATTATTAATTAAGAGTTTCTTGATATTTGCTATGCCAGAAAATTGAGCAATTGATTTAACAAGTGAAAAAATCTTGTTTTAGAATGAAAACTTCACTTTATGTTTTCATGCTCATATCTACATGTGTAATGCTAACATAATCTATCATATGAACCATAATTCATTAAACCGTGTGTTTACTTCCTTAAACCTCTCCAAATTTAATAGTTTTATGTCCAAAATTTGAAATTGACATGATTGGGATTTACTTAATATGTCTCACATTTGAAGAACTAAAACATATTATTCCCTGTGACACAAAGTTTAAAAAAACAAACAAACAAAAAATATGTATTCACTCTTCTGGATCACTTGATAGAATCACATTTAGTTGCAGTTATAGCTGCATGTCTTAGGACATCTAGATCCTGATCTTTTTTGGCCAAATATCTTTAGGAGCTTGTTTTGTGCAAATTTCTAAAGCTCTGTTAGATTTAATCAGATTGAGCACAGTTGCATTATTGATTTAGAACTGTAACTTCGGCATTATGCCCCATGAACAGATTCAAATTCATTGCTATTAACAAAGTAAATATGTAGAAGTGGAGGGCACAGTAGCTTAGTGGTTAGTCAGTATTTGATTCCCACATCAACCATGTGTGCATGGAGTTTGTACATTCCCTCTGAGGGTTTCCTTTGGGTACTCCAGTTTCCTCACCCAGTCCAGAGACATGTGTGGAAGACTGACAAGCATCTCTAAAATGTTGAATAGGTGTGAGTATGTGTGACTGTGCTCACTGATTGGTTGGCATCCCATTCAGGGTGTCCCCGACCTTGTACTTCGAGTCCCCTGGGACAGGATCCATGCTCATGATATTTCCAACAGGGATCTTCTATCCCTTTTTTCAATAATCTTTTTCAAGATGGTGGCAAGCATGGATGCAGTAGTCTGTTTGGGACACTAAAGCTGTGCCTTACCTTCATAATTAGGAACACCTCACCACAAATTCCCTCCACCCGATCCCAATGTTGTAAAATAATAACATTGGAAACAATTTTTGAAAATAAACGGCATTCATGGCAAATTATGTCATGCACCTGTCACAAGTCATGCCCAAATGATTGGAGAACAATAGCTAGTTTTGTGGTTTAATGTAGTCATGGCAGCCAACTGTGGGAGAATAGGGATGTCTGTGCCATCCAGCACACCATAAACCTATGAGACAAGATTTGCCAATCAATTATGTTATGTTCATTGGCCTCAGCTACATTTGACAAGCTAATATAATCATGGATTAATTGTTCGTTATTAGATGTGCATACAGCAAATAAACATTGATCGACTGCTGTTTTACTTATTGCAAGTTTCCCCTACTACTCTGTACTCTTCACAGGCTGCCACTTCCGAGTCTGAACCAGTAGTCAGTACAACCTGTGATGGGCCCAACATCAGGACCATTTAACTGGCATTTAAATAGCATCTCAAACGTGGGCACAGACAATATTGCAACCAGAGACTTCCTGTGAAGTATTTCATCTCTACCTCCAACAACATGCTTTTGGCTACGTTGAATAAGTTACTTGGAGCCATATCAGATGAACAACTGCTCCAATTGTTTGGTCATCTTCTGATATTTTGTACAATAGCAATTACCCATAAAATTAAAATTAAGCAAGCAAAATTAAGCAAAACACAGTAAGATGGTAATTTCCATCAATTTTCTCAATAATCTCTCAATTTTGCAGTGATTTAAGGACATGTAAGGCCAATTTGTGATATTCATAGAATTATTATGCATGATAAAACTTTGTGGAGTATACAGGCCATGGTTGTCCTGTGAAGCACTTCTCCCATCTGAGCTATGGATCTTTACAGGTCTTTAACATTGGCCTGTTGGTTGCTTCTCTGGCTAACGCCATTCTTTGCCAATCACTGATTTTTGGTGGACAGCCACCTCAGGTTGTAATATTATTTTGATTCTTTTAATAATGGACTTAATAGTGTTGGATGGAATGTTCAGTCTTTTGGCTTTTTTAAGTATTCAAATTCTCATACATTTCCACAACTTTGTCCCTCAACTTTGGTCTTTTGTTAAAGAATTTTCTGTAACAGACTCAGTGGCCTTCCAGGAACAGGTATAATATTGAAATCATCTGACATTCAAAATGATTTTGGAGGTTATGTTGAATGTTTCCAGAAACTTAAATATTGCAAGCTATTTTTTGAAGATTCATGATATGTAAACCCAGTTTAGAGCATTTCAGTTATTTCAGTGCATTGGACATAAAAAGTCAGCACACCCTTGTTGATAGTTGAAGTATTGGAGACTTAACTAATAGACAAATAGAACAAAACAAAAACAAATAGAACCTTTTTAAGATTTAAAAGATTTACAAAGTTTTTGCTTTTTGAACATTGCTGGGTGTTCCTTATAGCTTTTTGGCTGCTGATCACGAAAATCACATCCAAATTTGCCCATCACATACCATTTCATTGAAATCTTCATTTTTGTCATGTTTTTTCTTATATTTGTGCTCAAAAATTTTTGTTTCTGTAAGAGACCTATGAACAATGTTTTGTGCAGTCTGGGCCAGGTTGGAAGCTGTTCTGTGGAAGTATGCAGCCCGGGTATGCCTGGGCAGGCCGGAGCCAGCTTCACACTGTCTCAGCAGGCTATAAAAGTGGCTTGCATACACAGATGCTGCTCATTGGATTAATATAGACCTTATAGTGTATACACTTTGTTTCAGAATATAGCATTGCCTCAGTATCACTGTAACAAGTAAGTTAGATGTTATAGACGTTTTACAGGACGATGGTGTCGGTCGATATGTGTTGTCAATGTCGTCACAGACGTGATACATTCTGCTATATTTGTGGCAAGTATACACTTACTCATCAGAGATGCTCAATGACTGCTCTTGTGAAGAAAGCATATCATCTGTACTTCGACTGTAAAATTGGTGATCAAGACAAGGAACGTGCGCCTCACATTTGTTTTGCGACATGTGCTGTCTGTCTGAGAGCTTGGCTCGGACGCAATCAAAAGACAATGCCGTTTGCTGTCCCGATGATATGGCGAGAACAGAAAAACCATGTGACAGACTGTTACTTCTGTTTGACTAATGTATCTGGTTTCTCTGCCTAAAACCAGAAATCAATCGAATACCCTAATCTGCCTTCATCAATGAGACCCGTGCCACACGATGACAGTCTTCCAATTCCAAAACCACCAGAGGAACGGACCTTAGATGAACCAGATGAAGAAACTGTAATGCAGGGAACTGGCAGTGGCATTGATCCGGATTTTGAACCGTGCTCCTCAGGCGATCCACATCTCATAACACAGTCAGAATTAAATGATCTGATCAGAGATTTGGGTCTGTCAAAATCAAAAGACAAATTGCTGGGTTCGAGACTGCAGGAATGGTGTTTGCTGTAACCAGGTATGAAAATTTCTGTTTTTCTAATAAGAAGAAGCCTTTATTATGGCCAGACATACATTACAGCACAGTCGAATTCTTTTCGTCACATATCCCAGCTGAGGGGGTTGGGGTCAGAGCACAGGGGCAGCTATGATTCAGCACCCCTGGAGCAGAGAGGTGGAACTTGGTGATGCTGGGGCTTGAACCCCGATCCACGACCCAGAGCCTTAACCACTTGTGCCACCACTGCCCCAAGCTGCCAAGATGATATAACCAAATTGTTTGCACAAGTTAACAGTCTCTGTCTCTGTGTTGCCATTGAAGGATTGTTCTTTGGGTTGTTCTTTGGGTTGTGACCATGACCAGCAAGAGTGGCATTCATTGATTCATCAGTTTAACACAGCCTCAAAGCTGTTCTGTTATACAATGACAATGTTAACCCTTCAATGAACAAAGAAGGAGAAGGTTTTCGTTATTTAAGACAGATGTTCCCCAGAATAACTGAGGGCAAGGTCAAGGAGGGCATTTTTGTTGGCCCTCAGATCAGACATGTTATGTGTGACAAGCGGCTTGAAGATCTGTTAGTTGGGCCTGAAAAGCTTTCAAAGACGTTGTTGACAATCTTCTTGGCAATTACAGAGTCCCTCATTACAATCAGCTGGTAGACAAACTTCTCAAAGCATACAAAACAATGAAGTGCAACATGTCACTCAAGATTCATTTCCTCCACTCACACTTGGACTTCTTCCCTGCAAATCTCGGTGCTGTCAGTGCCATACACGGTAAAAGGTTTCACCAGGACATTGGAAATGGAAAAATGATATCAGGGCAACTGGAATCCATCAATGCTTGCTGACAACTGTTGGACATTGCAATGTGATGCACTGGACATTGAATACAAACAAAAATCTGGAGCAAAACACTTTTAATTATGTTGAACTTAATAGCGTATTAGAAACATAAACACAATCAAATACTTCTCAGAGTTCCTACGTGATGCAGGAAAACCAAAACTATCTTTGTGCATACCCACCAGGTACCTGTCACAACAGATATTGGTAGATTTAAGATAAATGTTGGGGCAGAGGTCCAATAGGGCGGTGGTAGCTCAAGTGGTTAAGGGTCTGGGTCGTTGAGTGGAAGATCAGGTCCCAGCACCGTCATGCTACCACTGTTGGGCCCTTGAGCAAGGCTCACAACCCACCCTGCTCCAGGGGTGCTGTATCATGGCTGACCCTGCACTCTGACCCCAACCCCCAAGGATGGGATATGCGAAGAAAAGAATTTCACTGTGCAGTAATGTATATGTGACAAATAAAGGCAACTTAACTTAACAATAAGGAAAATTCTCGAACAATGTCAATGAACTTTGTCTCAAACTTTGTCATCGGCAGTTTCAAAGAATTTTATCACACCAAATTGTCATCTTGATGAAGATTGGGCCTGTGACAGCAAAAATGTCAAATATAATACAATGTAAAGCTGACTTTAGTGGAAAATCTGAACAATAATCTGGCTGCATAACTGTGCACACCCTTTTATAATTAAACAGTATATTTAATGTTCGTAAATATTTTGCAAAAATCTCTTTATTGTAACTTAGCTAAAATTATTTCTAATTGCATAACAATGAACTATGGTAGTGCTTCATGATGCTCTCATAAACATAACATACATTTTTGTTGCATACCTTGAATTACATTATGATTTTTTCCTGTTTGTTTTGTAATTGAATTTTTTTTAGATGTGTCTGTATATGTATTTGATTGTATACAGACAGATAAGTAATATAGGCATGCACAAATCAATTTTTAATTATTTATATTTTTAACTTTAATTTATACAGTCAGTTATTTAGTTTGCTCACAGGTTATTATTGTAAGTATAAAGAAGTTCTAATTACTTATGCCTGGTCTATGCCTTTATTATCAGTGGAAAGAGATCCATAAATCTATCTGGCACAATGAAATCTCTTTTTCCATGAGACCAAGCAGGTGTGCAGATGAAAGCAGATGTGCAGATGTTCCTTAACCAACCTTCAGACACCCCAGCCAACATACAAACACACACAAACACACACTGTGTAATCTGTAACTTCATTTCCTAATTTCGAGTACATTCCAGGAATTGTGTGAATTTGCTGATGTTGATCAATTTGCCAAAGAAAAAGCGATACACTAAATATACTAGAAGTTGTTTTTGGCTGCTCCCTGCTCGGGGTTGCCACAGCGGACCAACTGGTCCCCACAACAACTTGGCAAATGTTTTACACCGGATGCCCTTCCTGACACAACCCTCCCATTTTTCCGGGCTTGGGACCAGCACTGCATCCAGTGGCTGGGGTTGAGGCATTGGCTGGGAATCGAACCCGGGCCTTCCGCATGATAGACAAGAAACCTACCACTGAGCCACCAATACCCCTGATACACTAAATATACTAATTAATGTAAAAAGAATTCGAAGATAAAACAGAAGTAAAGGAAATGTAAACATATTACAGCAAATATATCAGCATACTGTATGATACAGTATATACTGCAAAAACCGAGTGGGAATATATTGAATATAGTCCACTATTATTCACTATTTTTTATTATAAGATTACAATTATATATACAATTATTTTTAGACATTGTTTTTACTTATTTCAAGCTTATTTTCAAGCTTTACATGTTCTTGTTTTATTTTTGAACTTCTTCTTTCTAGAATTTTCTAACAAAATGATCTAATATGTTAAACATAAGAATTATGTTTTAGTAAGCTTTTAGTATTTGGTTTGTTGTAGTCTTGTAATACAAAATACTAAATACATTTGAGTTATGTTTACTCAAGTCACTTAGAAAAACTGTTAGCCTTAAAGTATTTAAATTTACACTTTAACTGTTGTAAGTAAAATAATAAAGATTTTAGTTAATTTCATTTATTATTTTTTCCACTGACACAAATTCGCTGAGTTAAGCTCAAAGAACGAATTAATCCCGTTTTGAATACAGCGCTTTGTTAAAAATAAACCAACTTGCTTGCTCTCAGTCACTGCTTTACGATCAGATTAGGTTCTGATCACTCATATATGTAAATATGACATTTACACACATTTGAGTAGTGATTACTCATTTTATTTAGTTTCCATTGTTAGGTTTTTAAACCTGTAAGCTTTTCTGATAAAACACATGACACATGATTTCCACTATTTCATTATATGTTATTCAGTTTCTTACATTACAGTATAAAATCAATTTTAAAACCTGTTAAATAATAATAGTCTGAGTGTCTTTTCTCAGTAGCATATTTTTTCTGTTTCTTGTGTCTTTTTAAAAAAAAAAAAAAAAAAAAAAAAGGTGTTACAGACGATGCTAATTGCACCCACAATATCCGGGAAGCGTGCAGTGTTTTCCATGGTATAAAAACCAGAGCTGTGTCTGAAACGGAAACTGTGCTCTCTAGTTCAGCCAGCTGCAGAGCTCTCGGCATGTTGTTCTTCTCATTCACACCTGCTTAGAGCCCACAGGCCACATCCATAACACATGTTTTCCATTCCAGTAAAATCTCAAACAGTTCCTGCAGGCTTTTTTGTAACCTTTAAGTTATTTTTAAGCAATGTTTTATATGTGATCTATAATATCATATAAAGTTTGCTACAAATATTTGTACTAGCCTTTGGTAAGTTTTCTTTCCCCACCACATGTACATACAGAAAGTGCCTTTACTGAATACAGATTTTTTTAGTCTTATTAGTCTTATTTTAAGCCAAAGTTATAAAAAGCATATATTTCTGTAATTAATATATATTTTTGTTATAATTATAGACATTTAGATTTATAGATTCCTAAATAATGACTATTTGTGCAATTTGTAGATGCTGGAATAACTGCTTGTATAAATATGGAATTCAAAATCCACCAATTTCACTTCCACATAAAAATGTTACAAAGTTCCAACAAACTTTCTTAAGAATCTGTGAAATGAAAAGGGAATGTGAAATTGTACAATATAGCTAACAATATAGCAAAAGATGCGCAAAAGTATAGAACAACAAGAGGAACATAAAATGACTGATGAAATCAAAATGAATACATAAAATGTTTTGATTGCTTTTCCAACTTATCAAGGGAAGGGCAGTGTGTCAAATAAATAGATAAATAAATGAATAAATACAAAAACACAAACAAACAATTAAAAAAATAAAATAAAAAAAAAACTATCAATAGACCATATTTTGTTTACTATATATTATATTATATATTATATTATATTATATATATATATATATATATATATATATATATATATATATATATATATATATATACACACTATATAAATATGCAATTACTGCATAAATGTACAATTAATCTAAAGGCATGGCACATAAGTGCATGCTATTCATGTGAAATACACAGAAAATGCAGAAAACTTTCCATGTTACATGGCAATAAAAAGAAAAATGATACCATATCATTGATATGCTTTCAGCTGCTCCCTGTTTGGGGTCGCCACAGCAAACCAACTGGTCCGCACAACAACTTGGCAAGTGTTTTATGCCGGATGCCCTTCCTGACACAACCCTCCCATTTTTCCGGGCTTGGGACCAGCACTGCATCTAGTGGCTGGGGTTGAGGCATTGGCTGGGAATCGAACCTGGGCCTTCCACATGATAGGCGAGAAACCTACCACTGAGCTACCAATGCAAGGTCACAGTGAAACCATGTCATAAAGTTCACAGTGAAACCCTATTTTAGAGTTTGTTATCAATGATACCATATCATTGATAACAAACTCTAAAATAGGGTTTCACTGTGAACTTCATGACATGAAGCTTGATGTTTTCAGTCTCAAATTAAATTGTTACTGATTTTACAAGAACACAACATTTTTTACCCAGTACAAGCAACTTAGGTATATGACTGATTGCTTCACTTGCACATTTTATTCCATGTCTAATATCAAGAAAGGCTGCTTTTCAGACATCATTTATTTCTCATAACACCAAAATAGCATATTTTTTATGTTTTCTAAATTTTCTGATTTTATTTTTTGTTAGAAAATTTTCTGAAAAGCGCACGGTGGCTTAGTGGTTATCACGTTCACCTCACACCTCCAGGGTTGGGGGATCGATTCCCGCCTCTGCCGTGTGTGTGGAGTTTGCATGTTCTCCCCGTGCCTCAGGGGTTTCCTCCCCCAGTCCAAAGACATGCATTGTAGGTTGATTGGCATCTCTAAATTGTCTGTAGTGTGTGTGTGCCCTGCGATGGGTTGGCACTCTGTCCAGGGTGTATCCTGCCTTGATGCCCAATGACGCCTGAGATAGGCACAGGCTCCCTGTGACCTGAGTGTAGATCGGATAAGTGGTAGACAATGAATGAATGAATGAATTTTCTGAAAAGCCTGGTCCAGGATATATGTAGCTCAATAATGTGTCTATTAAATTTTGTTAATATTTATGGAGAATATACTTTAGACTAATTGACCTGAAAACAATTTGTGGATAGTACTCTTCTTCTTTTACTACTACTAGTAAGAAAAAGAAGAAGAAGAAGAAGAAGAAGAAGAAGAAGAAGAAGAAGAAGAAGAAACATAAATATAGTCCATATCTGAAATATGTGGGAGGACAAGCAGCCTTTACAAATAACACCCCTAGTGGCTAGTTCTATCCAAGTTGCAAGTCTGTACTGCAAACTTATTTGCTAATAACAGCCATGGTTTTGAATGTAACCCAGTCAACAGTTAACAGTTAACCCAGTCAAAATCACTCACAGATTAGCACAAAGATGAAGTACACGAAATTCCATCTTGTTGGGACTTACAGTGTCTGAAAAACAGTCATTTGAACTTGACCCCACCTGCAATGGATGGCCACAGCCCAGCTTTAGCAGATGGCCTCAGCATTTATTGCTGAATAAAACTCAAGCTTCATGTGGTATAATTGTTTGAGGAAATTCAGAAGCGTCTTGCAATTTTTAATGGACTTGTTGCAGCCATGTTGTTTACAAATCTTTATTGTTTCACACATCTTATTTCTCCAAAATTATCACTGGCTTTGTAAAGAAAGCTCAAAAATCCTAGGATTAATGCTAGGTTTTGCATATTGTAAAACATCATACACTTGAATGTGGGTGCTAAATTGGCAAGATAGCAATGTTAAGACATATACTTGTTTTTTTACATGTATAAACCTGAATATTGACTAATATGAGTAAGATTGAGTGAGAGCAGCTACCTGTGGAACATGAAATTGTCATACAGATCAATAATGATAAATTAATATTTTAAGTCAATGATAAATTAAAGTAAATTAAAACTTTGTCATGTAAAGATTTAATGAGATATGGTAGACATATTGTTAAAACATGTTTTTGATTATTGAGGTTCAAACCTTGCAATGTGACACCAACATTGTAAACATATGACTTCAAACATAATTTTTTAATGCTGTAAAGGAATCAAGCATAGGGGGAAAAGAATCTTATTACACCTTACTTCACCCATTGGCCAATTTGGGTGAGGTAGCCCAGTACTTACCCTGTAAAAAGCCTGTTGAAACCTAATTGGCTGATGGTAAGCATGCTTTTAAAGTAATCAGATCTTCACCGAAAATCCACTTGAGCACAGAAATGCAATATACCGAATTTCAGCTTTATCAGATATAGATTTCCTGTTTAGACAGTTATCTAAATTTAGCTCCACCCCCTTTGTATGACCATGCCCCAAATCTTTTTCTCAAAATCTTGACCTATACACGCCTTTCATATTTAAGAGGCTTGTTCTCACTAGAAGCGATTCGCATGTGATGGCCATATTGTTTACTAATGTTTTTAATAGTTACTGTTGGTCACATTTTCTTGATTTGGTGGACACCAGGTTTGTTATGATGGGACAATAATTTCTCAAAAGTGGGTTTTGCATATTATGCAAATTAGCTTAAATAGATGGGGCTAAATAACGGGTGGGTAAACTCAAGAACTCCCATTTACATCCATTTTGTCCACTTTACAGTTTGTCCACGTCTGATTTATGTCTGTAGCACCTACAATTTGATCTGCATGATCAATTTTAGGTGAGAAAAAAAAATAAATAAATAATAAAGCTAGAAAAGTCATAATGAAATCAAGATGGTTCCAAACACTCCATTATAATTAATATGGTTTAAAAATCTTGTGAGCATGGAAAGAATTTCTGCATTTAAAAACAATTAAATGAAATATTTCTAAATACAAGATTCTAAAGAGCAGTAAGTATTTACCTACATCATGGAGAACCTGTCATGCAGGAGTTTAAGTACTTGGGGTCAACAGTCCAGAGTAATGGAGAGTGTGGGAAAGAGGTAAAGAAGCGAGTGCAGGCAGGTTGGAATGGGTGGAGAAAGCTGTCGGGTGTTCTGTGTGATAGGAAAATATCAGCGAGAATCAAGGGGAAGGTGTACAGGACAGTGGTGAGACCGGCCATGCTGTATGGTTTAGAGACAGTGTCACTGAGGAAGAGACAGGAGTCAGAGCTAGAGGTAGCAGAGCTGAAGATGTTGAGGAGTGACAAGATTGGGAGTGACAAGATTGGACAGGATTAGGAACGAGTACATCAGAGGGACAGCTCATGTTGGACGTTTGGGGGACAAAGTTAGGGAGGCCAGATTAAGATGGTTTGGACATGTTCAGAGGAGGGAGAGTGAGTATATTGGTAGGAGAATGTTGGACATGGAGCTGCCAGGCAGGAGGCAAAGAGGAAGGCCAAAGAGGAGGTATATGGATGGAATTAATGAGGATATGATGCTAGTGGGTACAAGTGTTGAGGATGCAGATAGAGGATGCAGATAGATAGGGATAGGTGGAGAGAGATGATTCGCTGTGGCGACCCCTGAAGGGAAAAGCCGAAAGAAGAAGAAGATGGAGAACCTGTCATGGTTCTCTTGGACACTGGCTGTTTCACTTTCTTGTCCCCATACAAGAGAAACTTTATTATGTTTTCATTTAATCAGATGGATTTCTTTTTCTGTAATACAGAAATATTTTCAGAAAACAAACAAAATTGTGTTGAATCCTAAAACTGTCTCATTTCTTACACACAAATGCAAAATACACAAAACAAACATCTAAGACAAAGGGTAAATTAAAAAAGTATTTGATATATTGTATATGATTATATGTTACAAGTTTGTACTTTAAGTACTGTTAGGGGGATACTATTTGTGCTGTATGATTATATTTTGTTTCTGGCATGCCAGTTGCATTTGTCATCTGGTTATAGTTTAAAGAAAGCATTTCCATGTAGTTCAATTATAATATTTTACTCAAAACAACATATTACTCAGTATAGGTGACCTAGACATTTTAATGTGTGTACTCTGTGTTCTATGTAAAATATGAAAATGGCAGTTTATTTGACCATAACTTGCTATTTAAGTTATTGGTATACTTCTGTATTTTGTTTAAACGTTATGTTCAGATGACTGACATTTGGTAGAGAAAGATATATAAAGATATATCTTTAAAGCATATGGGCTTTCATCTTGGTGTCATTTTAAAAGTAGGTAAGTGGGGTGAGATGTGCTGATGGTTTTGCCACAGTGAATTATTTTCCTAAGGAAGTGGGCGCGCACCGAATCAGAAATGACTGCTGACTTCCTGCCTACGTCAGAAACGTCTGCGGTTGTTTTTCTCTGCTCAAAGGTAAACAAGGCAGGATGTGTGTTTTCTGAGTGTATGTGTGTGTGTGTGTGTAGTGAGAGAAATGAGGACAGGAAAACTGATGCATGCGCCTTTGCATACAGAATGGTTGCACATGCAACGTCTGGTGCTAAATATGTACCATGCCTGCACCATTAAGTAGCATTATATAAATACAACAACAAACTGTTGAGGTTAATTTATTGTAACTAAACCATATTGAAAAAAAATATTATTATTACATTTTAATGCTTTGTGGTTCTTTATTATTTTATTATTATCTATATTATTTAACATTTATTTTAACCTATTTAAACCTTAGGTTATTTTTTGACCTACACACACAGAACTTTAATGATTGTCATCATCAGTAAAATCTTTTACCATAGTCAGGATTGCAGTTGTGGATACAAGATACAGGAATACATCATGCATTAGATTCCTGTTCATCACAGAAGTAAATAGAAAAGTGCGTTTTAATTTCTTTTACTGTTCATCTTGCAAGAATCAATATGGAGGATAATAGCAAAGAATCACATACATCGGACATCCATAACAACATAATTAAATGTTATATATAATGTGTCAATATACTAAACTGTTGGCAACTCAAAATCCTGCAGTGTGAATGGAGATCTGACTGAAAAATACATCGGTGATGACCTACAGCCAATGAGAGAGCAAGATACAAGGCAGAGGGAAGTTATAGGCCACAATATCAGCAAGCATGGCTTCAGTTGGAGCACAATATTATAGTTTAATAGAGTTTATAGGTTTTTATCAGAAAAAATGTTAAATATATTTATATCAGAATAAATAAGCTTTACAATTACATCAAACAGAAATAAAGCAGAAACATTTGCTTGATCAGCCGCATTAGCAGCAGCACATTGCAAAATTATTCATTTGTTCAATTATGCAGGACGCACAATCCTTGTTCCCCACACAGACCATTTGGATCACAAACTATTTGCGGGGTTCCATTTCCAGTCTCGCGCAAGAACTCTGATCCCACGTATGATCTTGCGTTATTTTTTTTTATATCACTTCTTGCATGTGTTTGGTTGTGAAACCCAGTTTGCAGACCAGACAGAGTTGTTGGCGATTCTTCCTATTGTGAAGTCATGCAGTGTCTAAACTCCTGTCGCCAATCCATCATGCAATGTGAACACAGCAGCAACTGAATTCTCCCCCAGATACTCTATACACTGTTTACATTTACATTATTTACTGTCTAGTGTCACCCAAATGAGGATGGGTTCCCTTCTGAGTCTGGTTCCTCTCAAGGTTTCTATCTCATATCATCACAGGGAGTTTTTCCTTGCCACTGTCGCCGCAGACTTGCTCATTAGGGATAAATAGGGATAAAATAGTTTAATAATTGAATGATTCTTTTGTTCCCCTCTACTTTCTGTTTCTCTATTTTTGTAAAGCTGCTTTGAGACAATGTCCACTGTAAAAGGCGCTATACAAATAAAATTGAATTGAATTTAATTGAATAGTCATGAGGTGTGAAAACAACGGTGATCCGACAACTTTGTAAACTCGGCATAAGCGCATGTTGCCATCTATTGTCCAGATCATAATAGACAACAGAAGGAAATGTTAACCAGTTTAGTTTGCACCCCTTCGCATTCTGGTTGCAAATTAAAAATTCTTTTAAAATTTTTATTTCCTTAAGTTTTTTTTTACTACACGCTATACCAAAATTCAGGTTCAATAAAGACTACAGTGGGGCAAAAAAGTATTTAGTCAGCCACCAATTGTGCAAGTTCTCCCACTTAAAAAGATGAGAGAGGCCTGTAATTTTCATCATAGGTACACTTCAACTATGAGAGACAGAATGAGAAAAGAAAATCCAGAAAATCACATTGTCTGATTTTTAAAGAATTTATTTGCAAGTTATGGTGGAAAATAAGTATTTGGTCAATAACAAAAGTTCATCTCAATACTTTGTTATATACCCTTTGTTGGCAATGACAGAGGTCAAACGTTTTCTGTAAGTCGCCACAAGGTTTTTACACACTGTTGTTGGTAGTTTGGCCCATTCCTCCATGCAGATCTCCTCTAGAGCAGTGATGTTTTGGGGCTGTCGCTGGGCAACACGGATTTTCAACTCCCTCCAAAGATTTTCTATGGGGTTGAGATCTGGAGACTGGCTAGGCCACTCCAGGACCTTGAAATGCTTCTTACAAAGCCACTCCTTTGTTGCCCGGGCGGTGTGTTTGGGATCATTGTCATGCTGAAAGACCCAGCCACGTTTCATCTTCAATGCCCTTGCTGATGGAAGGAGGTTTTTACTCAAAATCTCACGATACATGGCCCCATTCATTCTTTCCTTTACACGGATCAGTCGTCCTGGTCCCTTTGCAGAAAAACAGCCCCAAAGCATGATGTTTCCACCCCCATGCTTCACAGTAGGTATGGTGTTCTTTGGATGCAACTCAGCATTCTTTCTCCTCCAAACACGACAAGTTGAGTTTTTACCAAAAAGTTCTATTTTGGTTTCATCTGACCATATGACATTCTCCCAATCCTCTTCTGGATCATCCAAATGCTCTCTAGCAGACTTCAGACGGGCCCGGACATGTACTGGCTTAAGCAGGGGGACACGTCTGGCACTGCAGGATTTGAGTCCCTGGCGGCGTAGTGTGTTACTGATGGTAGCCTTTGTTACTTTGGTCCCAGCTCTCTGCAGGTCATTCACTAGGTCCCCCGGTGTGGTTCTGGGATTTTTGCTCACCGTTCTTGTGATCATTTTGACCCCACGGGGTGAGATCTTGCGTGGAGCCCCAGATCGAGGGAGATTATCAGTGGTCTTGTATGTCTTCCATTTTCTAATAATTGCTCCCACAGTTGATTTCTTCACACCAAGCTGCTTACCTATTGCAGATTCAGTCTTCCCAGCCTGGTGCAGGTCTACAATTTTGTTTCTGGTGTCCTTTGACAGCTCTTTGGTCATGGCTATAGTGGAGTTTGGAGTCTGACTGTTTGAGGTTGTGGACAGGTGTCTTTTATACTGATAACGAGTTCATACAGGTGCCATTAATACAGGTAACGAGTGGAGGACAGAGGAGCCTCTTAAAGAAGAAGTTACAGGTCTGTGAGAGCCAGAAATCTTGCTTTTTTGTAGGTGACCAAATACTTATTTTCCACCATAACTTGCAAATAAATTCTTTAAAAATCAGACAATGTGATTTTCTGGATTTTTTCTCTCATATTCTGTCTCTCATAGTTGAAGTGTACCTATGATGAAAATTACAGGCCTCTCTCATCTTTTTAAGTGGGAGAACTTGCACAATTGGTGGCTGACTAAATACTTTTTTGCCCCACTGTATTTGTCTATTTATTATTCTTGTGTTTGCATTACTTCTCCATAAGAGGGCTTAAGGAGCAGTGTTTCAAAACTGAAACGTAAGGACATATTGCCATCTATTGTCAAACCTCCCAAACTTCTCTGCAGATTTTACATTTCAGTTAGGTATACAGTATTTATCAGTAATTCAGGAGTTCAGTTAGCACAAAAGCAGTCTGTGTGAACTGTTCTGTTGAGCACTATCATTTAACACTTTAAAACTAAATTAATTTGGGACTGCATATTATTTCTATTACTGTGGTATTGTTTTAAATACACAGAAAATCAAACAGGCAACCAGACCAGTAAATCACAGCTAATTCCTAATTAGAAGTAAAACCACAGATTAATATTATTGCATAGGCTTAATTCCTAAGGGAAAGGATTTCTTTACAAGGATGCCTAAATACACCGATCAGGCATGACATTTTGACGTCATGGCACCCAGTGGCAGACTGGGACAATAATTCAGGCCGAGAATTTGACTCCATCCCAGGCCACCTTTGCTGCTGTCGTCACCACCTAATCATGTAATCCACCAGACTGCTACTCTTGTAGGTTAGCCCTATTAGTTGATGTAACAGATAGACTACCAGATTAATTATAAATGAATAAATAGGCCTAAAAGAACCCTCAAAAACCTCATCATCTAATACACCAATATACATCATCAAAAGGAAAACATCATCTATACTACCATAACACAAACAAATATAAAATTGGCTTACACTTTTAAAAAAGGGATGAGATACACATTCAAATGGTAATATATATATATATATATATATATATATATATATATATATATATATATATATATATATAAAATATATATATATATATATATAATGTATTTCCAATGATCAAGTAGAGTATATCAAAAGTATCAGAAAAGCAAACACACAAACACAAACTTAACTTTTTTGCACGATTGTCGAAGATATAAGGTGTGTTCGACTTGAAGCGGCGCTGCGCAGACCAATCAGTGCGACATTAAAGTATCGCGAGTGTCACTCTCGCGGTACTTTGACGTCGTTTACCGAGCGGACTGCGCAGCGCCTCTTTAAGTCGAACACACCTATTGCCTGCCTCTGAAAATAGCCAATTAGGCAGTGCGTCACTGACGTTGGTTCATGTTCACTGTCACTGATGTCATTTTCACTCACTCCTGATGTCATTTCCTGATTCGTAGAGTGAGAGGTACGTCAATTCCTAGCTGCATACCAGCCTACCTCACGTCAAGGTGATCGACTGCATGGTGGCAGGCCAGAACGACTGTCAGGCCACCGGGAAATGTCCCAGTGCTCCCGATGGCCAGTCCGCCCCTGATGGCACCTGTTAGTGGGTGGGATATATTAGGCAGCAAGTGAACATTTTGTGCTCAAAGTTGATGTGTTAGAAGCAGGAAAAATGGGCAAGCATAAGGATTTGAGCAAGTTTGACAAGAGCCAAATTGTGATGGCTAGACGACTGGATTAGAGAATCTCCAAAACTGCAGCTCTTGTGGGGTGTTCCCGGTCTGTAGTGGTCAGTATCTCTCAAAAGTTTGTCCAAGGAAGGAAGAGTGGTGAACTGGCGACAGGATCATGGGCAGCCAAGGCTCATTGATGCATGTGGGGAGCGAAGGTTGGCCCGTGTGGTCCGATCCAACAGACGAGCTACTGTTGCTCAAATTGCTGAAGAAGTTAATGCTGGTTCTAATAGAAAGGTGTCAGAATACACATTGTTGTGTATGGGACTGCATAGCCGCAGACCAGTCAGGCTGCCCATGCTGACCCCTGTGCACCATTGAAAGCACCAAGTAAGAATTGCATTTGCAAACCACACCTACATTTTCCGGTCTGTCTGAATTGGGGTTTTGTCTTCAGATTTGTTCATTTGAGACATCTGTGTTTGTTTTTCTCTGCTCAGAGGGAAACAAGCCAAGATGTGTGTTTTGTGTGTGTGTGTGTGTGTGTGTGTGTATGTGTGTGGTGAGAGAAATGAGGACAGGAAAACTGATGCATGCGCCTTTGCTAAATATGTACAATGCCTGCACCAGTAAGCAGCACTATATGCATACAAACAAACTGTTGAGGTTAATTTATTGTAACTAAACTGTATTGAAAAATATGATTATTATTATTACATTTTAATGATTTACAGTTCTTTATTATTAAACATTTATTTTTGAACTTATTTATTAGCACACAAAACTTTATTCATTGTCATCATCAGTAAAATCTTACTCCAGTCAGGGTTGCAGTTGTGAATCCAATATACATGAATGCATCATGCATTAAGTGCCTGTTTATCCCAGAAGTAAATAAACATGCGTTTTAATTTCTTTTACACTTGCTCTCTTCAAGTTAATCTTGCAAGAATCAATATGGAGGATAATAGCAAAGAATTGCATACCTCATGGTTTTGGACATCCATAACAACACAATTAAATGTTATATATAATGTGTGAATATACTAAGCTTGTTTTTGCGATACATATCCACCAGGGGGTTTAAGTGGAATCAGTTTGTGAATCAAAAAGTAGGGACATGTTGCCATCTATTGTCTAAACTGTGCTTTACCGGAATTTTCCACATCACAATAAACACTAAAAGGCCATTTTATTAAAGTTAGTTTGCCATTCCTTCACATTTTGGGTGCAAATGAAAAATTCTTAAAATTCCTCCTTAAAACTGTTATGATTTTACTATACACAAGAAATCAGCTAAACTGAAATCCAGTTTCATGAAGAAATGAAATTTATTTATTATTCTTTCATTTGCATTACTTCTCCATCAGAGGGCTTTAGGAGCAGAGTTTCAAAACCGAAACATAAACACATATTGCCATCTATTGTCAAAACTCCCAAACTTCTCATTTTACATTTTAAAGTAGAAATGTATTTATCAGTATTAAGTTCCATCTTCACACAGTTAGCACAAAAGCAGTCTGTGTGAATGACCATATCGTTCAAATTTTGAGTTCATAAATTCTTTTTTTACTCAAACTAAATTATATACTATATTCAGAATGATTCAATCTAACATCAAAACTAAATTAATTTGGGACTGTATATTACTTCTATTTCTGTGGTTTTAAATACACAGAAAATCAGTCAAACAAGCAACCAGACCAGTAAAGCCACCAATCACAACTAATTCCTAATAAAGAATTATTATTTAATATATTATATATTATAATATAAGAATATAATTGTGTAGGCTTAATTCCTAAGGAAAAGGATTTCCTAGACTATATACACTACTAAAGGGAGCTCAGATGTGATCACATCTGTATTGTTGAGGACAATACAGAGGTGTAACATGGATTCAAACCAGTTGCAGAGGGTTGACTTGCAGTGCACTGAAAAATAATGTGCTGCATTTACACAGTTTACATTTGTGCCAACCCATCGCAGGGCACAAACACACTCTCATTCACTCACGCAATCACACACTACGGACAATTTAGAAATGCCAATCAACCTACAATGCATGTCTTTGGACCGGGGGAGGAAACCGGAGTACCCGGAGGAAACCCCCGAGGCACGGGGAGAACATGCAAACTCCACACACACATGGCAGATGCAGGAATCGAACCCCCAACCCTGGAGATGTGAGGAAAACGTGCTAACCTTGCAGGGACATCTTTGTTCATTTTGAAAAAGTTATGGTACAAATATGCAATATTTGCAATTATGTAGATACTGATTTTTTTAATGTGAATATGTATTTTATTGAAGCAACTGGTGTCAGCCAGACCAGTGCAGAGAGAGAGGGTCCATCAGTGTTAGATGAAAGGGACAGAGGGCTCAACAACACAGGACAAAATAACAAATCAGACAGCAAGAGACGAAATTGAAAAGGAAAGAATATAGGTGGAAAAAAGGAAAATTTGACAATAATCAGTCTTTGTTTTTGTTGTAAATTAAACATTGTTGTGGTCAGTAAATTGCCATAAATGCCCGGTGTATCAAATATGATACAAAAAAAAATCACATTTGTAAATGGTAATCAATTTTTTTTAAATTTTGTTTAAAGACCCAGTAAACACTTCAATTTCCAAAAAATAGAATTTTCTGTCAATTATTTCATATGTCAGGCTTTACAGGGTTAAAAAATATACTAAGAATAGAATGTTAACAAAAATGCAATACAAATAATAATAATAATAATAATAATAATAATAATAATAATAATAATAATAATGATATCTATCTATCTATCTATCTATCTATCTATCTATCTATCTATCTATCTATCTATCTATCTGTCTATCGATAACAGTCGTTCCCAGTTAACTGATAACTAAGCTCAATGATCTGTGTATCTGCGCTTCCATATGCAGATGGATTATAAACGTCAAGTCAAGTATGCAGATGATACCACAGTGATTGTTCAGATCAGCAACAATGATGAATCAGTCTACAAGAAGGAGATCCAAAGAAGGAGATCCAAAATGTAGATTAGATTTCTCACTAATACTTCACTGCCTGTAATCATCTTGCAGTTCTGCTCCACCCTGTACGTTCTGTTATGTCTTCTCTACATAACTGTGTAATTGTAATTGTATACAACTGTAAATTCACACCTTACCCTAGTTATCTCTCAATATATGTATACTATCTGTACATGCACTGTGTATTATCTCGGTTACTGGTGTACATACAATTACATAATGCACACATATTGCACAGACATATATAATTACACATATTTTACTTGCTTTATTTTTATATACAACTAGGATATATTCTTATGCACATACTACCTGCCATAGCTTTATTTATTTGTTGTACAAATATTTACTACTATTACTATTACTACTACTATTAAAACAAAATAACAAATCTAAAATGTATCTTCCAATCAGCTGTATGAATTCCATTCACAAACTATACCTGCCTTTTCCGGTTTATCAATGTGTTTTCTGATTGATTTTGTTTTCGGATTTGTTATCTTGTTTTCAGTTTTGTTATTTTGTCTTGCACTTCTCTGCCACCATAATTTACATTTTTGTCTGCACTTGTTCAGTTGCACAATTTTCTACTAATTTTGCACTAATTTTCTACTATAGATCTATTTATCTATAGACACACTGTATATGTGTGTTTGGGGGGAGCGACACTAGGTGGCAGCATCATATAAAGTAAAGGTTAATTTCCTGAGTGTAGAAGACTGTCATGGTGCCAATGATTTTTGACAGCTGAGTTGAATTTTTTGTCTTTTGAAGTCTTTTGTCAAACATACATAATACAATATTTTGTTAATCGCAAACTTGGCTATGATAAAGATAATGTAATCCTCCTACAACAGCAGGTGCCATTTTAGTCCCCTTTGGAGGACCACCATTTTTATTCCTGATATAATTTGAGAAAAAAGGGTAAGGGAAAAAGGATTGCACAGGACAAGCACATGTGCAAACACAAATGTAAACAGAAGCACATGGGAACATAACAATAACAAAAAAAGAACTGCCAGACTGCCCTCTGGTGTTCTGGCAGGGAACTGTCCAGCAGTCTAAGACAGTAGTAAGTCCATTTGGATAGATGTAAAAAAGAAACTCTGTACAGATTCTGTACAGTACCACTGAAGTCTTTGTTGCTGCAGGACAGAGTAAAATCATCCCTTTCATACACAACTTTATGAATGAAAAGTGGCTTTAATGTATCTGCCATGGAGTCACCTGTCATACAGAAGAAAACAAAATATTATTAGCCGCTACACAATCAAGACAAACCTACACAACTTACCACCACAGAGTAATCACCCACTAATATTTACCATTACTACTAATGAATTTAGCAAATTAATAATGTTAACTCAATTAGTGAAAGCCACAGGCTTTATAACAGTGAACATGATGAATGGTCTAGCCAAATAAGCTTCTTCTTTACTCTATTATATGAACATCTCAAGGGTTCATGGGGCTCCACCCCATAGCATCATATTACATCTCCAATGTTGCTGACAGATTCTTGACTTTCTGTAGCTTCCTGGCTTTACATTGGCTGAATATAATATCACAATATAGCATCAAGTCAAGAATCTGAGGAACCTGATTCTTCACATCCATTTTAGTAAAAGTCAAAATGAAAACAAATAAGACTAAACTGAAATGTGCATGATTAAAAACCTGCTTGTATGAAATCACTTACAGTAAATGTCCTTACTGACATGTCCAAGTTGAAGGATAAGGGAGAGAATATCCAGCAGCAGGACAGGGCTGAGTGGAACTGAGCTTTTGACTGTGCCATGAGAAAATAATTCATAGTAGTCAAGAGTTTTTCTTTCAAACTTAATAATTTTCTTTTTACAGAAATATGCTTTAATTATACTTATACTTTTTATAGTATTATACTTTCTATAGAAAACAATACCTGGAAAGGCATTACTATCAAGAAGCATTCAGTAGAAGGTCACTTCATTTTGGGACCACTGGACATGTTTGGCTTAGCCTACTGAGAAGGGAAACAATATTTGAATCTTACAATGGAGATATAAGGTATAAATTGTAATCTAGCCATGGGGGTCACAGTCCAGTGACTTCTGTGCCGGTCCCAAGCCCGGATAAATAGAAAGGGTTGCGTCAGGAAGGGCATCCGGCGTAAAACATTGCCAAATTTAACCATGCGAAACGTCAGTACGAATTTCATACCGGATCAGTCGAGGCCCGGGTTAACAACGACCACCATCGGCGCCGTTGACCTACAGGGCGCCGGTGGAAATTGGGCTACTGTTGGTCGAAGAAGTAGAGGAGGGAGGAGAGTGCACAGACAGAGAGAGAAGAGGAAGGGTAAGAGTGTAGGACTGAGAATAGGAACTCTGAATGTTGGTACTATGACAGGGAAAGGTAGAGAGCTGGCTGATATGATGGAGAGAAGGAAGGTGGATATACTGTGTGTACAGGAGACCAGGTGGAAGGGCAGCAAGGCTCGTAGTATAGGAGCAGGATTCAAGCTGTTTTAGTATGGTGTGGATTGTAAGAGAAATGGGGTAGGTGTGGTCCTGAAGGAGGAGTTTGTGAGGAAAGTCCTGGAGGTGAAAAGAATGTCAGACAGGGTGATGAGTCTGAAGTTAGAGATTGAAGGGGTGATGTTGAATGTTGTTAGTGGTTATGCCCCACAGGTAGGTTGTGAGTTAGGGGAGAAAGAGAGATTCTGGAGTGAATTAGATGAGGTGATGGAGAGTGTTCCCACGGGTGAGAGAGTGGTGATAGGAGTGGATTTTAATGGACATGTTGGTGAGGGGAACACAGGTGATGAGGAGGTGATGGGCAAGTTTGGAGTTAAGGAAAGGAACCTAGAAGGACAGATGGTAGTGGACTTTGCTAAGAGGATGGACATGACTGTGGTTAATACTTATTTTCAGAAGAGGGAGGAGCATAGAGTGATTTACAAGAGTGGAGGTAGGAGAACACAGGTAGACTACATCCTATGTAGGAGAGGTAATCTGAAAGAGATTAGTGACTGTAAAGTGGTAGTGGGAGAGAGTGTAGCCAGACAGCATAGGATGGTGGTGTGTAGGATGACTTTGATGGTCTGTAAGACGAAGAGGTCAAAGATAGACATAGATAAGAAAACCAAGTGGTGGAAGCTGAAAAAGGAGGAATGTTGTGAGGAATTTAGACAGAAGTTGAGGCAGGCTCTGGGTAGTCAGGTAGTGCTGCTAGATGACTGGGAAACTACAGCAGAAGTGATCAGGGAGACAGGGAGAAAGGTGCTGGGTGTGTCATCTGGAAGGAGGAAAGAAGATAAGGAGACTTGGTGGTGGAATGAGGAAGTTCAGGATAGTATCCGGAGGAAGAGGTTAGCCAAGAAGAAGTGGGACATGGACAGGACTGAAGAGAATAGACAGGAATACAAGAAGTTACAGCACAGAGTGAAGAGGGAGGTGTCTAAGGCCAAGCAGAAGGCATATGACGAATTGTACACTAGGTTAGACACTAGAGAAGGAGAGAAGGACTTGTACAGGTTAGCTAGGCAGAGGGATCGAGATGGGAAGGATGTGCAGCAAGTTAGAGTTATTAAGGATAGAGATGGAAGGGTGCTCACAAGTGAGGAGAGTGTACAGAGGAGATGGAAGGAATACTTTGAAGAGCTGATGAATGAGGAAAATGAGAGGGAAAAAAGAGTAGAAGGGGTGAACTCTGTGGAACAGAAAGTAGATAAGATTAGGCAGGATGAAGTCAGGAAGGCTTTGAAGAGGATGAAAAGTGGAAAGGCAGTTGGTCCTGACGACATCCCGGTGGAGGTCTGGAAGTGTCTAAGAGAGGCAGCAGTTGAATTTTTAACTAGTTTGTTCAACAGGGTTTTAGAGAGTGAGAGGATGCCTGAGGAATGGAGAAGAAGTGTGTTAGTGCCGATCTTTAAGAATAAGGGTGACGTGCAGAGTTGCAGCAACTATAGGGGGATAAAGTTGATGAGCCATACAATGAAGCTATGGGAAAGAGTAGTGGAAGCTAGGTTAAGGAAGGTAGTGGAAATTTGTAAGCAGCAGTATGGCTTCATGCCCAGAAAGAGCACAACAGATGCAATTTTTGCTCTGAGAATTTTGATGGAGAAGTATAGGGATGGTCAGAGGGAGTTGCACTGTCTGTTTGTAGACTTGGAGAAAGCGTATGATAGGGTGCCAAGAGAAGAGCTGTGGTACTGTATGAGGAAGTCTGGAGTAGCAGAGAAGTATGTCAGAGTGGTGCAGGACATGTATGAGAGGAGCAGGACAGTGGTGAGGTGTGCTGTAGGTCAGACAGAGGAGTTCAAAGTGGAGGTGGGACTGCATCAGGGATCGGCTCTGAGCCCCTTCCTGTTTGCTATAATGATGGACCAGTTGTCAGAGAAGGTCAGACAGGAGTCTCCTTGGACAATGATGTTTGCACATGACATTGTGATCTGTAGTGAGAGCAGGAAGCAGGTGGAGGAAAGCCTGGAGAGGTGGAGGTTTGCGCTGGAGAGAAGAGGAATGAAAGTCAGTCGTAGTAAGACTGAGTACATGTGTGTGAATGAAAGGGAGGGAAGTGGAACAGTAAGGTTACAGGGTGAAGAGGTGAAGAAGGTACAGGAGTTTAAGTACTTGGGGTCAACAGTCCAGAGTAATGGAGAGTGTGGGAAAGAGGTAAAGAAGCGAGTGCAGGCAGGTTGGAATGGGTGGAGAAAGGTGTCGGGAGTTCTGTGTGATAGGAGCGAGAATCAAGGGGAAGGTGTACAGGACAGTGGTGAGACCGGCCATGCTGTATGGTTTAGAGACAGTGTCACTGAGGAAGAGACAGGAGTCAGAACTAGAGGTTGCAGAGCTGAAGATGTTGAGGTTCTCTTTGGGAGTGACAAGATTGGACAGGATTAGGAACGAGTACATCAGAGGGACAGCTCATGTTGAACGTTTGGGGGACAAAGTTAGGGAGGCCAGATTAAGATGGTTTGGACATGTTCAGAGGAGGGAGAGGGAGTATATTGGTAGGAGAATGTTGGACATGGGGCTGCCAGGCAGGAGGCAAAGAGTAAGGCCAAAGAGGAAGTATATGGATGGAATTAATGAGGATATGAAGCTAGTGGGTGCAAGTGTTGAGGATACAGAAGATAGGGATAGGTGGAGAGAGATGATTCGCTGTGGCGACCCCTGAAGGGAAAAGCCGAAAGAAGAAGAAGAAGGTATAAATTGTAAAATATATTTTAAATAAGCAGCCAGTTTACCAGTTTAGTTCTGATGGTGCCACCAGAGGAAACACAGAACTTATGCTTGACTGCAACATTTGCATAATCATTTGTTTTATATTTACAGTATTTTGGCAGAAGCCCTTATGCATAGTGACTTACATTTTTCTCCATTAAACCGCATCTGTGCAGTTGAGGGTTAAGGGTCTTGCTCAAGGACCCAACAGTGGCAGCTTGCCAGGGGTAGGGTTTGATCTCATGGCCTTCTTGCCAGTAATCCAACATCTTAATCACTTATGTATTACAGACATACACATACACCTAACCTGAGACCTATAACTAGTTTTCTATTTACAAATCTTTACTTTATGAGCAACCCAAATTCTAATGGAAGAAATGCAAAGTGATCGGACATGATGTAATAAAGCTCAGTGATTTAACCCCTCCCAAATATTATTATTGTACATATAACCAACCATAAATATGCTGTATGTATTCTGCATACATACCAAATGCTCATATGCTGTTACAATCCTACATTTGCATTCTCTGTCATATATTGTAACTCTCCATTCTCGATTGCTGCACATATTGCAAGGTAGCACATCACTATGATGCTACTGCATTTCATTGGCATTAAACCTGTAATCTGTTCAATGACAATAAATTTTAATTCAAATTGAATGTTCAAATTGATGTTTTGAAATTTTTTCACTGAAGCTATTATTTTACTTTACAGTCACAAAACATTAAGAGAACTGTAACAGAAAATTATCTTGTAAGAGATTCCTGAAACTCTTCACTTAAACTTTTTGGCAGCACAAAAAGATTGACTTCACTCAGTAAAGCTGAACATTTACAAATAGTACCAAACTATACCATATACCTTTCAGTTAACTTTTGGTACAATAAAAATAGCTGCAGTATATGCAACATACAATATAACTTAACACATTTTACGAAAACCCTCATCCCTAAAGGGGTATGTCTATATATGTGATGTGGTCACTGACAACCACTTGGTCAAAGCTCAGCATGACGATTCTAGCAGCAAAGTAGGAGGACCTTGAAAAGAACAATACAAAAAAACAAAACACACAAATAAATAAACTTCAGTAACAAGTTATTGAAGGTTAGCTAGGGTTTGGTTACACTTTAAGTGTTTCTGTTTACTTACCACACATAATAATGGAAGGTGTTCCCAGCAACTTCTCCATCTGAACCTCTTAGGCCAGTCATGTCTCCTCTACAAAAAGGAACAAGTTCCCCTCCTTCTCAACAAAATATGCCAGTAAAAGAAGTACCATCTGTATGATCTCTTCTGAGCCACCATCTCAGTCTGAAACTTGATAAGAGCATCCAGGACTCGCTTGTTTTTGGATGCATCAACAATTTTAAGGAGGTTTATGAGGCAGATGCCCTTTTTGTCCCCATTTTCAATGTGCTCCATTAGACTCACACCAGTATGTTCTTGGAAGTGTGTAGCCATACTAACTTCCTTGAACAAAAATGGCCAATCTTAGTGGACTGTACTATTTTTTCATGTTGTCTGTTCTGTAATTCATCTCTTTAAACATCTTCTTCATCATTTCTTTTTTTCCTGCTGACTTGTTGCATGGAATCGCCATTGGTTGCAGCCTCCTTAAACATGTGCCAGTCAGTGCACTCAAAACAGTCCTGAAGAGCAGACGTGGCGCCTGCTGTCCAGGTTTTCACCTGCTACCAAACCAGTTTAAAGCATCTGGTGAGTGGTCTGTGTGCTAGAATTAGCATAAAAGAGATGTGGCCTGAGTAGTCAAGGTGGGGGTGGGGCTCCGCACAATACACACCATCCAGCGTGTTTGCCCCTCTCCTTGCAAAGTCTACATACCAAAGGAATTTAGTGAGCACAAATTTGTTTGTATACATGAACACCACTTTCTCTGGTGTCCATATACCTTGAAAAGTCGGGCTATAGCAACATTTTGGATCCGGAGCAGCCACTGTGTGCTATTGCCATGCCACCATCTTGGATCACTGTGAGATGACAGGGTTCATACATCTACTAACACTTTATGCTGTGTAGCTGACCAAATTCAGGATCTTTGACATTTGACACGTTTCAGTACTTGATAAAATTCATAGACATTAATAATGTTATTAATGGTAGCTAGAGTTACAGCTGCATAGTTATATTTCTGTCATTTCAGCATTTTTAATTTCATCAAATATAATTACCTGCAATTGCTTAAAGACTCTGTATTTTGGAGGGATGTACAGAAATGTCCTGTTCATTTATTTATGCTACATTAACAGTTTTATTTCATCTAAAATGTGTGAGCTGGTCATCTTTATTGGAGCGCTTAGAGAGGGAAGTTATTTTTCTTTAGCAGATCTTCTTCCTTTAGTATAACAAAACTTTGTCAGAATTTTTTTTTACAGTGCAGCTGGATTTCCTGTCACTGTGGGCTGCAGAACACAGTAGTATAGTGCATAGTAGAGTCTGATACAGCTGAAGAGGATATGATCAAATCTACTTGTTTATTATTTTGATCAACTTTAGGAGACAGATGTGGAATGGGGTTACTTGTAAGTCCACTTGGAAGGATGTAAAAAAGGAACCTGGGATTAGATTTTGGATATTGCCTTTACCACTGCCATAATACCATACCAAAATATCTATCTGTCTGTCTGTCTGTCTGTCTGTCTGTCTGTCTGTCTATCTATCTATCTATCTATCTATCTATCTATCTATCTATCTATCTATCTATCTATATTGACACATTAACAACTCAACTTAAAGTTAAATTAAATGCTTTAATTCATATGAAATTCATCCATAACATCCATAACATTTGGGAATTGTATCAGTCAGAATTTGGGCCTCATCATAGCAAAAAGACAGTGCTGGTTAAAGTGGTAAATGAACTGTTGCTGCAATCTGATCAGGGTTGTGACTCCTTGATGGTGTTTCTTGATCTTAGTGCAGCTCTTGGCATTAATTCTACTTGATAGGATAGAGAATGCTGAGAATGTTGGAGCAAACAGCCATCTTCTGTCTCAGGTCTTATTTGACTGATTGTCACCATTTTGTAGATGTAAACAGTGACTTCTCTATGCATACTAAGGTTATGTTTGGTGTTCCACAAGGTTCTGTTTTAGGCCCACTGCTCTTCTCATAGTATACTCTATGCTACCTCTTGGTACAATTATTTTCAAACATTGAATTAGCTTCCACTATTATGCTTATGACACATGTGTAAAGGACATTAGACAGTGGATGCTTACTAACATCCTCCTGCATAATTCTTACAAAACAGAAGCATTTGTACTAGGACCACATGCAGCCAGATGTGAGCTTTCTGATTACAGAGTAACTCTGCATGGCCTTTATGTCATCATGTGCAGCAATAAATGACCTTGCTGTGATTATTGACTCCAGTCTTTCATTTGAAGCTCATGTATATAATGTCAGAGAAATTTTATCAGATAATAAATATAATGTGAATACATGAAGCCCTCATGTCTGTGTCACCTTCTGGCTCTCTCTTTTTTGTTAAGCTTTCATAGCTAGTCTTGCTGGAGTCCCTGCCTGGTGTGAGAGCGAATGTGTTTTTTTCTTGTTTCCCTTAATTTTTTTAAAACAAAACATTGAAATTAAATAACATTTTGAAACATCAAGAAAATAGCAATACATTTTTCATTTTCTATTTTTGGGTAGAGCTATTGATCTCATGGTGGGATGTAAGGATGGTGGCTCAACTGATTGGATAGAATACGCCCTCTCTCACTCCGTCATAGCGTCATAGTGTGAGATGAGCTCTGCGATTTCAGTGGAGCAGGTGCTAATGGTGGTGGGAGAAAATATGGTCTGTGAAAACACTTTGCCGGCATCACGCATGAACAAGGCCATGGTGAACAAGGCATGAACAAGGCCAAATAGATAAGAAAGAGAGGGAAAGGAAAAATTCTAAGTGTCTCAGAAGTGCAAATTTATAAAAGAAAAAATGTTGAAGTGGAGGGGGGTGATAAAATTTAGCTAAGGTGAGTACAGGAAGCAGTGAAGAGAGGTCCAACAGTGAAGAAATATCAGACATCATAAAGGCAACATACAATAAGAAATAGACAAATGAAAAAAAAAAAATCTAGACAATATAGAAAGGTTCAACAATATGGAGTTTTTAACAAGTGCAGAGGAGCCAATGTTTCAGATCAGGATTAGGTGTTAGAGGGGGAGCTGCAAGATGATAACCTCTCAGACATATCAGACATTAGTGTGGGGGACATCAGCAGTTCTACACTTTGACTGAGATAAATAACTTTCTGGATGCGACCTATACAAAACAGTAAACATAGAAGAGCTTTTCCCTGACGTCAAAAAATTCATAGCATATGGGATAATGGTGGGACATACATCAACTTATGATCAGCTAAGTCAAAGAAAAAGATTCTGCTTAAAAAAATCACTTGGAAAAATTAAGGAAAACTCTCGCAGACTTTTGAACCGATGTCACATTACATGGAGCTAGCTGATGGAACAAAAATGATCAACGTGGCATTAAAGCATGGAGATGCAGAGGTAGTTCTACAAGACATCACAGGAAAATGCTCTAGAGTCACCCTAAAGGAGGCCTCATTCATCCCATCATACCCACAGAGCATAGTCTCTGTACAGGCTACTACAACAGGTGGAGCCAAGATGATCTTTGAGAGGGGAGGAAATAAACTTATAAGCAAAGACGGAACAATTTTCCCCATAGAGATTGTATTACTACCTGAAAACGGTAAATAACCATGAACAGTGTGATGATTCCCTAAATGATATGATGTCTAGTGACAAAGTAAACTTAATTAGTGATGTCAAAACATGGCATGAGATTTTAGGACACTGTAATTTTGAAGATGTGCTGAAGCTGACTGAAGTGGTAGAGGGTATAAAGATCATAGGTAATGCTAATATGGACTGTAATATTTTTACTCAAGGAAAATTTACCAACAACAGACACAGAAAATCAGATGTAAAAGCTAGTACCCCCCTAAAACTGGCACATACTGATTTCCCATTGAACCAACCACTTTGGATGGATATAAGTATGCCATTTCATTCACAGATGATTTTTCAGGGGCAGTAGCAGTTTACTTTCTTAAAAACAAGAGTGACACTACATTAGCAACAGAGAAGATTCTTGCAGACAGTGCAACATATGGTAAGACATGAAAGGTCTTCCCCTTACTCTCCCCATCAAAATGGTACAGCTGAAAGACAGTGGCAAACCATTTTTGAGATGGGAAGATGCTTGTTGTTAGAAAAGGTGTTGTGGCCTTACGCTGTCCAGACTGCCACCTACATTAGAAATAGTTGCTACAGTGATAGATGATGTCGATGCAACCTGGCAATTTACAAAAAAAAACTCCTCAGTGAGAGAACACTAGGGGAAAAGCTGAGGTTTTTTAATGGGGCAATGGCAGAATCAATGGCCTCCAATTTTACCAGACATTTTTAAGTATGGCAGAACCTGGTTGAAGTACCTTGGTGTGCATCTTGAGATGGTAGACTTTCAAAATTAAAATTAGGAAGTGGTGGGAAAAGGTGTGTCCTAGGCTATCTCTGTGAAACTGGGTTTTGCCACAGTTGTCCTACAGGGGGAAGGTTCTGGTCGCTAACAACCTGATTGCTTAAATGCTGTGGCGACTCACCGTCCTTGAACCTCCAGAGACACTGCTCATGGATATACAAAAAAAGATGTGAAATTCAAGTGAAATTCTTCTGGAATAGGCAACACTGGACCCAGGCCACTGGCCTTTACTTGCCTCTGCAGGAGGGGGGGCAAAGAATAATTGACCTACTCTGTCAAGAAATTTTGTCTTGAGACAGCACAAAGATTTCTGTATGGTGGGGGCCCAGCATAGGCAGTGTTACGGGTGGCAGGTCCTATGTTGGACCACTAGGAGGGGGTTTCCAACAGGGGTTATGTTGTGTTGTTGTTTATGTCTGTCATGTGCTTGTTTTAGCCCCACCTTATCCCTAATGTGTCTTGATTGATGTTCACCTGTTCCTAATGTTGTTTGTAATTATGTTTAGTATTTATAGTGGCCTTTTGCCAGGGTTCGGGGCTGGTCTTCGTCTTTATGTTCCGTGCTCATGTGGCGTCATTCATGTTGTCTATGTCTGCTTATGATTTGAAATAAACCCCTGTCTGCTGTCTATCCCTGCGCTGGGTCTGATTCATCATGCTCTGTATACCGGAAACGTGACAGGCAGGCACGGCTTGTGCCTTACTCCAGCGTATACAAAACATGGAATATGACAAACACCTGTTTGTAATGGATTTAAGGGATTTCAACTTATCAGCAACATCACACTTTTATAATTCGGTCCTGCAAGCCTGGTCATCAGTGTCAAAAATTAGTAGAGATGTTTCACATCCCTTCCCAAACTCAGAAGACGCACCAATACACTACAACCCAATGTTTCAACGTTCAAGACTGCTTGCCTCCACTTACTTCCAAAACTGTCACTGTAGAGCTGGAATCAGGAAGATAAGAGAACTGAGGACAGGCAACAGCTGGAAGATGGCAGACAAGTTACATGCAGAGATGAGGGTACAGTCAACCTGCTTAGTGGAAAGACTGCTGGGAGATGCAGTGGTATCACTGCCTTTTACCACTAGAGAGGCCTTGGGGAAAAAGTATTGAACACGCTTACTAACATTTATTTATTATGTCATTCAAAAGCCTTTGTTTGTAATAGTTTCAGATGCCTCCTGTATGGAGAAACTAGTTGCATGCATTGCTCAGGTGTGATTTTGGCCCATTCTTCCACACAGTCTTCAAACCTTCAAGGTTCCGTGGGCCTCTTCTATGAACTCTGATCTTTAGTTCTTTCCATAGACTTTCAAATGGATTCAGTCAGGTGATTTGGCTGGGCCATTCTAACAGCTTTATTTTCTTTCTATGAAACCAGCTGAGAGTTTCCTTGGCTATGAGTTTGAAATTAGTGAAATTAGATCAGACTCTTGAAGGTGAGTAAAGCATTCTAAGCTCTGATCAGAAATAGTTATATAATCTAAAGGATTATCTATCAAATAATTTGGTTTTAAATTAATAGTCTGAATTTTTTGCCGGATATTATCAATCTTTCCATTGAAAAAATTCATGAAGTCATTGCTGCTGCATATAGAAGGTGTGCTCTCTTCTACAGTGGTTTTACTCCTAGTTAGTTTTGCTACGGTACTAAATAAAAATTTAGGATTGTTTTTGTTATCTTCGATTAGGGCAGAGATGTACGCTCATCTAACAGTACTAAGAGAATGTTTGTAGCTCAGAAGGCTTTCTTTCCACGCTAACTGAAGTTAGCTAGTTTCCTAGCTGGTTGTTTTAAAGCTCATGTGTGGTCATTGTACTAGGGTCCTAGTTTCTTCTCTTTAATTATTTTCCTTTTAAGTGGAGCTACATTATCTAGCGTGTTGTGAAACACTGACTCCAGGTAATCAGTCACCAAATTCTGGGAGATTATTGGTAAATCTAGTAGCAGACGTAAATGTACACTTCGTGCGCCCTGTTCAGGGTCGCCCCAGCAGACCAACTGGTCCACACAACAACTTGGCATAGGTTTTACACCAGATGACCTTCCTGACGCAACCCTCCCATTTTTCCAGGCTTGGGACCGGCACTGTATCCAGTGGCTGGGGTTTGGGCTTTGGCTGGGAATTGAACCAGGGCCTTCCGCATGATGGGTGAGAAGCCTACCACTGAGCCCTCAATGCTACACTTAATTCGGTGACGTGGCAAATTGCACATCTCATGTCTAAGACGCATTTTAAATGAAACAAGATAGTGATCTGAGATAGCTTCCGACTGGAAAAGTGACTATGTTTTCTACAATTAACCCGAATGTTAGAATAAGGTCCAGAGTGTGACCTCCATTATAAGTGGGTCCTATTACAATTTGACTATCACCTACTGCTGTTAGGGTCTAATAACTTAGAGGGTCTGTTAGGGTCTTAGAGGGTCTAATAACTTATCAAAATGAATGTTGAAGTCTCCTACAATTAATGCTTTGTCTAAAGAAACAACAAGGTTTGAAATGAAATCTGCAAATTCACCAAGGAACTCAGAATATGGCCCTGGAGGTCTGTAAATAACAATTAGTGGAATCAACTCTGTGAACCAATTTTTTGTGGCTACATAAGATAGGTTAGTATAAAGAATTTTTCTAAGTACTTTGTCATTTTTATTTTCTTTTTTTCTGTCAGGGAAAACAGGTAAGATGATTTTAATATCATACCTTAAAATAGTGATTTCACAAGAAATGTAATATCTTCACGTAAGATAAATAAAACAAGACTACTACAATTATACAAAAGGGCAAACATGAGTCTTTGGGACCTGCTGTACTTCCAAAATCTTAATCTCATTTTTTATTGTCATAGCTGACTGAAAGTAATAAAACTTACACACCAGAACTAATACCGTTAGGGGTGTAACAATATTAAAAACCGCACCGAAAAATTGGGATACACCACCCACAATACGTATCACGATACTCTCATGTCATATCACGGTAATCTCACGCCCCCTGCTGCCCATTGTTGAGGTTGACGTCACTTTCACAAATTTTTCTTCCTTCACATTTGATTAAATAGTAATTAGTAACAACTACTAAGAGCTGTACTTTGTTCTAAATATTATATTCTAGTTGTAATATTCTAATTATCTTCTAAATCTGTTTTCTAAGTGCATGTCACGTGTCTTGGGAGTGCGTGAACACACTGGGCTGTTTAAATAGGCAGGATGGTGTCAGAACTCAGAGTCCCCTCTGAGTGGACATTCTACAGGGTGGTTCTGAAGTCTTCTCCAATTACCTATATTTACCAAACACTTTGTTAATTTATAAGAAGGAAAATAATGAAACTTATCCAGGCTTGGATGAGAAGAAGCAACCAGCTTTATTGGCACTCAAAATACACAGCTTCAGGTCTGATGCGGTCAAGTGCACCCCCCTGTAAAAAAAAAAAAAAAAACCTTCTATTTATACAGGCATCTTTACCCCTTCTATCGCCTGTTTGTCTGCGATTGTTTTGACGTTAGAAAGGTTTCCTGCTGAATATGCCCCATAAAATCAACCCCTCCTTCATTTGTCCATAACTGCTGGCCTTGAGAATACAAACTCCTGGCCTCTAAGTCAGGCCTAGGCCTGTCTATCATACTTTGGTTTTAATTTAACATGTTATAGTATTAACAGAAATTAGGTATTACTGATTATACTTTAGGAACTTATTTATTTTATTCCATACATCGGTGTACTTGTATGCTTGCTTTGTGAGGTTACCTGGCATTTACTTAGAGCACTAAGAATTTCCCCAATTCTTAAGGGAGGATGCTATCCTTATTTATTTACTTACTTGGTTTTATTGCCTAAGAGGTTAAATGTATTCGCTCTGTTTACATCTTAATTTTAGATTAAGCCCATATATATGTATATATGAATCTTTATTATTATTTCTAAATTTGCATTCGGTTGTTGCCCCCCCCATGTGTTGGTTGTCATATCTAGGGGTTGTTACAACTCCTATGATCAAGGTTACATACATTTTATACTTAGCAGACTGATGACTTCATCTATCTAGCAAGGACATACGTTCAGTCCTTGCTGACTCAGCTTTTTTTCCCCTTCCGCTAGAATCATGGTCCGGAGACGCGGACACAGCTTCACGGGCCTGAGGCCTCTTTGTGTTTTTTTTCTCTGTAGTGAATCTACTGTGATTTACAAAATAAACTATTTTTTTGATTATATTTTGATTATTTCCTCTTGTATGGTATTCTACACTACCCTGCTATGGGATTCATTTTGCCTCAGCTGCTGATTATATGCTTCTTAGGCATAGATTAAGATAAGTGTTATTAATATGTAATCAAACATACATAAAAATTAAAGTAAAAATCAACTCTGGATTATGGATTAAACTAGTCTTAGATTTGATTTAGCTTAATTGAGTAACTTTACAGATTAGCCATTAAAGTTTACTTTAGTTTAAAGATTTAAAGATGAAATAAATTAGATTTGGTTTAATGATTGAAGTTCATTGGCTTTGATTTACGAAACTGAGTACATTTTCAGAAAATTTTCAACAATGGCTGCTCCGCATAGTATTGAGATTTACATGTACATGGTGGAAGGACAACGAGAGCCAGTTTCCCCATGTAGCGAAGTTGGCTAATTGCTACCTTGGAGTCCCAGCAACATCTGTCTCCAGTGAGAGGGTGTTCTCTATAGCAGGGGACATTACAGAGAGGGCAAGCCTCTCACCTGAGAATGTGGACCTGATGGTGTTTTTGAAGAAGAACTTAAAACTTTATTGAACATTCCAAGTGTATATTAAAGTGAGTGGACAAACCAGTGTTTATATCTGACTACACTGTAAAAAAAAAAAAACCCTACTTAAAAAAAGTTTAAACAACTGCTTTTATTGTGTTGGTTGAGCAGATGTCCATGAAAAAGTTAGCAGAACATCTTTTAATAAGTTCACTCATTGTATCCCAATGTTTTCCTCATTAATTAAAAAAAATGAGGTTTCTGAAAAACTCTTTTAAAGTTCAATCAAAAAACCCTCTGCAAATGTATATGTCATGGATGGTTTGGCTAATGCCCTGTTGGAACACTAAGGGGCATTCCAGCAGGGGTTTGTTTATGTCTGTGCCATGTGTCTTTGTTTGTTTTGTGTTCACAAATGTTTGCCCCACCTGATCCTTAGCCTGTTCCCACTTCTGCACACCTGCCCCTCGTGTTGCACTGATCATCTCCCCTATTTATACCGGTTGTCTTGCTTGTGTTGTTTGCTGAGTCCTCGTCATTGTGTGCCTTTTCTGTTCTTGGGATTTTGTTTTGTGTTTAGTTTTCTTCCCTGGTGTTCCCTGTGTATGTGTTTGCTTATTTTATAATAAACCCGTTGCATGTCTATCCCTGCACTTGGGTCTGATTTCTCCTGCCTGGCACCACATGCACGTGACAATACAATTGAGTTAAGTCAATGTAATAAATTCTGACAGAGACCCCCTTATGAACATTAACATATTAAAAATTTTAATATATTATATATTAAAAGTGTAGTAACCATGTTTTTTCTGTATTGATTGGCAAAACCATGAATCAAACCCATGATTATTTTGTGGTAATCATGGTTTTATTACAGTAAATATGTTTTTTTGATAAAACAATGGTAAATTTTCGCAAGGGACTGTTCTCATATATATATGACCAAATGAAACCTGAAAATAAATGTCATATTGTCAAAATTGGTACTACATAATATTACATTAGGACAGGAAAATACAATATGTTGCTATCACTTCTTTTCAACAAGTCAAAAACTGAAAAATATATCTCAATATATTTTTCAGTTTTTGACTTGTTGAAAAGAAGTGATAGCAACATATTGTATTTTCCTGTCCTAATGTAATATTATGTAGTACCAATTTCCAGCAGCACTTTCTTGTTCACTCAACTTAAAGAATTTGAGTTGTGCAGAGAAACAAAAAACAATTGGGCCAACTTAAAAGGTTTTGTTGTAGAACAAGAAAACGAATAATCTTAAGTTAACTCAACTAGTTATTTTTTGTATCACTAACGACTAGTTTTAAGTCAGTAACTGTTATTCCAAAAAGTTGAGTAAACAAGAAAAAGCTAGGGGAAATTGGTACTAAGGTTTTTTTTTGTAAAATGTTTTTTAATGTTTTGTAAAATTTTTTACAGTGTAGTCTACATTGGAGGTATTTATTTCATTTTAATTAACTCAGGTAATCTGCCTGCACTATAAGAGAAATGTTTATTTCTGACTAGTCTACACTGGAGGTATTTCTTTCATTTTAGTTTATTCAAGTATGCTGACTGCACTACAGAAATTTTTTTATTTCTGTCTAGTCTACATTGAAGGTATTTATTTCATTTAGTTGACTCAAGTACGCTGACTACTACAGAGAATTGTGAAGCCAATGTATAAATTTAATAAAGATAAAGTTCAATTATTGTTGTTTTTATTATTATCAAGTTAAAAGTGAATATAGTGTTTTTTAGCATTGCAGGTGCCATGACATGAACCTTGCTCCCATGGCAAACAGAACCGAACCAAACCGAACCTTGGCTCCAAAACCGTGAACCAAACCGAACCGTGGCATTGGCCTATCATTACACCCCTACTCCCTATACACTCATGACTGTATAGCAACACACAGCTCCAATGCCATCATCAAATTTGCTGATGACACAATGGTGGTAGGCCTCATTACAGATAACATTGAGACAGCCTACAGAGAAGAGGTGAACACTCTGACATACTGGTGTCGAGAGAACAATATCTCTCTCGAAACGTCAAAAATACAAAGGAGCTAATAGTGGACTTCAGGAGACAGGAAAGAGAACACATCACCATCAACAGAACTCCAGTGGAACGGGTCGACAGCATAATTCAATTCAATTTCAATTCAATTCAATTCAATTCAATTTATTTGTATAGCGCCTTTTACAATGGACATAGTCTCAAAGCAGCTTTACAAAAATAGAGAAATAGAAAGTAGAGGGGAAAAAAAAGAATCATTAAATTATTAAACTATTTATCTCTATTTATCCATAATGAGCAAACCTGCAGCAACGGTGGCAAGGAAAAACTCCCTGTGATGATATGAGGAAGAAACCTTGAGAGGAACCAGACTCAGAAGGGAACCCATCCTCATTTGGGTGACACTGGACAGTAAATAATGTAAATGTAAATAGTGTCCTATCTACAACAGCAACCAAAGGCCCATGAGGAACTATTAGATCAATGTAGTTTCTGAGTTCATTATAGACACTAATTCCTTTCTGTCAAAGCTGACAGATGTAACAGCAGATCTGTGATGGTGTTATAGTCCCCAAGTGGCTCTGTCCACGGCTGTCTCCAGGTCACAGGCTTTCCACACAGATCCATCCACAGCATCAGTGAGCACCACCAAGCGACGAGACTCCGACCAGGGGTAGAGCGAGTGGTCACACTGGAGACTCTGAACACTGGGAGCTCGGGAGTGGGACGTATAGCTCGACAGAGAACGACAGACAGAGAGAGAGGGAGAGAGAGATATTAAGTATAAAGGAAAGTGTAAAGTTCCTCAGAATACTCATCACAGAGGACCTCACATGGACTGTTCACACAGATGCAGTGATGAAGAAGGCTCACCAGGGCCTCTTCTTCCTCAGGCACCTGAGGAAGTTTGGTGCAAACCCGTCATTCTACACTTGCACTGTGGAGAGCATCCTGACTGGCTGCATCACCACCTGGTACAGCAAATGCACCGCTCTTAATCGCAGAGCACTGCAAACAGCTGTCCAAACGGCCCGCCACATTGTCGGAGGTGAGTTTCCCTCCCTCCAGGATATCTACGTCAGCCGATGTGTGAGGAAAGCCCGAAAGATCCTCAAAAACCCAACCCATCTGAGCCACAAGCTACTGTCTCTGCTGCACTCAGGAAGGCGATACCGCAGTATCAATTCCAAAACTAGCCGACTGAAGGACATCTTCTTCCCCCAGGCTGTCAGACTATTAAACAATCAGGACTAAAAGTACACCACACATCACTTACCGTTTAACATCGGATAGTACCACACTTTATACTCGCCAGTCATGAACGTACTGTATCTGTACACTGCCCATGTACATGACATTCATGCTCCTACGCACATTACAGAGTGACACACTGTGCAATATCTACTGATTATACTGTGTATCTCATGCCATTGTTACTGTACATACTGCACAATAATGCAACATATATTCTTTATATATATACACTAATATTATATTCTTATTATATAAGAATTCTACTCACTTCTACACTTGTGTTGTTGATATGAAAATAAGGAGAGATTTGATTTGATTATGTTTCTAATATAGCTGCTAAGGAAGTGACTAATAATTTGACAATTTTTCTTTCTTCTGACTGACAATCAACCTTCCCACTTTCAGAAAGTCATGGAAACACATTAGTGTATTATAGGGTCTCCCTCAACAACCATATTATAAAATACACTGCAGCAGCAGTGTGTAATTTTTTTTGTGTTATTTGTGCCATGGTATTTCAACACATTCAACACAAAGTAGTGCTAAAATATACATCAAACTTAGAAAAAGATTAGGATAAAAATCTGGTTATTAAAAACATCTTTGATATACAATGCTACTTGTTGAAGACTTGCTTCAGCACAATCTGTGAAAAAGCCCACTACTATAAAACAGAAAGAATTGGCCATGAGCCAAATCCTCTCATAAAAAAAGGCGGGAATTCTGAGGCGATTGAGTTTCGTGACGTATTTCTAGATCATTCCTGAATGACAACAGCTGACTGGAAGCCGAGTGTAAGTGAACTGTTCGTAAAAAAATAATAATTTTTAGTGTTTACTATTTAATTGTTTTAATATTTAGTGTGCAGTTCGCACTATTAGTACTATCTACTATTAGTAGTTAATAGTTATAGTTCATTTGTCCATATTTGTAATACTTTGTTGTTGTGTTAGATTAGCTGAGGGAAAATTGAAGGTCGTCGCTGATTATTAGCATTCATCTGTGGGATAATCTAAGGTAAATTGGTTGACATTCATTTAAAGTCATACTGGAAACTCTGTCAGTGTTTTAAGTATTTACACCGAATTTTCCCTAGGCCTGCGTCCAAAATCAATATTGTGAGAGAACCTAATTACATTCATTAGTACTCATCAGTATATGTGTAGTACAAGCCGAACATACTAATACACCATTTTGGCATTGTCATGTGACATACGACGTCAGATTAACAGCAAATATTTTTTTATTTATTTATTTTTAAAAAATGCAAATGTTTTTTTCTATTTCTTAAACCTTCGAAAAGTTAGCCACAGGCGTTGTTTAACCACAAGAAACACTGGTCCCGTTGCCTTGTGGGACAGCGCAGTGTCCGGTATTTCTGACCTGCAGCATCACGGCGGCAGCAGCAGGTCATCCTCTACTGCTGTATTTCTCCTCTTCTGATTTACGAATCCTGATACAATCTGCACTACACTAATACTACTACTTTTCTACTAAAAAATACAACAACACACACACACACACACACACACACAGCTTTTACGTAATTAGTAAAAATAGTATGGTAGGCGAGATTTGCTTTAACATGTCTCGCTAGAGTCTCATGTGCCGTTTATACACGTCATAACCTTAACACCTTCACAGAAGACAAATTTCAAGCATATATATATATATATATATATAAATAGGCATATATTATAATATACAACATCGACGAGGAAATGGGCTCTTTGTGAAAAAATGGTTAAGGTGATTTTCGCACAATTTTATCCCTTTTTTTAAAATATATATATAAGCAAAAATGTCAAACTTTAATGTGCTTATATTCTTTTAAAATATAACACAAAACTTTATGAGTCATGTCACGGAAGTACATGCAAATTAACAGTAGGGTGAAAAGTTGTTTATCAAAGAAAAATTTTCAAATTTTACATTCCGGTCGCCTTATGTTTTCAACACAGAGCTAGCATTCGGTCGCAGTGTTGTAGTGATTGTGGCTTTTAGGGCCGTGCATGCCGCTCATTATATATATATATATATATATATATATATATATATATATATATATATATATATATATATATATATATATATATACACACAATCTGATATATATATATATAATGAGCGGCATGCACGGCCCTAAAAGCCAAATATCAAATTGTTCTATTCCGTGTCGCCAGGTCTAGCTGTTTCAGAGCACAGAGCTAGCATTCGGTCAGAAAAACTGATAAAAAAATAAATTTAACTCCTCACTCACAACCCCACAAATGACATACTCTGATAATACCAACCACGGGAAACGTATACGCATTCTAAATACACAATAAACCATAATAATAATAATAATAATAATATTATTAATTATTATTATTATTATTATTATTAACAATAACAACAAAAAAATAATAATAATCGCGATGATGATAATAATAATAATAATAATAATAATAATAATAATAATAATAATAATAATAATAATAGTGTAGTGTTTTTCCAAGAAATAAATTAAAATTATTTTATTTTTATTTTCATCTCTCTCTATACATAACACTATTAATAACTTTATAAGAGTAGGTGTATTTTTGTTTTAAAATAATGTATTGAGTTTTAAGTTGTGTGAAGTCACTTCCTCTGGGGGAATTACGCAATCGCGTCTCGATCTCGTTAGAACAGTTTTGGACCTGAGTGAGACAGGTACGCTACAAATGTGCTCCGTGACATGATGTTAAAATATATCAGATTGAGTTAATTTTTTTGTTGATATCAGTGCATGACGTGTTAATGTTGGCTTGAATTGAATAGTGTGTTCGTTTGGCGTTATTTTTCAGTAAATTGTGAGTTTTGTGTTAATGAGCTGTTAATGAGTTGGTGCGCGTTATTGCCCGCGCCATTTTTTTAAAGGCGGAGTATTTTTCTGCTAAGTTTGTTACTTAAATAAAATTAAAAAGGTGGATTATGTTCTTAAAACACGCAGTTAAGTTTGTCAAAATTATATTGTCATTTTATGTCTTAAATTGTATACTTTTTAACCATGTATTATCTTTGAGTCGTTAATTAGCTGCAGTTACAGTGTTAATGGGGACTTCACTAGTCTTTATTCTCGCAACTCTCACAGACCAAAGAACTGAGAGTGTTTTTGTGTGATGTTAATCCCTGTCCCGCCTTTAATAAACTGCAGGTATGTAAGTTGCACCGGAAAAATGATAATAATCATATTTCATTGTAAGGTTAGATTGAAACAATTTTCTGTATTTTCGAAGTATGAAATTATTTGCGTGTGTAGAAATGTGTGTATGTATGTGATATATATGTAATGTATAGTACATTTGTTATATTAAGAATATAATAGACCTCCCGCGAATTTTGAAAATACGCAAATTTTGGACGGACAACTAACAAAGGCCTATAAATACCTATCATATGTTAAACACGAAATATATCCTCAAAACACTTCAAGTTCATTTAAAAATTAATGATATAATTTACATTACCCTTTAAAATTGTACAGGTAAAACTAAACATATACAGTACTGTACAATAAAGTACATACAGTAAGATACCATACCTTCTGTACGTACATGTACGTCTACTGTCCGCCACCTTGTGCCTGCCCGCGTCTTCTCTGAGACACTGAACTCTCATGAGCGCATTTTCTATGAGACACTGAATGCGATGCTGCCATTTTCTTTGCTTACAATAGGGTATTGTACGATATAATTTTGGTAAAATCTCTCTCTCAGGCAGGTATGTATTGTACATACATTACAAATAAATTAAATGTTCAGGTAGTAAAGAACACAGTACTGTGCTGTACACAGTAAAACAAATATACACAGTACTAAAATGTATGTAACGTATAACAATATTTATTGATGATGAAACAGGCTGTGCAGTAATGTTATGATGAAGGGTGCTGCACAGCAGAGGAGATGATTTAGCATTCTCATAGCGTATGAGCGTTCTGTTCTAATATTATGAGGGGCCTTAGGGTTTCCTCTACGATAGGACTAAAATATAATAATTTACAGTACTGTATCGTATCGCAGTAAATTTAGCTTCCCTTATACGTTAATACGTGCTGTATTGTATCAAAACTAGTAAATTATTATTTTTATATAATCATCTCTATTTATTATTATTCTTAACAAATTAACGCTAAAAATATATATACAACTTACTGGTCACGAAAAACTCTACGGATTACATCCGCTGGACCCGTGGGGAAAAAATATGCGCATTCGTGAAGCCGCAGGTTCAGAAGCGTGAATTTTCGGGGTATTACTGTATTTACATTATTGAATTGTGCATAAGGTTGTGTTGTATGTGATGTCTGATACACTTAATGAAAGAAAACAAGTGGAATAAGACACTGTATGTAGAAAGAGTTTATTGTTAAATTTCGTTAGAACAGTTTTGTACTTGAGCGAGACAGACCAAAGAACTGAGTGTGTTTGTGTGATGTTAATCCCTGTCCTGCCTTTAATAAATTGCAGATGTGCAATTGAAGCCAGTGGTGCCGTGGAGTTCTTTGTAGCGAGAGACGAAGTCCGCTACAATAGTAATAACAGTAATAATAATAATAATAATAATAGTAATAGGCTTAGTGGTTAGCACGTTTGCCTCACACCTCCAGGGTTGGGGGTTTGATTCCCGCCTCCGCCATGTGTGTGTGGAGTTTGCATGTTTTCCCCGTGCCTTGGGGTTTCCCCCGGGTACTCCGGTTTCCTCCTCCGGTCCAAATACATGCATTGTAGGTTGATTGGCATCTCTAAATTGTCAGTAGTGTGTGATTGCGTGAGTGAATGAGAGTGTGTGTGTGCCCTGCGATGGGTTGGTACTCCGTCCAGGGTGTATCCTGCCTTGATGCCCAATGATGCCACAGGCTCCCCGTGACCCGAGAATAGATCGGATAAGCGGTAGACAATCAATGAATGAATAATAGTAGTAATAATAATAGTAATAATAATAAATATTTACCTTAACTATTTCCACATCGTTCAGCATGAACAGTCACTAGCACAACCTGGTGTACTGCATTCTTCTTCTGTTGGTTTATGGTGACCCCTGTACTAAGTATGCAATATCGCCACCTGCTGGGTTGTTGTGTAGTCTATATTAGAGTAAGTATATTCACAATTTTTGGAGGACAAAAAAAGCTAAAGAATTATATATACATTATAAAACATGTTGAAAATAGCTAATTTATGGGTAATACCAGTCTTATTGCTTCTAAATACAGTACAATAAGCACATTAATTAAGCACATACAGGTGATTGACCAACATATGCATTCTATGATTAATGATACCCTATAAGCTACCTCACTGAACACATTTTTAGGTCAACTAGTATTTTTTTTCTTTGATTCGGATATTATAATATGACTTACAATCAACCTCTGTACTTTATTTTACATTTTCATTTGATATTTGGCAGATGATGTTACCCAAAGCGACTTACTTTTATCTCATTTATGCAACTGAGCAATAGCCTTGCTCAAGGGCCCAGCAGAGGTAGCTTGGCGGTCCTGGGATTTAAAGCATGATAAATACATTTATATTTCAGTTGTCCACCTAAGACAACACAGGTGTTGATTTCTGTTCCACCAAAATGGAATTAGATGATTTTTATTTGGAACATGATTAACATATAACTATTAACCAACTTATTACATTTCACTTAAATTTTCTGTTATATTTACAGGTAAATTATTGTCCAAGATTCATCCATTATACAAAGGTCAGTATAACATAAAAATGTTTTTAAAATCCTTAGTAATACATACCAAATCCTTCTGGGTTTTTTTTGAGGTATAAACAGTCAAGTAAGTTAAGCAATTAAATTTTACCTTAGGTATTTCAGCTATTTTATCAGTATATCCCAATACGGTTCCTGGGGCAAACCAGCTTCTGTACATTTTCAATATCTCCTGTATGTGACACACCCAGTTTGGGTTTGTGAACACTATTCTAATGAGCAGTAAATCAGTCTTAATAAAAAATAGAGTTGTCCATACTGGGCATGGCAGGGGTACTCAGATTCAGATTAGATGGCTCCATAATGGAACACACCTACCCCTATGTCCACATACTTTTTTGCCATATTATATATTGTCCTTATACTCAATATTGCAAAATATCTGCAAACAACATTTTAAATATGAAATTCAATATTTTGGAATTAGAATGGATTCAAAATCAAGTATGCAACGCTACACAAGGCAGTGGAAATGTGCCCGGAGGTCATTGACTAAAATGGTTATCGGAAAGCAATCAAAATTTCGGATAACACCTCAAGAAGCAGTGTTAAATTTGACAGCTATTTTTGATTTAGTCTTTATCTTTAGACAAAAATGGTTATTAGTCTTAGTCACATTTTAGTCATTTTAGACTTTCATAGTTTTAGTCTAGTTTTAGTTGACGAAAAGTCATTAAATTTTTTTCAAGTTTTAGTCAAACTGCATGTCAGGAGTAGCTGGACAGTTCCTGTTCCTGGACAGCTGGAGGAATCTCGGAAGCCTGCTTGTGTTTCTGTGTTTCCCTGCTTATTTTTCTCTATCCTGTTGTGTCACCTGTTCCTAATTAACCTTAATGTGTAGCTCTATAAATAGGGATCGTGGTGTTCATGTCTTTGTCGATCAATGTTTAGCTGTCCCGTGGTTATGTCATGTCATGTCATGTCATGTCTTGTTTCGTTCACCATGTCCATGTTTACTTAAGTTTTAACGAAATTAACACTGTCAAGAAGGCCAGGGTCAGGTCAACATGGATGAAAGAAATCACAGGGACATCCAGACTGCTTCTGAGAGTGTTGAGACTGGAGTCAGTGAGGAGAACTGCAGTTTACGGCAAATGTGGTCAGTGAAGAGAACTACAGTTTCAGGACATCAGAGTGTGAATAATGGGGTCCGTGAGGAAAGCTGTAGTTCAGGGCCTGAGGATATTGATGAAATCCCTCCAGCCTCACTGAATATTTGTGCAGGAGTGGGCTAAAAAACACCTCATCACACATAATGCCATTGATGACCTCCTGAGGGGGCTTAAACAATATGGACATCCACAATTGCCTTCAATAGCAAGAACCTTGTTGCAAACTCCTAGACACATCAAAACATGTATGACGTCAGGGATGGAGTGTGTTCATTTTAACATAAGCTGCACCACTACCCAAGGGAGATAACAGAAAAAATAACAACACTGGCAATTTCATTTAATATTGATGGACTGCCAATTTTCAAAAGCAGCAGGGCATATCTTTGGCCTATCCTCTGTGCTATTCATCCGACACCCATTAGAGTCTTTCCTGTGACACTGACACTTGGTCCTTCCAAACCAGCAAGTTTAGATTTTGTTGAGGAAGCCATAAAAGACATCCAGCAACTCCTAGACAATGGTATGGAGGGAAAACAAATAAAGATTAAATGTATTGTCTGTGACGCACCCACAAAAGCAATGGTAAAAATAGCAATGGGTGTGATAAATACTCAGAGGGGTATGTGGGTTTCTGGGTTTGTTACTTACCCAGAGGTGGATAATCTCACTCTACGCACAGATGACATATCGTGCTGAAATGGAAAGACGTCAGGATGATGAGGCCATTCCAGTGTCTCTATTTGTAAGGCTGCCATTGGACATGATTGACCAATTTCCAATAGACTACATGCACCAAGCCTACCTGGGGGTTACAAAAAAATGATTACAGAGTGGATAAGAGGTGAATGTGCGAATGTCTGCTGAACAAATTGATGAAGTCTCCCAAAGGCTGTCATACAGGAAGAGCATTCCAGTGTTTAGAAGACATAGATAGGTGGAAGGCAACTGAACTGCGGCAGTTTGCTGTGTACACTGGCAAGATTGCATTAAAGGGAATTCTGGCTGATCGATTTTATGACCATTCCATGACATTTAGTGTTGCCTTGGGCCTTCTTCTTTCACCTAACTTGGCAGTGAAATACAATAGCTATAGCACTGAGCTGATGACTTATTTTGTTGCGAAAACAAAAGAGCTATATGGAGACCATTTCATGGTGTACAACATACATTCAATCTACCAGCAGAGGCAATGAATTTTGGCACTCTTGATGCTTGCAGTGCATTCCCATTTGAAAACTTTCTTGCAAAGCTCAAGCGACTCATAAGGTCTGGAAAACAGCCTCTTATTCAAGTGGCTAAACGGTTTGTGGATATTTCAAATTGTCCACAGACACAATCTGTGATAGTCACAAATTCCAAACTCACAAGACCAAACAATGCCTTTATTCTTGGGGAAGAAAAATGTTGTGAGGCCATAGAAGAGAAATGGGTTGGATGAGTTGGGTTCCCCAATGGTATTGTGCAAGGTTTTTGAAAAATCTGAAAAATATGTAGACCCATGTGACCCAATTATTGGCTGTTTTAAAGTTCATTCAAGACCATCAGTAATGAAACTCATCCCAGAATGGCAGCTGACGAGAACTGCCATAATGGTGGAAAAAAACAGGAGAGAATTTTTTTGGCCATCCTGCATAAGCTTTAACTTATTCTCTCTCTCTCTCTCTCTCTCTCTCTCTCTCTCTCTCTCTCTCTCTCTCTCAAAATTCAATTCAATTCAAGGAGCTTTATTGGCATGACAAATTGTTCATGCTTATGTGTAGGAGTGCGTGCGTGTGTGTTTGTGTGTGAGTGAGTGTGTGTGCATGCATGTGTGTGCATGCATGTCTGAATGTGTGTGTGAGAGAGTTCATGAGCACGTCACTGATTGGTCGACTCCTCCCTCTTGTTGTGGCAGACGTGGATGTACCGAGCTGCCAAGGAAATAGTCCCTTTTTTTGCTGCCACTCTCTATAGCCAGGCTGTGGTCACTGAATCTGTACCTGGTCATAGTTTTCCTCAGTGTGTTTTCTCTGATTGTACTCACGTATTCTGCTGTTGTGTATTCTCTGTTTAGCACCAAATAACATTGTAGCTTACATTGTTTTTGTGTTGTTTCAGTCCAGTATGTTAGGTAATATTCTTTCTGTGTGTTAATCATATGGTTGGGCCGGATTCTGTGGATAAGGTGGTCAGTGTTCTGAGGCTGGTCAATGTTAGTTGGATTAGTTTGCTTGTGGAGCCTCAGGACCAGCTGAATAAGGGGGCTTTTTTTGATGTTAGCTTCACGGTTTTTAAGGGCTTTAAAATGATAAGTGTCACTCAATTTCAGATGTTTCCAAAATTTGATGGATAACTTTTCTCTATGTGGATTAATAGGGTATTGTCCTAATTGTGCAGAGTTTCGTAAGAGCATCCTCACACCTAACAACGCATGCAGGGCTTCCATTGGGTTTTTGTCCCATTTGTCGAATTCCTGATTTAGGAGAGGACCCAAGACTTCACTGCCATACAGTGCAATAGGTTCTATAACTGATTGGAATATTTTGAGCCAGATTCTAATTGGGATTTGAACTGGAATAGTTCTTTTAACAGCATAGAAAGCCCTTTTTGCTTTCTCCCTCAGTTCATTCAGAGCCAGATTGAGATTCCCATTTGCACTGAATTTCAGCCCGAGGTATGTGTAATTAGTGACATGATCAATTTTGGTCACACCGAGGGTGAACCTGCGTCTCTTTCCCTGACCTCTGGGTCGTTTTTGAAAGGTTAGGACCTTTGTCTTGGTTGGGTTTATAGTCAGGGCCCAGGTCTGACTGAAACTTTGCAGGATGTCGAGGTTCTGCTGTAGAGCCTCCTCTGTAGGAGACAGCAGGACCAGATCATCTGCATAGAGGAGGAACTTTATATTGGAGTCATGTAGTGTGAGGCCATGTGCTGATGATTGTTCTAGTAATTTTGCCAGTTCATTAATGTATATGTTGAATAGAGTGGGTGACAGTGGACAGCCCTGCTTCACGCCCCGCCCTTGAGTAAAGAATTCAGTTTGTTTATTTCCAATTTTAATTGCACGTATATTGTTTGAGTACATTGTTTTCATAATATTGTATGTCTTGCCCCCTATACCAATTTCCATAAGTTTAGATGCCAAATTGAATCAAAAGCTTTCTAAAAATCTACAAAACAAGCAAATATTTTGGTTTTGTTCTAGTTGATATATTTGTCATTCAGGGTGTGTAGTGTAAAGATGTGGTCTGATGTTCTGTAATTTGGTAAGAATCCAATCTGACTTTTACTTAAGACATTGTGCTCGGTAAGGAAGCCTATGAGTCTCATACTGATGATGCTGCAGAACAACTTCCCCAGATTACTGCTTACACAAATGCCTCTGCAATTGTTTGGGTCTAATTTGTCTCCACTCTTGAAAATGGGCGTTGTGACGTCAGGGAAATGACTAACACTGAGAACGAAGTTGAACAGTTTTAGTATGGCCAGTCTTAAGTTGTGGTCAGTATTTTTGAGCATTTCATTCAGAATGCCATCTCGTCCCCTTGCTTTTTTGTTTTCTAGGGCCTGGATTTTATCACTCAGTTCTTTTTCTGTAATGGGTAATTTTAATGGGTTTTGGTATTCACTGATTGTATGTTCCATATCCATGGATATGTTTGTTTTTGTTTGTGTATTTTTGTATTCTCTCTCTCTCTCTCTCTCTCTCTCTCTCTCTATTTCTCTCTATTTCTCTCTCACACACACACACACACAACAAACTTACCATAGCTCACAACCTATTATGACAAAACAGACAAGAACCTACATCATTGTACCAGTCTCCAATGTCTCTCTCATGGCAAACAAAAGAGGACAGTAATCAAAAACTGTTATCATAAGAAATACGTTGTTGAATGAATGTATTTATTTATTAATTAATTAATCAGTCAATCAATCAATCAATCAATCTACTAATTTGTCTGTTTGTTTCATCTCTAAACAGATGGTGACAAAAAAACTTGTGGAACTTGCAGATGAAAATTCAGTGGAAATTATTCCCACCACTTGGTTGGAAGAAACCACTGAAGTATTTATAAGCTTTTGTATTTAATAAGCTTTAAAGTAACATTAACTTACTATATTAAAATCTGATTTATATTTAAAATTGGCAATTGTTTACAGGGAATTTTCTGTTACTGGACTTTTTCTAAAATAAGGCAGTTGGTAAAAAATAATGCAATGCCTGACAAGCAACAGTGGAGGCGGTCCCAAGTAAAGAAAATTTGGCTAAAAACAGGTAACAATGATAGTAATTCAGGTCTCAGTGTGTTGTCTGTTATCTATAAAGACAATGTTAATACTTTTTCTGGTTACTGCTAAAATTACTTCATTATATTTGAATTAATATTTTACAACCTTTTTCTTTTTTTCAGACTCATATCCTAAAGCTGTCCAGAAATGCTGTCGCGTCGCTGAGACCTCAAACATTGAAAGGGAGGACACAACAAATAAAAAGAGGGCACACAAAAAGCCTGACACTGAAATCTTCTCAGATGGTAAGTTTTGGTCTTTTTTTCATAGGTAAGCACTAAGTAGATTTTAGAAACCTGGCACCTATGGTCTCTGCCATCAACCACATCTCAGTATACATTGTATGTAAAAGTGTGCATATTTTTCAGCCTGAAAGCATGGCAAAACTGCAACATAAAGAATTATTGTAAATGCTGTTGGAAATTCTTTTTAATTATAGTTTTTCTCAATTGCTAAGGTGCATGGTATAAACTTTTACCCATTCATCAAAAAAAGAAATGGACAACACATCTAGCAATTACAAAAGAAAATGTTTATTGTACAGAATACAAGCATTTTTCAAATTTCAGTAAAAAATAAATAAATAAACAAATAAATAACTCCCTATAATGAACATATTGTATACTGTAAATAATACAGTGCATTTGTATATTTTGTATTTTCATACTGTAAAAATACAGCAGTTTTATGGTAAAAGCCATAAATGGTAAAAAGTAAAAAACAGAAACTCTACTTGAAATTCCCATTACAGTTTACTCGGAAATGCAACTGCAAATTTTAGTGGTTAGGACATTGGACATAATTTTGAAAGTCATGAGATCAAATCTCAGTGTTTTTGATGTTTATCACACATACACGCTTCACCTCACATTTATCTAGCAAAAGCAAACACTTTCAAATCTATTTTAACTCTTCTCAGAATGGTCTCACAATTTTGTATCGCAACTCTGCATAAACTCAAATGATTAGCCACATACACTCCAACTACACATGGATGTGACAAATGCAATACATTACTATCTTGTGTCTTTTGAATGTTCAGTGTACAGTGGAGTGCACAGCAGTTTGTCATAGCTCTAACTATTATACCGACTATTTTCTTGTTGACGTGGATGTAGATTTAGCTTAAAATTAGGTATGGATTGTGGTACAAACTATCATGTGGCCCTGTTTCACTATGCAGAGCACACAAAGTGACAATTTTCATCTGTTCCACTTACTAACTCACTGATCTCAAGACATTTCCCATTTTTTAAAATATTTTATTAAGTACTGTACTTTGTCATTTTTCTTTTCTTTTCTTTTTTTCTATCAGTAGCCACGAAATATATCAGGGTGAATGGGGCACATTCTCAGGTCACCTTTTACCTCACCCTCAGCCAGATTTGCAGTTTCCATTCACCTCTTGCATTAGCTATGAGTAGCCTCAGTTTGACTGGTGAGAATGACTTGGAGTTTTATGATGAAATGGGATTCCATCATTCTGTTGTCCTAGTCATCATCCTGCTTCTTCTGATCTTCAGTTGCTTTTTTTCTGCTTAGAATCTCTGCCCTTTTGCAGTGGAAATTCTAACAACTAACATAAGATGAGCAGTTAAGCCTTCAGGAATTCTGCTGTGTGTGTGTTATAGGACGACATAATCCAGATGGCTGGCAGTACCAGTAGTGGGATCTACTCTGGAAAGCAAGAACATCATATACCTTGTCTTCTATAGGCTATAGCTCTTATTTATGGTAGTGACACATCCACACTTGATGAGCCTGATGGCTGACGTGGATCACCTCACTTAAGAACCGGTGACATTCAGATGCCTATGGTTGAGGTAGCTGGCCCAGAAGGAGGACTGCTTCTTGTGTATCAACCATGTGGATCAAATGACATGGAAGATGCACAGAAACAACTCTGGTTGTGTTCTCTGAGGTCTGAAGTTAAAGCCAGAGAGAAATATTCAGATTAGTCACATGAATTGGAATAACGGCAAGAATGTTAAATACAGAGACTCAATAATGTGCCTGACTGAAGCTCTTAACCAAGCCTTTCCAGTAAGAATGGACATGACTAAAATGTGCAGACAAGAGGACGACGAAACAGTCTCCAGATATCTTGCACGATTAACAGAAGTACATGATGCTCATAGTGGCCTCGAGCGCCCGGCAGACATGGCCGCAGCGGATATCACAGCGTATGAGGCACACTTGAGAATTTTTATAAATGGTTTACAAGAAGACATTGCAAGGAAGGTCAAACAAACCTGCTGGAAACACTGGAAAGTTATTTCTGATTGAACAACTTGCTGTGCTTGCAGAAAAATTGCGGAATGCGGAAATACAAAAAGGGAAAAAAAAATAGAAAAGATTGACATCTCTAAATTGTCCATAGTGTTTGATTGCGTGAGTGAATGAGAGTGTGTGTGCCCTGCGATGGGTTGGCACTCCGTCCAGGGTGTATCCTGCCTTGATGCTCAATGACACCTGAGATAGGCACAGGCTCCCCGTGACCCGAGAATAGATCGGATAAGCGGTAGACAATGAATGAATCTCTCGACCCAATAAATCTGTTGGGTTGAGATTTGATGTGCAAACTAAATCAGCACATCACTAGGTCTTAGGATAGGATGGGGAGATGACTCCTGTTTTGTAAAATATAATCCCAGACCCCTGCTCTATGTGTATGAATGGAAACTGGTTGATTCCTCTCTCACTGATGTCACACACTCTTTAGTAGAGAAAGCAAAATCTCACCTCCTTTTCTCACACAGACTACGTGATACCGGAAGTGCTGCACTGTACTACACACATACACATACATGAACCACATGAGAGTTATGAGAAAGAATGGTATAGGAAGTTAGATTGAACACAGATGTGCTATAGACGTAGATTTTTCTCGAGTGTCAGTTAAAGCTGGTCATCCACACCCATTCCAAATGAATCATGGATCTCCACATCTCTCTCTCTAGCCAAATACGTCAATGACGAGTGGGAATTTTTGGGAGAATGGATGTTACAGGCTACTCAAAGTCATGACTGGGAACCAACTGAGCAACCAGCTGTTCTTTACAGCCCAAAATTAAATGCATATAGCACAGAACTAAATTGGCTGGCTAGAGCTGAGAGAGGCGTGGTGATCCTTCCTGGATGATGGGACAGATCCCAACCCATGGTATAACACCGAAGCAATGTGTTGGTGTGGGACCAAATTTGCACACTTGGCCCTACCCAAATTAGAACCTTCAGATGTACAACTAAGAAAAATGCCCAAGGAATTGTGGGTGAGTGGAAAATATGATGTAGGTCTGATTAAAAATTGCCCTACAGTAATCTTTACACCAAAATCAGATTATAGGCCAAAGAAGACTCAATATCCCCTAAAACCAGCCAGTTATAGCAGGCATAACACCGGTGTTCAACTCCCTGTTTAAATCTGGAGTTATAATGCCATGTGAGACGTCTCCTGTGCGAACACCACTCTTCCCAGTAAGGAAAATAAGAGCTCCTGGGGAGCCAGAGGAGTGGAGATTCATACAAGGTTTAAAAGTGGTCAATGATGCTGTGATCCAAGGAGCACCTAATGTTCCAAACCCATACACTATCTTGTCCCAAATTCCAGCTGACAGTGCATGGTTTTCTATTGTTGATCCAGCCAATGCATTCTTTAGCATACCAGTACATCCAGACTGTCAATTTTGGTTTGTGTTTTCCTTTAATGGAAAAGCTTATACTTTCACTTGCTTATGTCAGGGCTATTGTGAGTCATCTACAATCTATAATGAAGCACTGAAGAACAGCTTAGATACATTGCAGCTAATTGACAAATCTGTGATGCTTCAGTAAGTAGATGATATTCTTTTGGGTGCACCGACTAAAGAGCAGTGTGAAGAAGACACCATTAAATTGCTCTGTCACCTCGCTAAAGAAGGGCATAAAGCAAGCCTGTAAAAAACTGCAATTTGTACAACAAGAAGTGACGTTCCTAAGACATTTAATTTCTGCAGAAGGTAAAAGTCTTGAGTCGAGTAGAGTTGAAGCAATTCAGAAAATTCCTAAACCGATTACTAAAAAACATTTAATGTCTTTCTTAGGTATGCGTTCATACTGTAGGATGTTCATACCTGATTATGCTGTGTTAGAGGCACCACTGAGCACTATTGCTCACAGACAAGGCCTGCAAGCCCACAGTAAAGTGACATGGACTGAGACTGCAAACGCTGCATTTGAAAGACTGAAACAGCCATTACAGACGACACCCACATTGGGCATTTCTGACCCAATGAGACCAACTGCTTTTAGAACAAAAGACAACACATGATGGCTGCACGATGGTTGAGATATAATACTGTACTCTTAGAAATGCCGAATGTCACAGTTAAACGATGTAAAACTCTTAACCCTGCCACTGTTCTTCCCACAGAGCAGGATGGAGAGCCTCATGACTGTGTGTGTGGGGTTAATGAAGTTTGTAGCCCAAGACCTGATTTACAGGAGATACGGCTAATCAACCCTGATCTGAAACCATTTGTGGACGGATCAGCATCCAGGAGCTCAGAAACAGGTCAAAATTGACTGTGGTTTGCAATAGTGACATAGAACGAAATTTTACTTTAGGTAAACTTCCGTCTCATTACTCAGCACAGGTGGTGGAACTCACAGCCCTCATAAAGGCCTGCAAATTGGCAGAGGGTAAGACTGTGAATATTTACACTGATAGCAGGTACGCCTTTGGCGTCACGCATGATTTTGGAACATTATGGAAGCATAGGGGGTTCTTGACCTCCTCAGGCAAGCTTATCACACACCGTGGCCTGATAGCTGACCTCCTGGACGCAATCCTACTTCCAAGAGCTATTGCAGTATGTAAATATGAAGCACACACGTGTGGTAATGATCTTATTTCTACAGGTAACGCCAAAGCTGATGCAGTGGCAAAAGCAGCAGCAAAACAACCTGAACAGAAAAAAAATACAAATGTCATGACTATGTTGTCTTCTCCCACTTTAAACCTCACTGAATTACAGAGTATGGGTGATCGTGAGGAGAAACAGCTCTGGAGACAGTTGGGATGTGTCCAAAAACAAGGTGTTTGGTATGGCCCACAGGAAAACCGTGTTTACCGAAGAAACTGTTTCCTTATTATGCTATATTGACACATGGTAAAAACCACGTGTCAAAAGGAGGGATGGTAACAGGAATAAGGAAACATTGGCATGTTATTGGCTTTACTAATTTCTCCCCAAAATTTTGTGAACCCTGTGTCATATGTGCAACAAACAACGTTGGGAGAGGCATTCCGATTACTCAGAGCACACAGCCACCACCACAAAGGCCATTTAAACACCTATAAATGGACTTTATTGAGCTAAAACCTAGTGAAGGTAAGAAGTATTGTCTGGTTATAGTAGACATGTTCTCCAAATGGGTAGAGGCTTTTCCTACATCTAAGCGGGATGCTAGTGCAGTAGCAAAAGCACTACTCACTGAAATTATTCCACGATGGGGCATTCCTGAGAGATTTAGTAGTGATAATGGTACCCCGTTCATGAATCAGGTCTTACAGAAAGTCAGTGAATACTTAGGGTTCAACCTAAAAGAGTACTGTGCCTATCACCCAGCTAGTGGTGGAGCAGTAGAAAGGGAGAATGGCACATTAAAAAATAAATTGGCAAAATGCTGTACTGAGACTGGTTTGACATGGGTCAAAGCCCTCCCAATAGTGTTGATGTACATGCGAGCACAGGCAAGAGGTAGAGCTAACCTCCATTTGAGTCCATTTTGGCAGGCCATTAAACACAGCGTTATAGGTGAATGTGAAAATGAAATGTGGAACTATTGCATAAATTTGTCTTCTGTATTATCTGATATTCACAGACAGGTGAAGGACGCTATTCCTAAACCACACGCAGACACACTGCATGACCTGAAGCCTGGTGAGTGGATCGTGGTCAAAGACTTCAGGAGGAAGAATTGGAAGGCTAAGCGTTGGCTGGGACTGTTCCAGATTCTACTGACTATGCCTACCGCTGTGAAAATAGCAGAGAGAGCAACATGGATACACGTCAATCACTGTAAGGGGGTACCAGTGCCGGATCAGGAACTAGAGGGAGAGTAAAGATTCGCCATAATCAACCCTGTATGGTAGAATTGTTAGTTTCCAGAAAAATAGAAAAAACACCTGTATTCAAGAAGACAATCTTAACGGATAGTGTTCAAGAGCCTCGGTGAGGTGGGACGAGTGTGTAAAGGCAGTGCCTACACTCTGAGCACCAACATACGTCAAGAAAGGTGAAGGTTCACTTAAAGTTTGGTGTTGTTTGTATGGACCATCTGAGGTACACCTTAAGAAGATGTAGGTCTTGTGTCATGCTTTAATAAGTAAATATGTTAAAATTTTATAGATATAGTTTGTCCTTAAGGACAAAAAGTTTTTTAAGAAAGTAACTGATTTTTCTTTTCTTTTTTTGTATCAGTAGCTATGACATCTATTCCACTTACTAACTCACTGATTTCAAGACATTTCCGATTGTTTTTTTTTTTTTTTTTTAAGGACCATATAGTACTTTGTCTTTTTCTTTTCTTTTTTTCTATCAGTAGCCATGAAATATATCAGGGTGAATGGGGGGGCTGGCTCAAGTCACCTTTTACCTCACCCTCAGCCAGATCTGCAGTTTCCATTCACCTCTTGCATTAGCTATGAGTAGCCTCAGTTTGACTGGTGTGAATGACTTGGAGTTTTATGATGAAATGGGATTCCATCATTCTGTTGTCCTAGTCATCATCCTGCTTCTTCTGATCTTCAGTTGCTTTTTCTCTGCTTAGAATCTTTGCCTCTGTCGCCAAAAACATAGAGCTAGCTTTGTTATTAGCATGAAGTGCATATCTGCTCATACGATCAGTAATACATTCAACTTTCTTTCCATTGTCATGTCACAACGAAGGGCCTTTATTGTCCTTCCCTTGGCCAGACATTAGCTAGCTTTGGGTGCTGACTATTTTCTCGTTGACGTGGATGTAGATTTAGCTTAAAATTAGGTATGGATTGTGGTGCAAACTATCATGTGCCCCTGTTTCACTATGCAGAGCACACAATGTGACAATTTTCATGTGTTCCACTTACTAACTCACTGATCTCAAGACATTTCTTTTTTTTTTTTTTTTTTTTGTCTTTTTTTCTTTTCTTTTTTTCTATCAGTAGCCATGAAATATATCAGGGTGAATGGGGGGGCTGGCTCAAGTCACCTTTTACCTCACCCTCAGCCAGATCTGCAGTTTCCATTCACCTCTTGCATTAGCTATGAGTAGCCTCAGTTTGACTGGTGTGAATGACTTGGAGTTTTATGATGAAATGGGATTCCATCATTCTGTTGTCCTAGTCATCATCCTGCTTCTTCTGATCTTCAGTTGCTTTTTCTCTGCTTAGAATCTTTGCCTCTGTCGCCAAAAACATAGAGCTAGCTTTGTGATTAGCATGAAGTGCATATCTGCTCATACGATCAGTAATACATTCAACTTTCTTTCCATTGTCATGTCACAACGAAGGGCCTTTATTGTCCTTCCCTTGGCCAGACATTAGCTAGCTTTGGGTGCTGACTATTTTCTCGTTGACGTGGATGTAGATTTAGCTTAAAATTAGGTATGGATTGTGGTACAAACTATCATGTGCCCCTGTTTCACTATGCAGAGCACACAATGTGACAATTTTCATGTGTTCCACTTACTAACTCACTGATCTCAAGACATTTCTTTTTTTTTTTTTTTTTTTTTTTTTTTTTTAAGTACCATATAGTACTTTGTCTTTTTTTCTTTTCTTTTTTTCTATCAGTAGCCATGAAATATATCAGGGTGAATGGGGGGGCTGGCTCAAGTCACCTTTTACCTCACCCTCAGCCAGATCTGCAGTTTCCATTCACCTCTTGCATTAGCTATGAGTAGCCTCAGTTTGACTGGTGTGAATGACTTGGAGTTTTATGATGAAATGGGATTCCATCATTCTGTTGTCCTAGTCATCATCCTGCTTCTTCTGATCTTCAGTTGCTTTTTCTCTGCTTAGAATCTTTGCCTCTGTCGCCAAAAACATAGAGCTAGCTTTGTGATTAGCATGAAGTGCATATCTGCTCATACGATCAGTAATACATTCAACTTTCTTTCCATTGTCATGTCACAACGAAGGGCCTTTATTGTCCTTCCCTTGGCCAGACATTAGCTAGCTTTGGGTGCTGACTATTTTCTCGTTGACGTGGATGTAGATTTAGCTTAAAATTAGGTATGGATTGTGGTCAAACTATCATGTGCCCTGTTTCACTATGCAGAGCACACAATGTGACAATTTTCATGTGTTCCACTTACTAACTCACTGATCTCAAGACATTTCTTTTTTTTTTTTTTTTTTTTACTTTGTCTTTCTTTTCTTTTCTTTTTTTCTATCAGTAGCCATGAAATATATCAGGGTGAATGGGGGGGCTGGCTCAAGTCACCTTTTACCTCACCCTCAGCCAGATCTGCAGTTTCCATTCACCTCTTGCATTAGCTATGAGTAGCCTCAGTTTGACTGGTGTGAATGACTTGGAGTTTTATGATGAAATGGGATTCCATCATTCTGTTGTCCTAGTCATCATCCTGCTTCTTCTGATCTTCAGTTGCTTTTTCTCTGCTTAGAATCTTTGCCTCTGTCGCCAAAAACATAGAGCTAGCTTTGTGATTAGCATGAAGTGCATATCTGCTCATACGATCAGTAATACATTCAACTTTCTTTCCATTGTCATGTCACAACGAAGGGCCTTTATTGTCCTTCCCTTGGCCAGACATTAGCTAGCTTTGGGTGCTGACTATTTTCTCGTTGACGTGGATGTAGATTTAGCTTAAAATTAGGTATGGATTGTGGTGCAAACTATCATGTGGCCCTGTTTCACTATGCAGAGCACACAATGTGACAATTTTCATGTGTTCCACTTACTAACTCACTGATCTCAAGACATTTCTTTTTTTTTTTTTTTTTTTTTTTTTTTAATATAGTACTTTGTCATTTTCCTTTCTTTTCTTTTTTTCTATCAGTAGCCATGAAATATATCAGGGTGAATGGGGGGGCTGGCTCAAGTCACCTTTTACCTCACCCTCAGCCAGATCTGCAGTTTCCATTCACCTCTTGCATTAGCTATGAGTAGCCTCAGTTTGACTGGTGTGAATGACTTGGAGTTTTATGATGAAATGGGATTCCATCATTCTGTTGTCCTAGTCATCATCCTGCTTCTTCTGATCTTCAGTTGCTTTTTCTCTGCTTAGAATCTTTGCCTCTGTCGCCAAAAACATAGAGCTAGCTTTGTGATTAGCATGAAGTGCATATCTGCTCATACGATCAGTAATACATTCAACTTTCTTTCCATTGTCATGTCACAACGAAGGGCCTTTATTGTCCTTCCCTTGGCCAGACATTAGCTAGCTTTGGGTGCTGACTATTTTCTCGTTGACGTGGATGTAGATTTAGCTTAAAATTAGGTATGGATTGTGGTGCAAACTATCATGTGGCCCTGTTTCACTATGCAGAGCACACAATGTGACAATTTTCATGTGTTCCACTTACTAACTCACTGATCTCAAGACATTTCTTTTTTTTTTTTTTTTTTTTTTTTTAAGCTATAGTACTTTGTCATTTTCCTTTTCTTTTCTTTTTTTCTATCAGTAGCCATGAAATATATCAGGGTGAATGGGGGGGCTGGCTCAAGTCACCTTTTACCTCACCCTCAGCCAGATCTGCAGTTTCCATTCACCTCTTGCATTAGCTATGAGTAGCCTCAGTTTGACTGGTGTGAATGACTTGGAGTTTTATGATGAAATGGGATTCCATCATTCTGTTGTCCTAGTCATCATCCTGCTTCTTCTGATCTTCAGTTGCTTTTCTTAGAATCTTTGCCTCTGTCGCCAAAAACATAGAGCTAGCTTTGTGATTAGCATGAAGTGCATATCTGCTCATACGATCAGTAATACATTCAACTTTCTTTCCATTGTCATGTCACAACGAAGGGCCTTTATTGTCCTTCCCTTGGCCAGACATTAGCTAGCTTTGGGTGCTGACTATTTTCTCGTTGACGTGGATGTAGATTTAGCTTAAAATTAGGTATGGATTGTGGTGCAAACTATCATGTGCCCTGTTTCACTATGCAGAGCACACAATGTGACAATTTTCATGTGTTCCACTTACTAACTCACTGATCTCAAGACATTTCTTTTTTTTTTTTTTTTAAGTATATACTTTGTCTTTTTCTTTTCTTTTTTTCTATCAGTAGCCATGAAATATATCAGGGTGAATGGGGGGGCTGGCTCAAGTCACCTTTTACCTCACCCTCAGCCAGATCTGCAGTTTCCATTCACCTCTTGCATTAGCTATGAGTAGCCTCAGTTTGACTGGTGTGAATGACTTGGAGTTTTATGATGAAATGGGATTCCATCATTCTGTTGTCCTAGTCATCATCCTGCTTCTTCTGATCTTCAGTTGCTTTTTCTCTGCTTAGAATCTTTGCCTCTGTCGCCAAAAACATAGAGCTAGCTTTGTGATTAGCATGAAGTGCATATCTGCTCATACGATCAGTAATACATTCAACTTTCTTTCCATTGTCATGTCACAACGAAGGGCCTTTATTGTCCTTCCCTTGGCCAGACATTAGCTAGCTTTGGGTGCTGACTATTTTCTCGTTGACGTGGATGTAGATTTAGCTTAAAATTAGGTATGGATTGTGGTGCAAACTATCATGTGGCCCTGTTTCACTATGCAGAGCACAATTTGCATTTTCTTTTCTTTCCATACCAGAAATTTCGGTATGTGTATCTTTTACTACCCTAAGACTGCATTTCCTTCTTTCTTTTTCCTCATTTACGTGGAATATTGGGTTTTGGATGGGTCCATCATTTTTTCCTCACATCTGCTTTTCTACTCTTCTTCTTAGAACTTTGCTCTGTGCAAACTGAGTTTTTGATGATGAATCATATCTGTCTAGATCATATCTTCACTTTCTTCATTGTTTCCACAAGGCCTTTGCCTTCCCTGCCAACATAGCTAGCTTTGGGTGCTGATATTTTCTCTACTGGATAGATTACTTAATTGTTGATTGTGTGCAAACAAGGCCCTTTTCCTCGGCAACATTGCAATTTGTGTGCATTTTCTCGTTAGGATTATTTTTTTTTGTTTGTAAACTATATGTGCTTTTCATTCCATTCATTTTCATGTGCCATTATAATCATGATAGCTTCTTTTCTTTTTTTTCCTATTGTCTTTTTCATTTTCTTTTCTTGTAATGAAATATTAGGGTGAATGGGGGGCTGCTAGTCCTTTCCTCACCCTCGCCGATCTCAGTTCTTACTCTGCTTAGTTGCCTCGTTTAGTGAATACTTGGTTTTAGATGAATGGATTCCTCATTCGTTCCTATCATCACCTCTTTCATTTCAGTCTTCGCTTAATCTTTCCTTGCCCAACATAAGCTAGCTTTGGTGCTGACATTCTGTATGATGTAATATTAATTTTTCATTGTCAACAACAAGGGCCTTGTTTCCCTTGCCAGACATTACATTTGGGTGTCATTTTCTTTACTGATTAGATTTCTTAAATTGTTGTTTGGTCAAACTTCATTCCCTTTTCCTATCAGAGCCATGAAATTATTCCTTATACTGTCAAGACCTTTTTTTTTCTTTTTTTCTTACCTTATACTTTGCTCTTTCTTTTCTTAGTCATGATAATGGTAATGGGGGGGTGTCAAGTCACCTTTTCTCCTACCATTGCTTTCTCCTCTTGATTGCTTGTGCCATTTGACTGGTTGTGATTTAGATGAAATGGATTCCTCATTCGTTCCTATCATCACCTCTTCTTCTGACTCAGTCTTTTTTCCTTACTTTGCCCTGCAACTGGCTACTTTTGTTACTGAAGTGATTTGCTAAATAGTATATTACTTCTTCATTGCTGTCACAAGAAGGCCTTATGTCTTCCCCTCTTTCCTCTTGCAACATAGAGCTAGTTTGTGTTATGATGATTTTATGATGATATTCTCTTCTTGTCTGTCACACAGCTTTATTTCTTCCTGCCGCTTAGTCTTTGGTCTGCATTTCTGAGTGTGTGATAGCTAAAATTGTATGATGTGTCAAACTTCTTCCTTTCATGCACAACAAGGCATTTTCTTTTCCACTTACTACTCTGTCTGACATTTCTTTTTTTTTTTTTTTAGTAACTTCTTTTTTTTCAAGACCATGAAATTCAGGTAATGGGGGCTGCTCAAGCACTTTCTCCTCTTTTCCATTACTTGCATCTTTCTTTTCTGTGTAGCTGATTTAGTGATGGTCCATCATCTTTTCCTACTCACCCTCTTCTATCTCTTGCTTAGATCTTTGCTTGTGAAAACTGGAGTTTTATGATGAAGGATTCCTCATCGTCAGTATCATCCTTTCTTTTCTTCGGCTAGTCTTCCTTGGCCAACATAGCTAGCTTTGGTGCTGATATTTCTCTACGTGAGTAATACTTAAATGTTGATTGTGTCAAACAAGCCTTTTCCTTCGGCCAAATTGCATTTGTGTCATCTCTACTGATTAGAGATTTAGCTTAAAATTAGGTATGGATTGTGGTGCAAACTATCATGTGGCCCTGTTTCACTATGCAGAGCACACAATGTGACAATTTTCATGTGTTCCACTTACTAACTCACTGATCTCAAGACATTTCTTTTTTTTTTTTTTTTTTAAGTATAGTACTTTGTCTTTTTCTTTTCTTTTTTTCTATCAGTAGCCATGAAATATATCAGGGTGAATGGGGGGGCTGGCTCAAGTCACCTTTTACCTCACCCTCAGCCAGATCTGCAGTTTCCATTCACCTCTTGCATTAGCTATGAGTAGCCTCAGTTTGACTGGTGTGAATGACTTGGAGTTTTATGATGAAATGGGATTCCATCATTCTGTTGTCCTAGTCATCATCCTGCTTCTTCTGATCTTCAGTTGCTTTCTCTGCTTAGAATCTTTGCCTCTGTCGCCAAAAACATAGAGCTAGCTTTGTGATTAGCATGAAGTGCATATCTGCTCATACGATCAGTAATACATTCAACTTTCTTTCCATTGTCATGTCACAACGAAGGGCCTTTATTGTCCTTCCCTTGGCCAGACATTAGCTAGCTTTGGGTGCTGACTATTTTCTCGTTGACGTGGATGTAGATTTAGCTTAAAATTAGGTATGGATTGTGGTGCAAACTATCATGTGGCCCTGTTTCACTATGCAGAGCACACAATGTGACAATTTTCATGTGTTCCACTTACTAACTCACTGATCTCAAGACATTTCTTTTTTTTTTTTTTTTTTTTTTTTTTTTTAAGTATAGTACTTTGTCATTTTCCTTTTCTTTTCTTTTTTTCTATCAGTAGCCATGAAATATATCAGGGTGAATGGGGGGGCTGGCTCAAGTCACCTTTTACCTCACCCTCAGCCAGATCTGCAGTTTCCATTCACCTCTTGCATTAGCTATGAGTAGCCTCAGTTTGACTGGTGTGAATGACTTGGAGTTTTATGATGAAATGGGATTCCATCATTCTGTTGTCCTAGTCATCATCCTGCTTCTTCTGATCTTCAGTTGCTTAGAATCTTTGCCTCTGTCGCCAAAAACATAGAGCTAGCTTTGTGATTAGCATGAAGTGCATATCTGCTCATACGATCAGTAATACATTCAACTTTCTTTCCATTGTCATGTCACAACGAAGGGCCTTTATTGTCCTTCCCTTGGCCAGACATTAGCTAGCTTTGGGTGCTGACTATTTTCTCGTTGACGTGGATGTAGATTTAGCTTAAAATTAGGTATGGATTGTGGTACAAACTATCATGTGCCCCTGTTTCACTATGCAGAGCACACAATGTGACAATTTTCATGTGTTCCACTTACTAACTCACTGATCTCAAGACATTTCTTTTTTTTTTTTTTTTTTTTTTTTTTTAAGTACCATATAGTACTTTGTCATTTTCCTTTTCTTTTCTTTTTTTCTATCAGTAGCCATGAAATATATCAGGGTGAATGGGGGGGCTGGCTCAAGTCACCTTTTACCTCACCCTCAGCCAGATCTGCAGTTTCCATTCACCTCTTGCATTAGCTATGAGTAGCCTCAGTTTGACTGGTGTGAATGACTTGGAGTTTTATGATGAAATGGGATTCCATCATTCTGTTGTCCTAGTCATCATCCTGCTTCTTCTGATCTTCAGTTGCTTTTTCTCTGCTTAGAATCTTTGCCTCTGTCGCCAAAAACATAGAGCTAGCTTTGTGATTAGCATGAAGTGCATATCTGCTCATACGATCAGTAATACATTCAACTTTCTTTCCATTGTCATGTCACAACGAAGGGCCTTTATTGTCCTTCCCTTGGCCAGACATTAGCTAGCTTTGGGTGCTGACTATTTTCTCGTTGACGTGGATGTAGATTTAGCTTAAAATTAGGTATGGATTGTGGTGCAAACTATCATGTGGCCCTGTTTCACTATGCAGAGCACACAATGTGACAATTTTCATGTGTTCCACTTACTAACTCACTGATCTCAAGACATTTCTTTTTTTTTTTTTTTTTTTAAGTATAGTACTTTGTCATTTTCCTTTTCTTTTCTTTTTTTCTATCAGTAGCCATGAAATATATCAGGGTGAATGGGGGGGCTGGCTCAAGTCACCTTTTACCTCACCCTCAGCCAGATCTGCAGTTTCCATTCACCTCTTGCATTAGCTATGAGTAGCCTCAGTTTGACTGGTGTGAATGACTTGGAGTTTTATGATGAAATGGGATTCCATCATTCTGTTGTCCTAGTCATCATCCTGCTTCTTCTGATCTTCAGTTGCTTAGAATCTTTGCCTCTGTCGCCAAAAACATAGAGCTAGCTTTGTGATTAGCATGAAGTGCATATCTGCTCATACGATCAGTAATACATTCAACTTTCTTTCCATTGTCATGTCACAACGAAGGGCCTTTATTGTCCTTCCCTTGGCCAGACATTAGCTAGCTTTGGGTGCTGACTATTTTCTCGTTGACGTGGATGTAGATTTAGCTTAAAATTAGGTATGGATTGTGGTGCAAACTATCATGTGGCCCTGTTTCACTATGCAGAGCACACAATGTGACAATTTTCATGTGTTCCACTTACTAACTCACTGATCTCAAGACATTTCTTTTTTTTTTTTTTTTTTTTTTTTTGTCTTTTTCTCTTCTTTTTTTCTATCAGTAGCCATGAAATATATCAGGGTGAATGGGGGGGCTGGCTCAAGTCACCTTTTACCTCACCCTCAGCCAGATCTGCAGTTTCCATTCACCTCTTGCATTAGCTATGAGTAGCCTCAGTTTGACTGGTGTGAATGACTTGGAGTTTTATGATGAAATGGGATTCCATCATTCTGTTGTCCTAGTCATCATCCTGCTTCTTCTGATCTTCAGTTGCTTTTTCTCTGCTTAGAATCTTTGCCTCTGTCGCCAAAAACATAGAGCTAGCTTTGTGATTAGCATGAAGTGCATATCTGCTCATACGATCAGTAATACATTCAACTTTCTTTCCATTGTCATGTCACAACGAAGGGCCTTTATTGTCCTTCCCTTGGCCAGACATTAGCTAGCTTTGGGTGCTGACTATTTTCTCGTTGACGTGGATGTAGATTTAGCTTAAAATTAGGTATGGATTGTGGTGCAAACTATCATGTGGCCCTGTTTCACTATGCAGAGCACACAATGTGACAATTTTCATGTGTTCCACTTACTAACTCACTGATCTCAAGACATTTCTTTTTTTTTTTTTTTTTTTTTAAGTATAGTACTTTGTCATTTTCCTTTTCTTTTCTTTTTTTCTATCAGTAGCCATGAAATATATCAGGGTGAATGGGGGGGCTGGCTCAAGTCACCTTTTACCTCACCCTCAGCCAGATCTGCAGTTTCCATTCACCTCTTGCATTAGCTATGAGTAGCCTCAGTTTGACTGGTGTGAATGACTTGGAGTTTTATGATGAAATGGGATTCCATCATTCTGTTGTCCTAGTCATCATCCTGCTTCTTCTGACCTTCAGTTGCTTTTTCTCTGCTTAGAATCTTTGCCTCTGTCGCCAAAAACATAGAGCTAGCTTTGTGATTAGCATGAAGTGCATATCTGCTCATACGATCAGTAATACATTCAACTTTCTTTCCATTGTCATGTCACAACGAAGGGCCTTTATTGTCCTTCCCTTGGCCAGACATTAGCTAGCTTTGGGTGCTAACTATTTTCTAGTTAGTTATGACTTGGAGTTCTGTGATGGAATGGGATTTCATCATTCTTTTGAACACAGCTCAAACCACATCATCAAGTTTGCTGATGACACAACTATGGTGGGTCTCATCAGAAAAAATGAGTCAGTGTACAGACTGGAGGTGCAACAGCTAGCAGCCTGGTGTAAAGCCAACAAGCTGTCTCTGAACATTGATAAAACTTAAGAGACGGTAGTTGACATTAGCAGAGCACAAGGTGGCCATTCTCCACTGTACATCAATGGATCCTCTGTGGAAATCATCAGGAGCACCAAATTCCTTGGTGTTCATCTGGCATAGAACTTTACCTGGTCACTCAACACCAGGTCCAACACCAAGAAAGCACAGCAGCATCTCTACTTCTTATGGAGGCTGAGATAAGCCCATCTCCCTCCACCCATCCTGACCATATTCTACAGAGGAACCATTGAGAGCATCCTGAGCAGCTGCATCACTGGGATCACAAGACCCTGCAGCATATCATGAGGACAGCTGAGACATGAGCGGACATTTACACCACACACTGCATCCACAAAGCCAGCAACATTGTGGATGACCCCACACACCCTTCACACACCCTCCTGGTATCTGGAAAGAGATACCGAAGCCTTCGGGCTCTCACAACCAGACTGTGTAACAGTTTCTTTCCTCAAGCCATCAGGCTCCTCAACATCCAAAACTGAACTGTAGCAACTCACACACACACACTCACTGACACTCAACTGTGTGATCTGACCTGTGTCAACTGTGTGTGATTCAACACATACATCTATAACTCCATCCACACTATAAATGTTGTGTAATAAAAACATTTTGTATTTGCACACTTATTTAATTGCTGCACTTCAAACTGTCACCAACTGCTGCTATATGTGTATGTTTACAGTTCCTCTAGTTTGCACATTTTTTTGGCACTATGTGTCCTGTACTGTTTTGTGTTGTTTTTGTTGTATTTTCTGTTTCTGCACTGTCTTCTGTCTTTCACTGTTTGCACCTGGTTGCACATGTTGCACTTTATGTTGCTAGGATGACTACTTTCTGTCCTTAGCTATGTGTTGTTGTTTTTGTTCTGTAGCTATATGTTGTTATATTGTTTTATATAGCACCAGGGTCCTGGTGAAATGTTGTCTCATTTCACTATGTATTGCATCAGCTAAATGTGGTTGAAATGACAATAAAAGCTTTTTGTCTTGACTAATGAGTTTTTTATGAGGATGGGAGGGGGAATGCACACAGTGGGTTGATTCATAAACTGATACTTTCATATAAGGATTTTTGATTAAAGTAAGAGAGACCCTGATGATGTTTTCAAGTGGTTTTTTACTATCTGCTGTAGGGTCTTGTGCTCAGAATGCAGTTTCTATACCATACATTGGTACAGCTGCACAGGATGCTCTTTATGTTTCCCATGAACATAGTGAAGATGGAAGATTGGTGTTTTTTCTCTTATCTCTGCAGATCTTTCTCTCTTAACTCTGAAACTGTTGTCTGTGGTTAACTGATAACAGGTTGGTAAAGGGAGTATCTTTGTTATGGTTTTAAAAACTACATATATCTCATTTATGTTTTTGTAAAGCCTTTCACTGACTCTGTATCACTGTGCTGCTACTCTAAGAGCACAATGATAGAGTGCAGAATCTGAGCGCTTTAGACCTCTGATAGTAAGTTCAGTAGAGTCTCTGCTTGTTTCTGCATCTAATCGATGATCATCAGGAGTGCTCTTCCAATCAGATCTTGACCTTGCATCTTTATACAGTAAAAACTGCTGTTAGGATATTGCTTGTACCAGTAAAGATAAATGTTTTCACTGCTTGTTTCATATGAACATTTCAGAGTAACAGTGTCTGTTTCTTTCCTGGCAATGTTGGCATCTTCATCCTTTGGTCCAATTTTATCTGCAAAACTGCCTGGTGTGAAAAAGAATATAAAGAAATATATCAGTGTGTAGTAGTTTTTGTAAACCATATATTGATTGAAGAAATTACAAGCTTAAAACAAACATGGGTATTAATTGATATAATTAAGTAACTGATTATAAATCCATTGTAATTATTAATACAGTTGATTAACAAATGAAAAAGAATTACCTGTAAGTAGAGTGAGAATCAGTGGGATGTATCTCACTATGTACAGTAAGTTGTATAGAGCCATTTCTAAACACAGCTCTGTGAGGATTCTGTATACTAGTGCTGTGTGTGCTGAACTTTACACTGAACATTAGAAGGCCACACCCAGGCAGTGCTGCTGTTGTAGTGTAACTTTGTACAAATTAGCAGTTCACAGTGCCTATGATGGTGAACTAAGTGTCTAATACAACAGAGAACTATTCCCTGTTGCTATACAGACCATTTCATCTGACCTCACCAATTAAACATATCTTAGTTTTAGAGATCTGTGTAGTGTCTCATGATTTAACAAACATACTATATTCACTTTTTTTTGTTACATTATTTGATTATTTTAATGTGTGTGTTCAGGACAGAATATTGGACCACAAATATAGAGATCTGTGCCCACTGAAGTCTTAGACTCCTGTTCTTGGTGAACAGGAGTGATCTGTTCTGCTACTGTAGCTCAACCACCTCAAGGATATATTTGTTGAGTTCTTAGTGCATTTCTTAATAAAATTATTATGGATCACTATTTCAATAAAGCTTATTTATTTCCTTACTGTGTGGTGACAACTGTGTTTTTATTTTCCACATGCACAGTCAACAAAAAAATCTAAATTAAAAATCAAAATCTTAAAACACACAACATTTGTATCTGTATATGTATTGTATGTTATCTGTTCAATTCAAGTAATGTATTCATATATGGTTAAATTTTTATTGGCTCAATAATCAAAATGCTTAAGTTATGCATGGCTTCCAGTCTTTTCTTCTTATTGTGATTCTTCAACACTTTCATGTTTGAGGTCTCTGTAGGTTTTTGTACAGTGATCTTGGCTTTCCTGTCACTGTGGGCTGTAAGGCACAGTAGTACAGTGCAGAGTCTGATACTGAAGCAGACAAGATCTCCAAATCCACACGTTTCAGACTCTTATGAACTTTAGCAGACAAATGAGGATGAGGAGTATCGCCTGTCTGATTCGCTCCCGATTCCGTCAATAAAACGAGGAATTCTGGTGCTGCATTGGAATATTGTCGATACCACTGTAGATTGTTCATAGAAACAGTGTACTCATAATCACAGGAGAGTGTAACTGCTTGCTCCCCTTTGCCATAGACAGCAGAAGATGTTGGAGTAATGCTGTCCTGTGTGCTCTCACCTGAAGAGGACATTTATTTCAGAATATTATAATTCTATATTATACAGTATACATACAGTACATGCTTACAATCTAAAACACTCACACATGGAAACATTTCTTTACTAGTTATTAAGCATTTAAATAAGATATGTGGGAAAAATAAAATATAAGATTACCTAGGAACATGGTAAAAAACAAAATCGTACGGAAAACCATCATGCGTTACTTTCCTCTATTCTTCTGTAAGTCTCCTCTTTATGTTACTGTAAATGTCAAGTTTCCTTCTACTCTCTTTAATGGAGCATCTAAGCATCTTGTGTACAAAGCCTCAACTGCAGCTTCCCTCTGTTTTAACCAATCAGAGTGCAGGATGTGCCACATTATGTAAATTACACACACATGTTCTAAAAGAATATAAAGATTAAAAGATTTGTGTATTTACTTCCTCTATTTCCTATTTCTATAAATTAAACCTAATTCTAATCGACAAAATATATTGTAGCAATTACAATATTGTAAGACTTCATATACTCTTTTGTATTTATGGTTATATCTCAAATAATGCAAGTGAAACGTATGACTTTTTAAGAAAAGTAAACAATGTTATCATGTAGCCTTGTATGAACTCCAAATGTTATTAACCACTTATGAATGTTGCTTTGCATGTCACTTTAATATGTAGACAATAAATATGCATTCATCAAATGTATTTATTAGAGCATTTGGCTAGAAGAAAGACAACTTTGCATAATGACAACATATTTATAATGACTAAGGTGTTAGTCAAGAGTTAATAATGATCTTGAACAGTTTTGTAATATGGAACTGTGACGACTCACCCGCTGGCGGTCCGTCCGTTCTTCTTGTCTCGCCCTGGCGAGGGTATGCCAGCTTCAGCAGGGAAACGTGAAATGTTGGTGAGATGCGATACGTAGGTGGGAGCTCCAATGTATATGCGACCAAGTTGATCTGCCGTATGATCTGGAATGGCCCTATGAAGCGAGGGCTCAACTAACAACATGGCAGTCTTAATCTCAAGTTTTTTGTTGATAACCACACCCATTGTCCCACCTGGAAACGTGGATGAAGACGCCGGTGTCAGTCCACCTGTATGCATTGTTGCTGGACTGTTCATTGCAATCGGACATGGGCCCTGTCCCACACTCTCTGGCTGCGGCGGATCCAGTTGTCCATGGCCGGTACGTTGGAGGGTTCACCCGACCACGGGAACAAGGGCAGTTGGTAACCCAGGACGTATTGAAAGGGGGTGAGTCCCGTAGATGAGTGGGTAAGAAAATTCTGGGTGTATTCTGCCCACAGGAGGAACTCACTCCATCTCTGCTGTTCCCTGTTGCAGTATGACTGCAAGTAACGGACAATCTCCTGGTTGAGATGCTTGGTCTGACCGTTGGACTGGGGGTGGTAACTCGAGGTGAGAGAGCACACTTGGGAGGTGAATTGTGTCCCCCGGTCTGACACAATGTCCTTTGGGAGGCCGTAGACCCGGAACACGCGGTGGAAGAGCATGGTCGCAGTCTACCTGGCTGTAGGCAACCCCTTCAGTGGCACCAGATGGCAAGTTTTGGAGAATCGATCAATCGCCACCAGCACCGTGTTGTAACCTTCCGAATCCACCAGGTCCGTGATAAAGGCCGGTGGGAAGCTGAAGGCTTGTCCTTGACCTTCAGTTGTACGAAGTCCCTCCAAGCCTCTTCATTCCATTTGGGCATTTGGCATTTGGGCTGGCTCCTTAAGAGTGAGGTAAGTGGACTCGAGATGCTGCTATAGTTTCTGATAAATCGTCTGTAAAAATTGGCGAATCCAAGGAAGCATTGCAGCTCCTTCACAGTTGTGGGTTCGGGCCATTTCGTGACCGCTCTTACTTTACCCTCATCCATCTCGACCCCCTTTTGCAAGATCACGTAGCGCAGGAATGTGATGGTGTCTTGGTGGAACTCATACTTTTCCACCTTCACAAAGAGACAATGCTGCAGCAGACAAGCCAGTACCTTCCATATGTGCTTGACATGTTCGTCAAATGATGATGAATAGACCAGGATTTCGTCAATGTAAGCAATGACATACCGTCCGATCATATCCCTGAGGGTTTCATTAATAAATGAGTGGAATACAGGGGCCGGGGCATTGGTGAGGCCATAGGGCATGACGAGATATTCATAATGTCCCTTAGTAGTATGGAACGCAGTCTTCCATTCATCCCCCTCGCAGATTCTTACCAAGTTGTAGGCACTGCGCAGATCTATCTTAGTGAATATTCCTGCCCTTCTCAATTGTTCCAGGGCTGTGGGGGCCAACGGTAAGAGCTAGGGATACTGTACTGCAATGGTATTGAGCCCACAGTAATTAATACAGGACCTCAGTCCACTGTCCTTCTTCCCCACAAAGAAGAAACTCGCGGCAGCTGGAGAAGTGGAAGGGCGGATATAACCAGCTGGTAACGCTTCCTCTATATATTCGTCCATGTCCTTGGATTCTGGTAGCAAGAGGGGGTAAACTTTGTCCTTCGGTGGGATGCTTTGGGGCAGAAGGTTGATAGTGCAGTCCCACTGATGGTGGGGAGGAAGATGGGTGGCTTTCTGCTTACTGAATGCCGTACGGGTACGTCCCAGCTGCATAGGTTCATTTCCCTTGTTGGTGTGATCCTCTGTCCTCAGTGGTTGTGGCTCAAAGTGCGGGGCAGAGAGGCGTCGGTGTTGGCGGAAGAGATTATCGAGGTGGTGTACTCTGACAAGGTAGTGCCTGCCTCTCTACACACCATCTCTGCTTGTAAGGTGGAGTTGAGTCCTTCATGGAACATAGCCCTGTGAGCTGTGTCATTCCAACCACTCTGAGCTGCTGCTGACTGATCTCTGGTGCAAACCAAGTAGCTGCACGGATATATCGCGTCCTCCTGCAGGATACTCAAACACCTCCCAGATTTGACCCATAAAGTAAGTAAAAGAAGTTCTCAACTGAGGGTCATCGTTCCACACTACTGCTGCCCAATTGAGGGTCCTCACAGTTAGCAGGTAGAGGAGGAACACGCATTTGGTTACCTCCTCCTGGTACACATCAGGCTGATGGGCAAAAAAGTTCTCACATTGCCTCAAAAATCCACGGCATCAGTCCGCGGAGCCATCTAATTTTTCCAGGATGGCCTGGAGAATCGCAGAAGAGGAGGCAGACGGAGTAGGATGTGGTGGCTGTGCGGCCGCTTGTAGGACATCCAGTTGGTCTTGAACTTTTCGAGTGACTTGGCAAGTGATTACTTCCTGCAAATGCACATGTTCTGCTGGATCCACAACAGGCAAAGTATTCTGTATTCTATTCAAAGTATTCTGACGACTCACCTGCTCCAGGCTGATCTGGATCCATGTGCAGTTTGTAGTAGTCTGAAACCAAACTCGTAGTCGAAATCCAGGCGAATATCCGATAACTGAAACATGTGCAATAGCCGTAGTCAATCCCAAAACACAAATCCACAATCACAACTCAATGTCCGTAACAAGTAATCCAAAGCACAGAGTAATCCAATACGTCATATCAACCGCTCAGTACCTCTCAGTAAGACGATACTTCGTATCTCAACATGGTGCGCATGCTGTATAAATCCCAGAGGCACTCCCTTGGTGGTGGGCTAATACTTGGGCGATGGCTCCCTCCGGTGGCCTGACGCCAGTGGCACCGTTACAGGAACGCAGGACAATCTATTACTAAGGACATAATAATTACTAATTTAAGAATTTTCTAAGGATTACTAAGATCACATTAATAATTACTAATGAAGTGCTGCTGTATTGTTACTTAATTGATTATACTTGCAGTCACTTGCCTTGAAGTAATGCATTGACTTAACAGAGAATATTTACATAAAAATTAGTATTTATTTAAAAGTTGGTATTTATGCTCATGCGGAAACATGGGAGCACAAAAGTCGGGCAAGGGCTCCCTCTCGTGGCCAGATCTCGGACGGAGCATGACAGAGCCCCCCTGCTAGGAACACCTCCCTTGTTCTACGCCAAGGTTGCCCCCTCGGACGCGGTGCGGCCTTATCTGGGTGATCGTGATGAAAATCCTCAGACAGAGACGGGTCCAGGATATCGGATACGTCCACCCAAGAGCGTTCCTCCGGCCCATACCCTCCCAGTCCACCAGATACTGGAGCCGTGATCTAACCCGTCTGGAGTCAAGAAGAGCATGTACTCGATAAGCCGGGGATCCATCAACGTCCAGGGAAGGGGGAGGATCAACGTAGTCTGAATCCCTTATGCCTGGGGAGTGCGCCGGCTTGAGGAGAGACACATGAAAAGTGGGGTAGATACGGTACGATGCAGGGAGCCAAAGCCGGTAACACACTGGATTGACCTGACGGATGATCTCAAAAGGCCCTATAAACTTGGGACTGAGCTTGCGGCAGGGTAGCTTGAGTTGCAGGTTCCGGGCGGACGGACAGCCCGATGGGGGGGGTGCGGGCGGTGACGCCGATTAGCCTGGATACTCTGTCTCCTGACAGCCCTTTGAAGACATACATGGGCGCGCTCCCATACCTCTTGACTCAGGCAAGACCATTCCTTCACCACCGGCACATTGGAGGGCTCTCCAGACCAGGGGAATAGAGGAGGCTGGTACCCCAGCACACACTGGAAGGGCGTCAGCCCAGTGGAGGAATGGATAAGGGAGTTTTGAGCATACTCGACCCAGGGAAGAAACTCACTTCAGCGCTGCTGTTCCCTGCTGCAGTAAGACCTGAGGAATCTCCCAATCTCCTAATTCAGATGCTCCGCCTGGCCATTGGACTGGGGATGGTATCTGGAACTGACGTTGAGGTGAACTGAGACCCCCAGTCTGACACTATGTCCTCAGGAAGGCCAAAATTCCGGAATCCATGTTGGAACATGGCCTCCGCAGTTTTCATGGCTGTGGGTGACCCCTTGAGAGGGATCAACTTACAAGCTTTAGAGAACCGGTCCACCACGACCATCACCGTGGTGAATCTTCCCGAGTTGGGTAAGTTGGTGAGAAAGTCCACAGACAGGTGGGACCAGGGGCATTGGGGAGTAGGTAGGGGTTCCAGCAATCCTTCCGGGAGCTGGCAACTGACCCGAGACTGGGCGCAAGTAGAGCATGACTGAACAAACCTCTCCACGTCTGTCCTATGAGATGGCCACCAAAACCTGCGTAAAGTGAGTTGAGTCGACCTGAGGATCCCCGGGTGACCGGAGCTGGGAGCCTCGTGGACCCATTGTAACACTTGCTGGCGGAACTGAAGTGGCATATAGACCTTGGTTGCAAGACAGTTTGCTGGTGGCAGCTCGCCGGCGTGGGCTCGCCAAATCTCCTCTATGAGACTCCACCGGACCGGGGCTAGAATGGCGGCTGCAGGGAGAATGAGATTGGGCTGAGAAGGCTCACTTTGGACCTTGAACTGCCTGGATAGAGCATCAGCCTTGCTGTTCTTGGACCCGGGGCGATAGGTCACTGAGAACTCAAATCGGGTGAAGAACAGCGCCCACCGGGCCTGACGAGGATTTAAACATTTGGTGCTGTGGAGGTACTCCAGGTTATGATGGTCGGTGAGAACCAAGAACGGATGACGTGCCCCCTCCAGCCAATGCCGCCATTCCTCCAGCACCGCCTTGATTGACAGCAGCTACCAGTTCCCGACGTCATAATTTGCTTCCGCTGCCATCAGCTTCCTGGAAAAGAAAGCACATGGGTGAAGCTTGCCTGGAACGCCGTGTCGTTGGGACAGCATGGCCCCGATGCCACTGCTGGAAGCATCTACCTCCACCACGAAGGGGAGGTCCAGGTCAGGATGGAACAGAATTGGAGCCATGGTGAAGCTATCCTTGAGTTTAATGAAAGCTGCCTGGGCTTGATCACGCCAGGACAATCTCCTGGGTTTACCTCGCAGTAAAGAGGTCAATAAGCCGGCCACGAAGCTATAGTTTCGGATGAAACGGCGGTAGAACTTGGCGAACCCCAGGAACAGCTGCAACTCCTTAACTGTGGTAGGATTGGGCCACTCAGTGACGGCATGTACTTTTGTGAAATCCATCTCGACCCCTTGCATATCCCAGGAACGTGATAGTGGTCCGGTGGAACTCACATTCTTCCGGCTTGACGTAGAGGTGATTCTGCTGAAGTCTGGAGAGCATGGCCCGGATGTGATGGACGTGTTCCTCCAAAGAGGTCGACTACACCAAGATGTCGTCCATATTCGCGATAACCCACTTCCCAAGGATATCCTGGAACACCTCGTTGATAAGAGACTGGAACACCGCAGGAGCATTGGTAAGTCTGAAGGGCATGACAAGGTACTCATAATGACCATGGGTGGTGTGAAAAGCGGTCTTCCACTCGTCTCCCTCCCGAATCCGGACCAGATTATAGGCGCTGCATAAATCCAGCTAGCAAAAAAACCTAGCTCCCTTAACTGCTCCAGGGCCACAGATACCAAGGGTAACGGATAGGGATAACAAACTGTGATCACGTTGAGTCCCCTGTAATCAATGCACAGATGAAGGCCCCCGTCCTTCTCCACCACGAAGAAAAACCCCGCCGCTGCTGGGGATGTAGATGACTGTTTGTGACCGACAGCCTCATCTGGGTACGTCGCTGGTGCTCCCGTTTCGTCAACCGGGATCTCCCAAGCTGCATGGACTCGGAGCTTCCTCACGAGGCCTAGGATAGTCCGGACGAAGACGAGGGCGAGACGAGACTGGTGGGAGTGCCCCAGCACGATGCTGATGCAGGAGATTGTCCAGGTGAATGGCAGTGGCTACATACTGGGACAGGGTGGTAGCATCCTCCCGACATGCCAATTCAGACTGGAGCGCGGGGCTCAGACCCTCGCGAAACACTGCCCACAGCGCCACGTTGTTCCAACCGGACTGGGCTGCCAGAGTGCGGAATTTAATGGCATAATCCGCGGCCGAATCAGATCCCTGACGTAGCTCCATTAATTGGAGCGAGATGTCCTTGCCCCCAGCGGGATACTCGAATACCTCCCGTATCATCCCTGCGAAGTATGTGAAAGACGTCCGGATCTGAGGGTCCACGTCCCACACTGCGGAGGCCCAGTCCAGGGCTCTACCCATTAGCAATGACAATAGGAATGCACACTTAGTCCCCTCATCGCGATAAACCCCGGGTTGATGCGCAAAGAAATTCTCACACTGGCGTAAAAAACCGCGGCAGCGTTCAGCAGAGACATCATACTTCTCTGGCATGGCCAGTCTCGGTGACTCACCACACGGTGCTGGCGGGTCTTGCAGGGGCAGGGGTGTGGCGGTGCTCGTGATTTGTAGTTGGCTCTGTAGCGCTTCCACCTGATCTTAAAAAGAGCGGTTCAGTGCACCTTGCCGGACTATAATCGCCTGTAGTTCTGCTGGATCCGCAGGAGGCGAAGTATCCTGTAACGGTTGTCCGCCAGCGGCGGCAGCAGCCAGATCCATGCGCGGGGCTGGAGTAGGGGAGGGGCAGAGAGAGAGAGACGTAGTCGGGCAGGCGAAGAGATCGTAACCAGAAATCCGAAGCGAGAATACAAACAAATCCAAAGGGTGAGGCAGAGACAAAGTCCGGAAAACAGTCCTGGGTCAAACACAATCCAAAAGGGCAAAAGCAGAAATCTAAAACCAAATAACAATCCAGAGGTAGCGTAATCCAAAAGAGCAATCTAAAAGCACGAGGCAAGCTCTTAGTAGTCACGAGGGACGATACTTCGCATAGAGCCGGAAGTGCGCTCCGTATTTATGCTCATGCGGAAACACGGAAGCGCATCAAAAGTCAGGCGAGGGCTCCCTCTTGTGGCCAGATCTCGGACGAAGCGTGACAGTGGCCTTGGGTCAGTTTTAAATTCATGTGGAGTGATGAAAAGAAGGAACTCAGGTTTAGATTTTGGATGTTGTTTGTACCATTGTAGGTTATTTATTGAACCACTGTTTCTGTAGCTGGGGGGCACGGTGGCTTAGTGGTTAGTATGTTTGCCTCACACCTCCAGGGTTGGGGGTTCAATTCCCGCCTCCGCCGTGTGTGTGGAGTTTGCATGTTCTCCTCATGCCTCGGGGGTTTCCTCCGGGTACTCCGGTTTCCTCCCCCGGTCCAAAGACCTGCATTGTAGGTTGATTGGCATCTCTAAATTGTCCGTAGTGTGTGTGTGCCCTGTGATGGGTTGGCACTCTGTCCAGGGTGTATCCTGCCTTGATGCCCAATGACGCCTGAAATAGGCACAGGCTCCCCGTGACCCGAGAGTAGATCGGATAAGCAGTAGACAATGAATGAATGATTCTGTAGCTGCAGGAAAGAGTAACATTGTCACCTTCATCTACAGTTTTATAAGTGATATTTTTAATATTTATTTTAATATTTATTTTATAATATTATTATTCATTCATTTTCTAATTTTTCATCACTTTCATTTTTACATCACACAGGCTAATTAATCATTAATTAACACTTCCTTTCTGAAAAGGTCAATGTTACCTTACCTAATAAGTTCCACCTCTCAGCATCATATGACAGTGTCACCAGTTTTACTGATTCTTGACTTACTGCATCCTGACATTACATTCAGTCTCACATGTGGAACATGACATTTACCATGCATCTAATAATTAAGATTTTAAATATACCAGGGGTCTTAAACTCCTTTTTGGACCATCTAACTGTTAGTCTAATGTCAAGTGGGTTAGACAATTAATCAATCAATTTGTTTAAACAAATTTGTTTGTTTAATTATGTGTCCACTAACAGAACAACACTTAAATGTGTTCATTTATTTCCTTTTATCTGAAAGCTTTATCTTCAATGTAAAAATAAAATCATTAGGTAAAAAATAAAAATTCACACTGTAGGTACGAAATATACAATGTTTCTTGAACTTTTCCTGAAAGAGACATGGTTGCAGAGTAACAGCAGCACATGTTTATTAATCACTGAGTTTATTTCTTTATTCTGCCCCATTGTGGAACAACAGAAACTAGTTGTTTTCTGAATATCTTCATTCAATTACTTTCAGTAGAATTTAATTTTTAATATAAAACAAAGTTAATTTCTAAATTTATTCAGTAGGCCAGGATACCACTGATAAATGGATAAATAATAAAGCACTTAAGTTTCCTAATGTATTGTCTTTTGATGTGTATTTATATGGAACACAGGAGCCTGTGTTAGCTACACACATTTTTTTCCCCCTCATTTCATTTTGTGTATTATATCACTGCCTAGATTTGTAATCATTTCTTTCTCATTTTTGTGTGATTTTGTTTGGCTTTTTAGGAGGTTTTGTTTTCCTTTTGCTCTCTGGATCATCATAAAGCTTCATAAAGCTACCTTTCCTTTGCGCTTCTAGAAGAATTTGCTTAATTTATTAGAATTATTCTTTGGCCTTTAACCTCTGTGTATAATTATAATTTGACTCCAATTAATAATTAATATAATATAATATAATGCTGATCACAATTTAGAGGGTTTGACTATTCTTAATTTATTAAATAGATTGAAAACTGAAATGATTGAACATAACTCCATTTAAACTTAAATCTAGGTTTCTCCTTACAAGTTTCAGTTTGTTCTAATTTAACTTTAAATTGAGGCATTCTCCATTCAAGCTTAAGTCAAGGCTACTCTGAGCGGCCCTGAGGAAGGTGTAGGTGGTTGGCCTCACGCCAGGAATCTAAAAAGGGTGGTGGAGAAAGGAGTGGATGAGAACAAGCAAATAATTTAACTCCCATCTGTAATTTGGGGGAGTCTGTGTGAATGTGTGTGTGAAAGGAAGTCTCACGGATACTGCTATTCAGTGAGTAAAGAGCATGTTCCAGATGTGATGAGATATTTGAGAGATACGGCGAGTGGTTTTTGGATCCAGTGAAAAATTCCTGCAGATGCCGCTGATGTGTGGGCTGGGAAACCCCACTAACCAGGACTGCACAGGCAGGTGAAAAACTGCACGGTTGTCCCTAGATACCGCTGTTCAGGGTAGAACAGGTCTGCTTGGTAGGGATGAAGATGGCCCTCTGGCTGATGGGCTAGTCAGTCTAAGGAACAGGAACTCCCCTCCTTGTGTGTTGCTAAATGTGTCGTTAAAGGAGTAAAAAAAATTTGGTGTGGAGAATTAATACGGCCAAATAATGTGTAGACAGTTGGAAAAGTGAGAAAAAAAAAAAAAAAAAAACCAACAAAAAACCCCACAATTTTTGTGTTTAATCTAGGCTCGAAATATTTTTTTTTTGCTTTACTTTTAGGATTTTATAATTATACATTTATACTTGTAACAAATTGTATTTTAAATGTTATAGTTTACTATACTTTCTAATTATTTACTATACTTTCTTTGTTTTGACTTACTGTGCAGGCCATATGTGTGTAAGCCACTCTCCTGATATCCAAGGCCAGAAGTCAGAAGCACAGTCCTCACATATCCACATATAAATCATTATCTTTAATATTCATTAACAAGAAATTATATGTTTGTATGGGAATGCATGATTAAGAATAAACTCTGGGTTTTGCTGGATTTTTGTTTGTACTGTCCCTGGATCGTCATTTGACCTGGCGGGACTAGACAGATCAATATCACGCTGACCAGAATGAGTGATTGATAAGCTCCATAGATAAGGAGACAAAGTGTGAATGAGAGATACGTTCCTAATAGAAGGACCTGTGAGCTCTGTTCATAAGGAGACAAAGTCCTGAATGATGAGCTCCAAAACCTAATTTGTAGACAAACTGAATGCATTAACTAGTTTTAAAAAAATTTATACATATTAAAAATATTAAATGAAGAGTGGCTGTGATAAGTGGGGGCCGAAATAGTTCTGTCAACTGTTGCTGGGTAGACGGTGGAACTGCGAGATTGTTTATAGTTGACTGTTATCGTGCACACACACACCGTTCACACGTGTGCCCGTGTAAGTTGTTTAGCGCACACACATACACATACACATACCGTCATGTCCCACACAAATTAAAAGAGCAGTGGTGCCCTCTAGAGGAAGTGGCAGCAATTTTGGTAGGGCAATAATATTAAGTAGTTATTGTGCTTACTGGATAGAGAGCGTATTAAACAGTAAACAGTTGGTGTATTGATTCTTTGGTAGGGGTCTGCTGGTGGATTAATTGTTTATTAAATCATGATTTTTCCTTCTTCCCATTTGGTTTATGTATCAGCTTTCTGATTTTTTTTTCATTGCATTGATTATTGCTTTGCGGATTATTATTGCATTGATGGATGCTTGCTGCTACTGCTGATGATATTTGCTGATTTATAGCATTATTGCTGATTTATTGCATTCATTTGATTATTGCTGTTTATTGCACTATACTAGATATTGCTTATATTGAACATTATATTGCATATACTAGAATTCATTAGATTTGATAGGTTTCTCGCTTATCATGCGGAAGGCACGGGTTAGATTCCCAGCCACTGGATGCAGTGCCGGTCCCAAGCCCGGAAAAATGGGAGGGTTGCGTCAGGAAGGGCATCCGGCGTAAAACATTTGCCAAGTTGATGTGCGGACCAGTTGGTCCGCTGTGGTGACCCCGAACAGGGAGCAGCCGAAAGCATTAACTAATTAGAATGCATTAGATTTCATTGCTGATTATACATTATATGGGTCACTGACGTTCCCAATCCTACCTCTTATGCTGTGGTTTTCAATTGCTAGATTGATGCATTAACTGCTGAACTGCTGGTGGATGAACAACAATTGAATATTGCTTTAATTATGGAAAAAGGATTTAATTGTTGATTACTAAAATATTAACTGGATGAATTGCATGAAAATATTAATGGCTGTGATAAGAACTGATTTGGTTTTATTGATTATACTGTGGTATAAAGGTGGTTCTTTTGATTATAATCTGTTATAGTTTCATTGAATTGTCTTGGGTGACCTTTGACCCTTGTGAACTTGCTGTGTAAATCGTCAAAGCTTTCATCTTTTTACGTTGCTAAAAACTAAGAGCAATTAGTGGTAATAAATTGACAATGGGGGCACGGTGGCTTAGTGGTTAGCACATTTGCCTCACATCTCCAGGGTTGGGGGTTCGATTCCCGCCTCCACCGTGTGTGTGGAGAGTGTGTGCCTCGGGGGTTTCCTCCCCCAGTCCAAAGACATGCATGGTTGTGTGCGTGCCTGCGTGCGTGCATGCGTGCCCTGCAATGGGTTGGCACTCTGTCCAGGGTGTATTGATGAATTGAATGAATGAAATTGACAATAATGTTGCCGTGTGTGTGGTGTATAGCAGATTTAGCTATAGAGACTGAGAACACATTTTTAGGACAAAAGAACCTACAAGGACAGAGACGGGGTTGAAAGGAGACAGACAGAACAGCAGATCAGTGATAAATTGTGGGCACTGACGACTTTTGATAGGTTAGGGGCATTGTGTCACCAGTTTCCCGAAGTAAATTGGGTGGAACAACTTAAGAAACTCTGGAAACCTCGAGTGCTAAGCCAAATATTACGAGCATTAGTGGAATCCCCAGAGCCCAAGAAGGCTCAGATTGTAATTTCAGTGTTTGATTCCATTGATGATCCACACGGAGAGGAGGATGAGCCTATAGTAGAGTTGGTTAGAACTAGACCAACACAGAGTAATTATTGTTCGGGGCTGAAGGCTGCTATTACAGTCGAACCCAGGGTAGTGTTGTGGGAGAGAGGTCTGGGAACAGCATTACTAATTAATATAATAAATAAACGTTTTTGCAGAACAATCCAGTAAAAATCCAGTAAGACCTGCATAGCTGTGAGGAGAATTTACGGGAAGATGTTCTGGATGCATCCAAATAGAAACCTAGGTCATAGAAGTGAAGCCCATAGGGCTAAGCAAGGGTGTGTCATGAGTAAAGAAGAGAAACTGGCCACACCCACAGGGGTAATTATATTAAAACACAAAGAAGCAGAGAAAGAGATTAAGAAATATATGAAAAAATGGAATGCCCGGACACGTGGGGAGTTGCAGTGGCCACTGGAGGGAACGTTCAATGATGAAAGGTGTGAGAAAATGAAGGAAAGACTAGAATGTTAGGGAGAAATAAAGAAAGAAAGTAATGAAAAGACAAACAGAAAGAAAGAAATTGTAAAATTGTTTCAAGTAGAAAGAGAGAGGCAAAGGGTGCTTAAGGATGAACAAAAAGAAAAGGCTACAGCCCCACCAGCAGAGGAGCCTGTGGAGCAGGAGACGCCACCCCCGTAAAGAGAAATGTCTGATACACAGAGCGCAGGAATCTATATCCTCACGGAAAATGAACGGCCACAGAGAGTAAGTTTGGAAATAATAGGAGGTCAATTTAAGTGTAAAGTAACATGCAGCCCAAGTGAAGATGAAGACGGAGAAGAAAGAATAATGCAATGCTCAGAACAAGAGCAAAAGCAGATGTATCCCAACCTAAAGGGATTCCAAGAGGAGAGTGGGGAAAGCTTAGCATGGGACCTAGGGCTGTATGGCAGACTGGGAGTAGAAACTGGGGAGTGGGAAGAGCATAAAGAGAACTTAAGGAAAGAAAGGTATGAAAGAGAAATACAGTGGCCAAATCTGGGAGGCCAACGAGCACACCCAATCTAAAAAATGCAAGGAGAGAAGGTCAACCACCAGAAACGAGGGCTGAAGAGGGCAGACTTTTGACGAAGAATAATCCGAATGAAGGGGATGATAGAGATAGAAAAATGAGCATATCCACCCAATATGAGGAGAACAGAGAAATGGAACCCACGGAGAGAGAGAAACCCTTCCCCTTGAAGCAGGAAGAAGAACAAGTGTAATGAGCAGGAAAAGGAAGATGAAGCTGAAATGGAAGGAGAGGAAAAGTATCACATAGCAGGAGTAGTGACACTAATACCATCAATGAAAGGACAGAGAGACAGTGAGCTTCAAGGAATAAGGGAATAAATGAGAGAGATGAAAGGAAAAATTGATGACAGCTTCCTAACAATGGAAAAATTGAGAGGGCAGACACAAGTACATACAAATAAGGAACTAGAAGAAACAATAAAGAAACTGGGTGAGATGGAACTGGAAGTGAAACGAAATGAGGGTGTGCGTAAGCAATTAGTGGAGACGGTGAAGAAACTGCAAGACTCTCAGAGTGATCTCATAAAACTGAGTCAAATAAAACACAAAGGAAATGGGGAAGAACTTGCACAGCTCATGGATGAAGTAAGAGAGTTGCACAAAGAACTGAAGCAAAGAGTGGATGAAGCCAAGGATACAATGAAAGAATTACAGGATCAGATAAGAGAGAAATAACAAAAGAAAGCAAAGGAGGTCGGTGGTGATTTCGACCATGGTGACAAGATAAAAAAAACAGAGACAAGGTGCAGAGGAAGAAGTAGAGGAGTGGCCCCCAGAATACGATGAGGGAAGAAGCGAGCAAGTCCAGGGAGTGGCGGCCCAGTGATGATAAAAGGAAATGATGTGGCCTATGTCACATGGTCATTCCTGGACCTGATGGGGTTAATAGGCAGACTGCCAAGTATCTGTGAAAGAGCCCAGAAATGGATCGCTCGATTTGAAGAGCAGACAATGGGACAAGTATTAGCACTGGGAGACATCAAGGCAATATTGTCCCAATCGCTGGGAAAGGCCAAAATGGAATATTTCAAAATCCAAACCTGAAGAAAGAGGCAGATGGACAGATATATGACCCTAGATCATTTGGGCCTCTCTAAGGGGTTCATATCCAACACAGGTGGAACCAAGAAAAATGGAAAAGATCAAAATGGAAGAGGACGAAAGTGTAGCAGAGTTTGTGCTGAAGCTACAAAAGGCCTGAAAAGAAGAAATGGGAGGAGCATGGGATGAAACAGCAGCAAGCCAAACTCTGTTCCGAATGATGATGAAAAAGGCTCTTCCAATGGAGGGCCAAGATCAACTGGACACAGTAGTGGGACTGAGCACAATGGCTTGGCCCACTTTTGAGGCTAATATAATACATTATGTGGAGCTACACAAATGAAGGGAAAGAGAAGCAAAGAAGGTGGCTGACAGTCTGTTTGTGCAGCTCCACAAGGCCCAGCTGAGTGAGCTGGCCCACAACAAACAAGAAAATATGGAAAGGAAGAAAGAAGAGAAAAGCATAGCAAAACAGGCAGCAGTGCTGGTGGCGCAACCCACAGTATCCCCTGTGGTTCAGCCTGCACTTCCGATGCCACAGCCAGCAGCCATGACACAAGCCACGCCAATGGTCCCGCCACAACAGATACAACCGGCGTACTATGCTCCACCACCACTGGTAATGCACCCCCTGTTGCAGCAGTACCCACCCCAGAATCGAGGATGGGGGCAGGGACAAGGATGCAGTCAGGGAGTTGTAGCATTTCAGCAACTTATGAGAGGAAGAGTTCCAATGAATCACGGAGCAAGAGGAGGAGGATGTTGGATATGCCAAGATCCAAGTCACCTAAAATGAGATTGCCCAGTGGTGCCCACAAGAGGCAAACCCCAGTAAAATAGCAAAAGGATGGCACGGTCCAGGAAATTGGATGGAGCCCTGGATGGGACCTAACGAACGGTCCCAAGGACCAGTAAACTCAGGAGTAGGCCCAATGGGACCACCCCCAGGAAGCATGCGAAGAGGCCCAGAGAAGCCAGAGGGGGAGCTGGTGCAGTGTACCACCTCTCTGCACCACGCTCAAGAACCTACTATCTGTATAGGAAAGTAAATTCACTCGCCATTTTTAATCGACACAGGTGCAACATTTACAAGTATAGGCAAAGAAGGCTCAAAGCTTCCCCTCTCCAATAAAGCAGTAAAAACGATAGGCTTCTCAGGGAAAACACAGACTTTATGGTTTACTGAGCCTCAAGAACTGAATATACAAGGAGTAACAGTGCAAGTGTCATTGCTGTTCTCCCCAGAAACTCCAGCAAATCTACTTGGAAGAGATGTGCTCTGCAAGTTGGGAGCTAAAATACATTGTGGAGAAAAAGAAGTGTGGGTAGAGCTCCCAGAACTTTTGATTCAACAATATTTCATGATGGAGACGAAACTAGAACGATGTGTAATGGACAAGGTGTATTGGCTGGAACTGAATGATACGCAGGGCGGAATAACGGACTTATATGCACGATGGAAACCCTGGCTTATCAAAATGCGGCCTGATGGCCTCTCACAAAAACAGAGAACCATGGCATTGCACAATGATGTATGATGAATGTATGATGACAGAATGAGGAGTATGAGGACATGTGGGATGAGCAAGTGACAAAGACACAGTATACTCTGAAAATCATAGACTTCATAGTGGGACCTCAGGGAGTAGCAACCAATGGTGAGGGAAGCGAGCCAGATAAAACAGTGGACAAAGGTGGGATAGGGAGCCAGTGTATCGCTAGATAGCAAGTTTCTCAAAATAAGGCAGGAAGAAATAGATAAAGTAAAGCCGCAGACTGTATTAATAAATAGGGCTGAGAAAGTGAGCATAGAAAAGGATAAAATGAAGCAACTGCCCCAATTGGCAGAAGAGTGGAAGCTCACAGAGGAAGAAAGGGGGGATACGTTGGCGCAAGTACCAGACCAGTTATGGACAAAACATCAGACAGATGTAGGGTTAGTAAGGTCTTCAGGTCTAGTTAAGATACAACTGAAGCCAGGAGCACAGTTGCCATATTAGAAGCAGTAGAAGCTGTCAAAAGAGGCAATAGCGGGATAGGGCCAACGATTGAGGGACTGGTAGAAGTAGGAGTGCTGGTCCTAATAAAGAGTCAGTGCAACACTCCCGTCTTTCTGGTAAGAAAACCAAATTCTGATAAAATGGAGACATTCATGATTTGCGACCACTGAACCGCTTGGTAATAGCAGAAACTCCAGTAGTTCCTGACCCTGACCCGTGAAAGCTGCAGACCAAACAAAGTCTAGTGACAAGTTAACCTGGACCCAGGAAGCAACACCAGCAGTTGATATGGTAAAGACTGACTTGTCATCTGCAACGGCACTGGCATGTCCAGATTATGGCAAGCCGTTCTATTTGTATGTGTCTGAAAGAAAAGGGTTTACAGCAGCAGACCTGTAGCATACTTTAGCACAGCACTCGATAGTGTGGAGAAGGGCATGCCACCATGCTATCAAGGATTGGCAGCAGTGGCATTTGACTACCAAAAGGCATCGACATTCAACAATGGCTATATTGTCAAAAATAATACAAAAATGTATGAGATTACCATTCCATTTACTGCATTTTTCAGACTGGAAGTTGCAGGGGTTATACATAAAATTACACATACGAGGTTAAACATGTGGTGAAAAATGTAAATAAACTATTAGAGAAGCCTAGTGCCATTTTCATTTCATAAATGAACCACAGTTCAATTATCGCATGTTGTTGCCATATGGCAACGATTACATGTTAGCATTTATCAGAATACTCAAAAACTCAAAATATATAATTAATATATATATATATATATATATATATATATATATATATATATATATATATATATATATATATATATATATATATATATATAAAATACATATATATTATATATATATATATATATATATATATAATACATATATATGTTTAAATGATAAAAAACAAATGTTAACTTACCTCAGATAATATTTACATTTTTTTTTACTTTAAGTAGTTTTGCATAAATATTGAAATATTCATCAAATTTTGAGAGCCCTCTGATGATGACCTTTACCATGCCATGTGACTGCAGAAAAGGAGGTGCAAACAGCACTTGTGAAAAGAGCAGTTTTGTATTATTGTCTATCAAAAAATTGCAGATAATTTGATAGTTGCCATATGGCAACGCCATGCAGTAAACGGTTAAAACTTATCCATTTGACATAGTCATGTTGTTTGTATGTGTTTTTCAAATTCCATCAAACTAGAATAGCAAACTGTAATCGTACAAGAATGCCCAGAACAGAGTGTTTACTGTGTTTCTGATCTACAGTGTTCACTTGTTCCATGCAATAATAACCAGTCACACATCAAACTAGTTGTATAAGGAGTTGTTAGAGAAGTGCAATTTGGCCTTTATTCTACAAAGAAAACAACATTAATTAACCTCCAATATTGTGTCCATTAAAATACACTGTTACTACATTTGATGGTTAAATGATGGTTAATGTGACAGACTGATGATGAAGTGAATGTAAAAGTGTAAATAGCTCCATCTTGTGAGAAAAGCATGGCTCTTAAGTTGGTAAAAGGAAAAGAAGAGTAAAGTTCAGTGTAATCACTGCTTGACTCGCATGAACATTTTAGAATAACAGAGTATGTTTCTTTCCTGACAATGTTGGAAAGAAATTAAATACTGAACATGGACACAACAAAACAGGTAGAAATCACTTTTAATACTGGTGATTAATGTTTATTGACCAGTCGATTAACTAACAAAGATTAACAATCTAATTTCTTCTAATATCTAAATGTTATCTAGAATGACTACAACACTTGATTTATCAGTATTAACAAATAAAACAGTTGAGTATTGGAATAGTGTTGTTTAGTTTCTGTGGTACTACAAAACCTATACAGAATCCTGCACTGCAATAGAGGACCTGTCAAGCTGATTAGATATTGTTTAATTATTATTAGTTCAGTTACTTAGGTTGATAATCTGTTAAATTGGTTTCTTTCCCTTGTGTTGTAATCCTCTGTTTTTGCATGTAACTTTGGCAGTGGTGCTTCAAGTGGTTAAGGGTTGCTGGCTTGTTGAATGGCAGAATGGGGTTCAAGTCACATGGTCACCTGAGCAGGGTCCTTAAAATAATATACGTTGTCCCATTGAAAAAAATATCTTAATTCATCGATTTTTATAGTCAGATGTTAGTGTTAGGGGATTCAGTCCTTTTGATGTGTAATTTCAATATAAAACAATAACAAAAACACATACACCTAAAAAAAAACCAAGCTAATTTATTTGAATATCCCGCCCAACCACTATTATGTATGCAAATATGTTCAGGTCACATGACCATAAAAGCGTGTCTGAACAAGACGGACATTTCCCAAGAAAGCACAAACACGGTGAGTAAAAGATTAATACTCAGTTAGATAGTTGAAAACATTAAATCAATAAACAAACAAAGCTAGTGGCTCGATGCACAAACTTTATTATTTTAAACTTTATTTATTACATTCGACCTCATAAGCAATATACTGCAGAGCGTGCATTGAATAGCAGTTACTCTGATTTGTAACAAATTAGCCTGCTTTCAGAAAATGAAAATATTATGCAGTGTCATTCATTCATTGACTACAGCTTATCTAATCTATTCTTGGGTCACAGGGAGCCTGTGCCTATCTCAGGCGTCATTGGGCATCAAGGCAGGATACACCCTGGACGGAGTGCCAACCCATCGCAGGGCACACACACAATGGACAATTTAGAAATGCCAATCAATCTACAATGCAGGTCTTTGGACCAGGGGAGGAAACCCCCGAGACACAGGGAGAACATGCAAACCCCACACACACACGGCAGAGGCGGGAATCAAACCCCCAACCTTGGAGGTATGAGGCAAACATGCTAACCACCAAGCCACCGTGAACCTCTAAATTGGGAGTGAGCAGAAACAAAACAGCCTGAAGACAACTGCCAAGCAACAAAGATGCCATATTTTCATCCGATTTCAACTGCAGTTTGCATTTCATTTGCTTCCACCTTTCCACATTTCTGTACCTATGTGTATTTTACTTTAGTTGTAGTAGGTTTGATAAGCAGCTGCTCGCCTCTTTTTCACTGAATCTGTGACTTTTTTCTTATGTTTCAACTCTTAATATGAGAATCCATTGTTGTTGTGATATGCTATTTAGGACACCCGGAAGTGTCACGTGACTTACTGCGCTCCTCTTGTCTCATTAGCAAATGAAAAAACTTGGATGGGTTTTTTTTTTAATTCAGTTTTATTTTATTGTACAGTAACATCTTGGGGGATTCGATGTTGTTGATGTTATTATGCTTTCTTTCTGCATGTCTATTTTGAGAACTTATTTTACTTTAAACCATTCAAAACTTTTAAGAGATAATTCTGTCTTTGCTTCACACTTTTTTTTCTTTTCCACACTTTTCTAATTTAATTACAAATTGCTAGGAGTGAATGAGTAAATGTGTGTGTGCATGATGCAATGTAAAAGACTGGAATCCCATCAAGAAATGAGCTATCTGTAAATAATGCATTTTTTAATAATAATACATTTACTAGAAATGTAAACTTCTTTTAAATTTTGAGAGAGAAAGAGTCCTCCAAACTGCATATGTGAATTTTTCTAATTCACCAGTAGATCTTATTCAATAAAAGAAAACAGTGTCAAGGTTTTTGTACAGTGCAGCTGGATTTCCTGTCACTGTGAGCCTCAGAGCACAGTAGTATAATGCAGAGTCTGATACAGCAGCAGAGGAGATGATCAGATCCACTTGTTCATCTCCATGAACTTTAGGAGACATTCTTGGGGGATGTTTTGACTTTGATCTCCATTTGTAGAAATCTGAAGCAGGGACTCAGGTTTAGATTGTGGATATTGTCTGTACCACTGCAGGTAGTTGCTTCCTGAAATACTGAACTTGTAAGGACAGAGAAAACTTCATCACCTTCATCTACAAGTTTATGAGTTAAATAATTAATAATAATTAATAATTGAATCTGCAATGGAGTCATCTGTCATAGAGAAGAAATCGATGTATGTAGTTTATGCACAATCAAGACAGAATTACTTAAGTCAGGCTTTCTAATCTCACACAATTAACCAATAAGACTAAGTAATCTAGTTAAACAAAATTTCTGAATATACAAAAATCATTGTTAACTTTTTTTAACACAACAGAAGTAATTCATAAAACTAATTAATCACAAATTCAACACAACTTCTGAACTAACTAAAAGTCAATGTTAACTCACCTAGTGAAAGCTACAGACTTTGAATATAACAGTGAACATGATGAATGGTCTTAGCTGAATGAAAATATTCTTTCTTTACTCTGATATGTTAATATCATAAAGGCTCATGAAGCTCCACCCCAACATTACGCTTGTTACTGCTGGAGAAAAAAAAAATAGATTATTGGTCACACATTTTTAAAGAAATTGTGTGTATAGGCTTTCTGCAATTTCAATTTTCTTTCTGAATTAAGGCAAACCAATGACAAGGGATTCTTTTGATGCAGAATTTAAAATTACACTAATCAGCTTGATGGCATAAACAGAGATATTACTGATTCTTCAAAGATTGTTTCTAGACTGCAGTAAGATCACAAATCATGATGTTTTCATGCAATTCTTATATATAAAAGAACTGAAGATTAGGTATAGAATATATTATTGTGTAAACTATTATTCATAATCCAAGAAGTCACCTTTGAAAGATGTGACAATCAGCCTAGAACATGGCCAACAATAAGACTGTCAGTTTTTTTGGACTATGTTAGACCCGAGTTTGAGCCCCTGGCTCTGACAGAAACACCAAAGCAACAGACGGGCAAAACACAAGACACTTAAATACACCGAACATAACAAGACACATGTGAACACAATGACACTGATTGCAAGAGAGAAAACTGACTATGGGAGCTCACTGAGGACCTCTAGAGGTCAAAACCTAGCACCATAGTCCAAAATACTGACGAGACTGAGTATGCCATCTTGGGGAAGAAGGAGCATAATAACAATTTGCAGAACTTTATTCATCTTTTGAATGTGTACAGAGCCTCAGCTGCTTTACTCAAGTTTTCATTGTTTCAATAACAATGTAGAAAATAATATTTAAAAAAAAGTGTTAACTTATTTTAAAATGAATCAACTTATCAAGTTCTCTGCATGGCATGTGGACAGTGTGAGCTATAGCATGATGGCTCTCTAAATAAAAGCATATTTTATTTTAAAAAGGATTGTAAATGAATTTTGAATGTTTTCCCATATAATACCCTACTTTCCCCCTAGATAAGATTAAATAAAACAGAGATGCAGATGAATGAATAAATGAATGAATGAGCTGTCTCCTAATGATGAAATGTGTTAATAATATAAACTTGTCATAAATCATGAGAACAAAAGAGAACGTCTACCCTAAAAAGGCCATGTAAATTTCTTATTGGCATAACTGCTTTCAACATAAAGTTTTTGTACAGTGCAGCTGGATTTCCTGTCACTGTGGGCATCAGAGCACAGTAGTATAGTGCAGAGTCTGATACAGCAGCAGAGGAGATGATCAGATCCACTTGTTTATCTTCATGAACTTTAGCAGACATTTCATGGTGAATGGTCTTAGCTGAAGGAAACCATTATTTCTGTACACTGATATGTTAACATCATCAGGATTCAAGAAGCTCCACCCACAGCATCACTCACATGACAGTGTCACTAATGTTGCTGAAAGATTCTTGATTCTTACTGAAGCATTCTGGCTTTACATTCAGCCTCACATGGGGAACATGTCCTAAATCTATTTTAAACAAACACAAAAAGCTAAACTAAAAGCAGAAACTGATAATAAAAGCTAATACTTATTATAATATAGTTTAATCATGTAATTATTGAAATAATTATTATACAAACATAAAATCACAATTTAAAAAAGCTTCTGTTGTTGCTGTCATTTGGTGCCATTTGTGCCACATTCTGCCTTATAGTCTGCATGATTTTATATGATTGTAGTGCCAGAAAAATTCTTTTGTAACATGATAAATCATGATTTCTGAATTGAGTGTAATTGTATTTGTTGTCATGTTTAATCCATTTTATTTTATAGTAACACTTTACAGTAAAAGTATATGAATAAATCATGAACTAATACCTGAATTAATATTTACTTAAATTTGAACTAATGATGAATTAAGTCATGTACTAATCACCAACTAATAAACATTTAACTAATAAACCTGTGTTAGCTACACACATTTTTTTCTTTTTTTTCTCATTTCATTTTGTGTATTATATCACTGCCTGGATTTGTCATGTTTTTGCGTGATTTTCTTTGGAGTTTTCACACAACAAACTAGTATGAGGAGTTGTTAATGAAGTGCAATGTGGGCTTTATTCTACATAGTTAAACTCTAATATTGTGTCCGTTAAAATACACTGTTACTACATTTGATGGTTAAATGGAAAGGAATTAACATAGCTGCTGTTCATAATATTAACAGGCACTAGATGATGATGTGCATTTAATCAGATGTATTGGAGTACAAAGTTATGGGATATATTAGGTGCATGCCTGGCTAAAGAGATATGTCTTTAGTCTACGTTTGAACTGGGAGACTGTGTGTGAGCCCCGAACACTGTCAGGAAGGCTATTCCAAAGTTTAGGAGCTAAATCCGAAAATGCTCTACCCCCTTTTGTATACTTTGATATTCTGGGAAATACCAGAAGTCCGGAGTTTTGCGATCTTAAGGAACGTGACAGATTGTAACGTGTTAGAAGACTAGGGTAGATACGTGGGAGCTAAACCATTTAGAGCCTTGTACGTAAGTAGTGCTAGTTTATAATCAATTCTAAACTTAACAGGTATCAGTGCAGGGATGATAATACTGGGGTTATATGATCAAATTGTCTTGACCTGGTAAGGACTCTGGTGGCTGCATTCTGGACTAACTGTAGCTTGTTTATTGAAGATGCAGGACAACCACCTAGTAATGCATTACAATAGTCCAATCTGGAGGTCATGAATGCATGAACTAGCTTTTTTGCATCAGATACAAATAAAAATGTTCCTAAGCTTGGCAATATTTCTGAGGTGGAAGAAGGCTGTTTTTGTAATATCAGAAATATGTTTTTCAAAGGACAAGTTGCTGTCTAATATTACGCCCAGGTCTTTCACTGTCGAGCTAGTAGTAATAGAACATCCTTCTAAATGCAAGTTGAATTGTGAAAGCTTTTGTGTACTGGTTTTTGGACCAATCAGTAATATCTCTGTCTTATCAGGATTTAGTAATAGAAAATGATCAATCATCCAATCTTTAATATCTTTAATGCACTCTGTTAATCTAGACAATTTAGATATATCATCTGGTTTTGATGAGATGTATAACTGGGTATCATCAGCATAACAGTGGAAACGAAACCCATGCTTTCTAATGATGTTGCCTAAGGGAAGCATGTATATTGAAAAAAGCAGAGGTCCTAAAACTGATCCTTGTGGGACCCCATATTTCACTGGCATTACACTTGACAGTTCTCCATTTAAATCTACATAATGGTATTGATCTGACAGGTAGGATCTGAACCATTTTAATGCCTGTCCCTGAATTGAATTGAATTAAATGATGATTAATGTGACAGACTGATGATGAAGTGAATGTAAAAGTGTAAATAGCTCCATCTTGTAAAAACAGCATGGCTCTTAAGTTGGTAAAAGGAAAAGAAGAGTAAAGCTCAGTTTAATCACTGCTTGACTCGTATGAACATTTTAGAATAACAGAGTATGTTTTTTTCCTGACAATGTTGGCATCTTCATCTGTCAGCCCAATTTAATCTGCAAAACTGCCTGTTATAAAGAAAATTATAAATAACAGAAATAAATCTGTCAAGTATTTTTGTGAACAAACTACAGACTATGTTCACCTTTTGGACACTTTAGTAATATTCATGTCTAACCATAACAATAACTGTTTTTAGTTTTCTAGTAGGCTAGACATAAACAAAAATGCTGATGAAACACTACAATTTAAATTAAAATCCAAAATTACAAAGCTCATAGTGTCTATTTACATATGAGCCATTAACCATGACTGTGGAGTGTTTAGCGGTATTAACAAATAAAACAGTTGAGTATTGGAATAGTGTAGTTTTGTTTCTGTGGTACTACAAAACCTATACAGAATTCTGCACTTCAACAGAGGACCTGTTAAGTTGATTAGATTGTTTTGATTGTTTAATTAATATTAGTTCAGTTACTTAGGTTGATAATTTGTTAAATTTTAAAGTGTCAGGATGGTTAGTCTGGTGCTGTGTTCAGGTTCCAGTCTCCTTGGAGGTGTGGGTTCGAATTCCAATTCTGACATTGGTTTCTTTCCTTTGTATTGTGTACAGAAATCTGTTGAATGGAATCCTTTGGCAGTGGTGGTTCAAGTGGTTTCTTGTTTAAAGAAACTGTGTGTATAGGCTTTCTACAATTTCAGTTTTCTTTCTTAATTAACGTAAACCAACAACAAGGGATTATTTTGATGGTGAATTTAAAATTACACTAATCTGCTTGATGGTGTCACGACCGGCCGCCACTCCCGCCCGATGCGGGGCTCGCACCCGCACGCCATGAACGAGCAGACCCAAACGCTGGGATTCAGTGAAGCACTGTTTTTTATTACAAACACACGATACAGGGGAAAGACAAACATAACACGAGACTCCGTGGTACAATAAACTAAACTCACACACATAACCCCAAACCTAACGTAACACCCACGGGACAGCTATACACAGAACATTGACCCAAGCCACACATGCACACCAGGATCCCTTTTATAGGGAAACACAACAGGGTAATAAGGGACAGGTGACACAATCAGGGTGGAGAACAATGGGCAGGAAATCACACAGACAAAAAACAGGCTTCCAGGATTCACCTGCCAGCGCCCACCCCGGGCCTGGCAGGGAACTGTCCAGCTACTCCTGACAGATGGTATAATCAGAGGTATTACTGATTCTGCAAAGATTGTGTCTAGATTGCAGTATGATCACAAATCATGATGTTTTCATTCAATGCTTATATATATATATATATATATAAAATGCTGGCCCCCTTCCTGATTTCTTATTTTTTTGCATGTTTGTCACACTTTAATGTTTCAGATAATCAAACACATTTAAATATTAGTCAAAGATAATAAGGTTTTTATTATTAAGGGAAAACAAAATCCAAAACAAATCCCCGTGTGAAAAAGTGTTTGCCCCCTAAGCCTAATAACTGGTTGGGCCACCCTTAGCAACAACAACTGCAATCAAGCGTTTTCGATAACTTGCAATGAGTCTGTTACAGCGCTGTGAGGAATTTTGGCCCACTAATCTTTGCAGAATTGTTGTAATTCAGCCACATTGGAGGGTTTTCGAGCATGAACCCCCTTTTTTAAAGGGTTCATGCCACAGCATCTCAATGGGATTGAGGTCAGGACTTTGACTAGACCACTCCAAAGTCTTTATTTTGTTTTTCTTCAGCCATTCAGAGGTGGACATGCTGGTGTGTTTTGGATCATTGTCCTGCTGCAGAACCCAAGTTCGCTTCAGCTTGAGGTCACAAACAGATGGCCGGACATTCTCCTTCAGGATTTTTTGGTAGACTGCAGAAATTTCCAAACACAGCAAGTCTTCCAGGTATTGAAGCAGCAAAACAGCCCCAGACCATCACACTACCACCACCATATTTTACTGTTGGTATGATGTTCTTTTTCTGAAATGCAGTGTTACTTTTACGCCAGACGTAATGGGACACAGACCTTTCAAAAAAGTTCAATTTTTGTCTCGTCAGTCCACAGAGTATTTTCCCAAAAGTCTTGGGGATCATCAAGATGTTTTTTGGCAAAACTTGAGACGAGCCTTTATGTTCTTTTTGCTCAGCAGCAGTTTTCGTCTTGGAACTCTGCCATGCAAACCATTTTTGCCCAGTCTCTTTCTTATGGTGGAGTCATGAACACTCACCTTAACTGAGGCAAGTGAGGCCTGCAGTTCTTTGGATGTTGTTGTGGGGTCTTTTGTGACCTCCTGGATGAGTTGTCGCTGCAATCTTGGGGTAATTTTGGTCGGCCGGCCACTCCCGGGAAGGTTCTCCACTGTTCCATGTTTTCGCCATTTGTAGATAACGGCTCTCACTGTGGTTCGCGGCAGAAATGGCTTTATAACCTTTTCCAGATTGATAGATTGGTAGGTTTGTGACCTCAAGCTGAAGCGAACTTGGGTTCTGCAGCAGGGTAATGATCCAAAACACACCAGCAAGTCCACCTCTGAATGGCTGAAGAAAAACAAAATGAGGACTTTGGAGTGGCCTAGTCAAAATCTGTGGCATGTGCTGTGGCATGACCTTAAAAAGGTGGTTCATGCTCGAAAACCCTCCAAAGTGGCTGAATTACAACAATTCTGCAAAAATGAGTGGACCAAAATTCCTCCACAGCACTGTAAGAGACTCAGTGCAAGTTATGGAAAATGCTTGATTGCAGTTGTTGCTACTAAGGGTGGCCCAAACAGTTATTAGGTTTAGGGGGCAAACACTTTTTCACACAGGACCATGTAGTTTTGGATTTTGTTTTCCCTTAATAATAAAAACCTTCATATAAAAACTGCATGATGTGTTTACTTGTGTTATCTTTGACTAATATTTAAATGTGTTTGATTATCTGAAACATTAAAGTGTGATAAACATGCAAAAAAAAAAAAGAGATCAGGAAGGGGGCCAACTCTTTTTCACACAACTGTATATATATATATATATATATATATATATATATATATATATATATATATATATATATATATATATATATATATATATATATATATATATATATATATAAAAGAACTGAAGATTAGGTATAGCATACATTATTATGTAAAATAGTATTCATAATCCAAGCTCTGTCAGCTCTGAAGGATGTGACAAGAGGCCTAGCACATGGCCAACAATAAGGTAACTGACTATGTCATCTTGTGGAGGAAGCATAATAACAATTTGCTGAACTTTATTCACAACTTCTGAACTTGTACAGAGCCTCAATTGCCTTATTCAAGTTTTGATTGTTTCAATAACAATGGAGAAATTAATAATAAAAAAAAACAATAGCATTAGTCATTTTAAAATGAATTAACTTATTAATCTTATTATTCTTTTATGATCCAGCAAAATGATGGTGTTCTCTGCATGGCACGTGGACAGTGTGAGCTATAGAATGAGGGCTCTATAAATAAAAGTGTATTTTAGTTTAAAAGCATTGTAAATTCTTTTTTTTATTTTGAGCTCAGGTTACTGTGTAGAGTTTTGAATGTTTTTCAAATATCCACTTTTCTCCTAGGACAGACTAAATAAAACAGTTAAAGATTAATGAATGAATGAATGAATGTGCTGTTTCCTATTAATCCTACTACCATTGTTGAAATTTAATTTAACTTTCTCACATTGACCACTGTGCAAAAGAGCAGAAAACAAATGATGCACTAATAAATAAGGCAGTTCTAGTCACGTGTGTAAAAATACCAGGAATTGGTTTGTAGTGGTTATACCATGGGGGGGGGCACGGTGGCACGGTGGCTAGCACGTTTGCCTCACACCTCCAGGGTTGGGGGTTCGATTCCCGCCTCCGCCGTGTGTGTGGAGTTTGCATGTTCTCCCCGTGCCTCGGGGGTTTCCTCCCCCAGTCCAAAGACATACATGGTAGGTTGATTGGCATCTCTAAATTGTCCGTAGTGTGTGATTGCGTGAGTGAATGAGAGTGTGTGTGTGCCCTGCGATGGGTTGGCACTCCGTCCAGGGTGTATCCTGCCTTGATGCCCTATGACGCCTGAGATAGGCACAGGCTCCCTGTGACCCGAGTGTAGTTCGGATAAGCGGCAGACAATGAATGAATGGTTATACCATCTGTAGAGATAATTCTATGTGGAGAGCAGGTTTTCTGTGTACAGCTTTAACACAAACACACACACAATATAAAATTAAGTAACAAAACTTTAAATCGAACACATTGCAGTGTTAAATTTCACAGATATACTCCATCACAACAGAAGCGACAAAGCTTGTGAGGTCTAATTCTTATTTCCTGTGAAGCCTAAAACTCATTGCTTAGTTCTGTAGATTTGCTCATTACTGGTCTGAGTGAATGGTGTTAGATGTTATATATATAGTTCAAGGTGATAAATATGAAGCCATGCCTTGTCTATAGTGCAGTCCTAATTTAATTACAAAATGCCCCTAGAAGTAAAGGAGTGTCGCCAGCAGAACTGCCTTGAGTATAACAAAACTGTGTGAAAGTTTTTGTACAGTGCAGCTGGATTTCCTGTCACTGTGGGCTGCAGAGCACAGTAGTATAGAGCAGAGTCTGATACAGCAGCAGAGATGATCAGATCCACTTGTTCATCTCCATGAACTTTAGCAGACATTCTTGGGTGGGTGTTGGAAATTGGAGTTCCACGTTGAAGAATATTAAGAAGGAACTCAGGTTTAGATTTTGGACATTGTCTGTACCAGTGGAGGCTGTTTCCTGAAGCATAGCTTGTTTCGTATTTGCAGGACAGAGTAACATTATCACCTTCATCTACAAATTTATGAGTCAATAGTGGCTTTATTGAATCTGCCATGGAGTCACCTGTCATAGAGAAGAGAACATAATGTTTTAACCTTTACATAATAAAGCCAGAACAGCAGAAATCAGACTTATATTCTTCCTTTTCTAAACTTCTAAAATTCAGCATGATATATTTGAAATAACAAATATTCAAAACTCACCTAGTGAAAGCCACAGACACATGAATATTACAGTAAACATGATGAATGGTTTTAGCTGAATGAAATATTCTGTGATTTTCTGCACAATAATATGTTAACATCATAAAGGTTCATGAAGCTCCACCCCACAGCATCACATGACAGTGTCACCAGTTTGTGGCTTTACATTCAGAAGTGAGGTGGATTGGAAGGCTCTAACAACACAAGGTTAGAGATAGATACAGTGGGGCAAAAAAGTATTTAGTCAGCCACCAATTGTGCAACTTCTCCCACTTAAAAAGATGAGAGAGGCCTGTAATTTTCATCATAGGTACACTTCAACTATGAGAGACAGAATGAGAAAAAAAAATCCAGAAAATCACATTGTCTGATTTTTAAAGAATTTATTTGCAAATTATGGTGGAAAATAAGTATTTGGTCACCTACAAAAAAGCAAGATTTCTGGCTCTCACAGACCTGTAACTACTTCTTTAAGAGTCTCCTCTGTCCTCCACTTGTTACCTGTATTAATGGCACCTGTTTGAACTCGTTATCAGTATAAAAGACACCTGTCCACAACCTCAAACAGTCAGACTCCAAACTCCACTATAGCCAAGACCAAAGAGCTGTCAAAGGACACCAGAAACAAAATTGTAGACCTGCACCAGGCTGGGAAGACTGAATCTGCAATAGGTAAGCAGCTTGGTGTGAAGAAATCAACTGTGGGAGCAATTATTAGAAAATGGAAGACATACAAGACCACTGATAATCTCCCTCGATCTGGGGCTCCACGCAAGATCTCACCCCAATGATCACAAGAATGGTGAGCAAAAATCCCAGAACCACACAGGGGGACCTAGTGAATGACCTGCAGAGAGCTGGGACCAAAGTAACAAAGGCTACCATCAGTAACACACTACGCCGCCAGGGACTCAAATCCTGCAGTGCCAGACGTGTCCCCCTGCTTAAGCCAGTACATGTCCGGGCCCGTCTGAGGTTTGCTAGAGAGCATTTGGATGATCCAGAAGAGGATTGGGAGAATGTCATATGGTCAGATGAAACCAAAATAGAACTTTTTGGTAAAAACTCAACTTGTCGTGTTTGGAGGAGAAAGAATGCTGAGTTGCATCCAAAGAACACCATACCTACTGTGAAGCATGGGGGTGGAAACATCATGCTTTGGGGCTGTTTTTCTGCAAAGGGACCAGGACGACTGATCCGTGTAAAGGAAAGAATGAATGGGGCCATGTATCGTGAGATTTTGAGTAAAAACCTCCTTCCATCAGCAAGGGCATTGAAGATGAAACGTGGCTGGGTCTTTCAGCATGACAATGATCCCAAACACACCGCCCGGGCAACGAAGGAGTGGCTTCGTAAGAAGCATTTCAAGGTCCTGGAGTGGCCTAGCCAGTCTCCAGATCTCAACCCCATAGAAAATCTTTGGAGGGAGTTGAAAATCCGTGTTGCCCAGCGACAGCCCCAAAACATCACTGCTCTAGAGGAGATCTGCATGGAGGAATGGGCCAAACTACCAGCAACAGTGTGTAAAAACCTTGTGGCGACTTACAGAAAACGTTTGACCTCTGTCATTGCCAACAAAGGGTATATAACAAAGTATTGAGATGAACTTTTGTTATTGACCAAATACTTATTTTTCACCATAACTTGCAAATAAATTCTTTAAAAATCAGACAATGTGATTTTCTGGATTTTTTTTTCTCATTCTGTCTCTCATAGTTGAAGTGTACCTATGATGAAAATTACAGGCCTCTCTCATCTTTTTAAGTGGGAGAACTTGCACAATTGGTGGCTGACTAAATAGTTTTTTGCCCCACTGTATCTCAGGCATCATTGGGCATCAAGGCAGGATACACCCTGGACGGAGTGCCAACCCAATGCAGGACACACACACACACACACACACACACACACGGCGGAGGCGGGAATCGAACCCCCAACCCTGGAGGTGTGAGGCAAACGTGCTAGCCACCAAGCCACCGTCATTTTTGTTAAATGAATAATAAATTACTTTTACAGTTGACAGCACTAAAGTTCTCTCATGCGTTGTCTTTTGTTGTGTATTAATATGGAGCACAGGAGCCTGTGTTAGCTGTGTTTTTTTCTTTTTTCTCATTTTATTTTGTGTATTTTGTGCTTGGATTCATTAACTTTTTCTTTCAGTCTTTTTGTGTGATTTTGTTTGGATTTCTTTGGAGGTTTTGTTTTCCTTTTGCTCTCTGGATCCTTTCCCATTTGTGCACCTTAGTTTATTAGGTCTTCCTTTTTTTTTTTTTTTTTACCATAAAACTAATCTTTTTTCCCCTGTCGTTGTATTTATAGACAATTGTCTTAAAATCAAATAACTGAATTTTATTCAACTTGTCTACATCTCCTGACATCCTAATCTAAAGTTTCTCTTTAGCTCTTACAGTAGTTTATTAATGTGTGAAATGTATGTTTAACTCAGTCCCAGTCTCAATGGTCGCTTAGTGATGAGGGCTTAGACCCACATGGTGCTGAGCCATCAGTAGTCTATTCACTTCAATATACACTGAAGATCACACTAGCAAGATTGAATCTGGACCCACCTTCTACATGTGAAGGAGTGTGTGAACATGATACACTTTGAAAGACTGTGAAAGACCCCAAAAAGTGCATATAAACTTTTCTAAATCATCAGAGCTGCCTTCACTATAACAAAACTGTGTCAAGGTTTTTGTACAGTGCAGCTGGATTTCCTGTCACTGTGGGCACCAGAGCATAGTAGTATAGAGCAGAGTCTGATACAGCAGCAGAGGAGATGATCAGATCCACTTGTTTATCTTCATGAACTTTAGCAGACATTTTTGATTGGATGATGGGACTACTTGGAGTAACATAAAGAAGGTACTCAGGTTTAGAGTTTATATATTGCCTGTACCACTGCACATTAATTATGTTACCATTGAAGCCTTTGTAGCTGCAGGACAGAGTAACATCATCACCTTCACCTCCAACTTTGTGAGTGAAAAGTGGCTCTACTGGATCTGCCATGGAGTCAGCTGTCATAGAGAAGAGAATATATTGTTTCTCAAAATAATAAGGAATAAGGGGTTAAACAAATCATGCTCACAATTCACTACTTTTTAAAAACACATGTTCATCCCTAATTCAGAAGTAGTTATTTTATAGTATAGTATGTTTGCAATAATAAAAATGTTTACTCACCCAGTGAAAGCCACAGACACATGAATATAACAGTGAACATGGTGAATGGTCTTAGCTGAAGGAAACTATTCTTTCTGTACACTGATATGTTAACATCATCAGGATTCATGAAGCTCCGCCCCACAGCATCACTCACATGACAGTGTCACTAATGTTGCTGAAAGATTCTTGCCATATGCAGCTGCACATGCAAACAACATTGGATGACACTGGATGACTTTCATCATTTACTCTGATCCTCTTTATTGAACATAGAAGTACACACTAATAATAAACACCAAGAATTTCTCAAATCATTTTGCATCTTTCTCCATTCATTTCTCTTCCAATCCCACTGTAGTACTAGTATGTGTTCTGGGTGACTCGGGTCCAGACCTTTTTTCCTTTGAACACAAGGGTGGAATTAATACTATAACATTTATTTATTTATTCATTTATAGCAGATGTAGAGTAGAGCAGATCTAGTGTTGGTTTGCTTTTTTTTTTTTTTTTTTTTTTACCTTAGTTTCTGTTTTTATGTGTATTGATGAATCCTTCATTATCAGAACAGGAATTGTTGGAGCTTTTGATTCCGTTCGCCAACAAGATTCTCTCAAATTCATTTACTGATGTTCTCAGGGGTAAATATTAAGAAGGAACCAGGTTTAGATTTTGGATATTGCCTGTATCACTGCAGATTCTGTACAGTACCACTGAAGTCTATGTATCCATGGGGGATGGTGGAACTTCAATCTCCACTTAGAGTGACATAAAGAAGGAACTCAGGTGTAGAGTTCATATACAATATTGCCTGTACCACTGCACATTATATATGTTATCACTGAATCCTTTGTAGCTGCAGGACAGAGTAACATCATCACCTTCATCTACAACTTTATGAGTAAAAAGTGGCTCTATTTAATCTGCCATGGAGTTACCTGTCATAGAAAAGAGAACATAAGTTTAAAAACATTTCTAGAATAAACCTAGAACTGCATAATTTAGACTTGTATTCTGCCTTTTCTTAACCCACAGATTAATTAATCACTATTTCATCAGTTCACTTCTGAACTTTGGAAAATGTAAGTGATTGGGTGACCCCTTGAGCATCTATATAGAAAAACCAGCCTAGTTGTACACTCTATAGCTTATGATCATGGTCACAGTATCAAAAGAAATACAAATGAATGGCAAATATTCACCTAATTTCTACTTTTCAGTGACTGTTCAGCTGTCAAACCAAGACATCAGGTAATCTTGCTGCCTCACAGTTCCATGGCCCCCAGTTTGAGATTGAGCTCAGGTTATGGGGTGTTTCTGGCATGTGAACTTTACACTGTCATTTACTAAGCTAGCTGAAGTCAGTGGGTTAAAACCTACCACCACTGGCTATGAGAACTGAGTGAACATGTGGCAGCACAGTGAGAGTCTGGAGTGGAGCAACGATTTCCATTTCAACCAAAACTTGTGATTTAGCTAGATATTTTTGGCTGAATAGCTTTCCGTCAGCTCAAAGGGTTTAGAGCAGAGAAGTCTTTTATGTTCAACAAGGCCTTGTGTGTTAATGACCTTGCTAGCTTGTGCTGTCAGCTCTTGACTGATCACAAATAGCATGCAACAACAGTAACAGACAGAAGGAGCAGAAAGCTGCCAAAGAATGAAGAGTGAAGTGTTACATTAAAATTAGCATCTTAAATTATTTAAATATGTATATCACACCTCCAGAGTTGGGGGTTCGATTCCTGCCTCTGCCATGTGTGTGTGGGGTTTGCATGTTCGCCCCGTGCCTCGGGGGTTTCCTCTGGGTACTCCGGTTTCCTTCCCCGGTCAACAGACATGCATTGTAGGTTGATTGGCATCTCTAAATTGTCTGTAGTGTGTGAATGAGAGTGTGTGTGCGCCCTGTGATAGGTTGGCACTCCGTCCAGGGTGTATCCTGCCTTCATGCCCAATGACACCTGAGAGAGGCACAGGCTCCCCGTGACCCGAGAATAGATCGAATAAGCGGTAGACAATGAATGAATGAATGAATTAATGAATGAATGATTTTTGGCATATGTTTGTGCTGGTATTTCTTAGTATATGTACATTTTAGAAGCATGCAATATGATAATTCAGTGCAGACTTTGGTCCAAGTAAAAGCATGTCTCTTTTGTTCAACTTGATGAAGGTCCTGCTGTGTTGTATAGCTGACATGAAATCACATGAAGTCACCAGGTTATGTCTGCAACCTGATAGTAAGCGGTTGGCTAAGTTATGAATCATCTATTTTTTGTTAAAATTTGCATTACAACACACTAGTGACCTACAGCAGCTAATTAGTCAAGTAGATATGCAGCGCCTTGACATAGCTTCAGCATCCCTGCTTTGATTCTGAGCCACAGATTACTCGCTATGTGTAGTTTTGCATGTTATCTCCATGGCCACAAGACATGTCAATAGCTGATTTGGTTAGATGGTCCCTAGGAGTGAATGTGTGTTTTAGCATGGTGTCCTGTAAGAGGCTACAATCCAAGGACCCACCCTACTCCCAGCATTCCTGAGGTTCAAGGTTGGCTCTAATTTTCAGAAGTTATTCGGTGGATTAAACCATGAGATTTCCACATCCTTGGACCTCTTGAGAAACAAGCTTCCAAATGAGAACCAAGCAGTCAGCACTCCAAGTTTCCATGGGCTTTGTCCCACACAGTCTATTCCATGTAAAACCAAGGCACGGCCGGGATTTGAACCCAGGACTTCTCGCACCCGAAGCGAGACTCATACGCCTAGACCAACAAGCCAGGTTGCCCTTGCTTGGCTTGTTCTGATCTGATGGATGTTCACTGTACTTTGAAACAGTACAGCCTCCCTGTTTGTATGGGCTGGTGTCCATTTGATTACTATTGCAATAATTTCACTAATTTCCATTCCATTGTAAAGGAGACATCAACAAGCAGCGTTCTTGAGGACATGCCCAAAGAACAGAAAGGAATAAAAGGAAGCCAATATTAAGTGGCAGGAACTCTGAGTTCATTTCATGCAAATAGTCAACATTAACTAAACACAAGTTGGTTCCAGTAGCCAAAAATGCTTACACAAACAGTAATAATGTGCAAGGCTTCATGATGTGTGTTAGTGTCCATGTGCTTGATTCTCAGTACTTTTTCCACTCCTGTGATATGGTGTGTTTCCTCCTTGTGCCTAGTGTGTCCATGATAGATTGTGGAGCCACCGTGACCCTGATCAGGATAAAGTCTTTACTGAAGATTAATGAATGAACCCATTGTGGAATTCAGTTATGTAATGATACACATGTAAATACATGTTGTAATTAGTCATATTAACATGTTTGTGTTACAGCCTGGGAATTATGTTCTGTTGGCTGAATTTCCCATCTTCTGATTAGGTCAATAAAATATTTTAAACCTTTATCTACTGCCATCTGTACAGAGTGTGTAAGCTCTTCTCTCTGGCAATACAGGTGCATCACAGACATAATTAAATTGATCAAAGTGTGACATTTATTGAATGAGAAATGCAGCAGAACTAACCAGGGTTTAGACAGCTTTAGGCAGACTGACTGCATTTACTGCTGGATTTGTTAATATGGGTCTTTATCAAGCACAATCTTTTTCTTAATTATTATGTGTTTCCAGAATTCAGCCACAGTAATATCTGATGGATTTTCTCAGCAGCCACACATTTAGTACATATACTCCAACATAAGTCATGCATTAGTAAACTGCAGCTTATTTGAATTTCTTTAAAAGCAATTCATTTCTTCTATCTGATTTTATCCAAAGTAAGGTATTATTGACACAGAATATAATCCACACATGGAGTATTTGAACATAACTCTATGATTTCCCCTTCAGCCAATGCTCGCAACCTTGGGGTAACCATGGACAATCAACTATCCTTTTCCTCCCATGTCACTAATGTGACATGCTCATGTCGGTTTCTTCTGTACAACATCAGAAGGATTCGGCCATTTCTTTCCACACAGGCTACTCAGGTGCTTGTTCAGTCTCTGGTCATTTCGAGATTGGACTACTGCAACTCTCTTCTGGCAGGTCTACCTCTGAACACAATTCGCCCACTGCAAATGATCCAACTAGATGAAACAAATGAACAACTCAGTTTAGGCTAATGGTATCCCAAGTTTGTGTCCTATTGAACCAGTGTTAATGTATTCATTGACTGAGAACTAAAGCACTTTTGTACGTCGCTCTGGATAAGAGCGTCTGCCAAATGGCAGAAAAGTAAATGTAAACATTGTTGCCTGGCATACGTTGGCATAAAGAAATGAGCTTTAACACTGAATTACAAAATAAAAAAAAAAGAATATGCATCACAACCTCAGCATCAGAACATTGTATTGAACAATTGTCAGATGCAGCTCAATCCTAGCAACAGCTCCAACAACAAATCTCATGTTTATGTTTATGTCTCAAACCCAATTTGAGACAAACTTGTGCTGATAGATATACACATGATTGTGTGTAAATAAGAGAGAGTGAGGATGAAAGTCATACCCAGACTGTTCTTGGATCCCCTCTTCTGATTTTTCCAAATTAAGTGCTTGAAAACAGAATAATCATTGAATGAATGAATGTGTGTAAGAGTTAAAAGTGTGTGTATTGCACATCAGAAAAAATTAATATTATGTTTATTTGTACACTCCTTTATACATCAGACAATAACAAAGCACTTGTTCAAAATAAAATAAATAAATAGTGATATTTTTTTCTATTATTTAATTGTGATTTTTTTTTCTATTATATTTTTTTGTGATATTTTTTTCTATTATTTAATTCTAAATTCTAAATTTTAAAAATTAATTTTTAATCAAAGGTGGGCACGGTGGCTTGGTGGTTAGCACGTTTGCCTCACACCTCCTGCTTCTGCCATGTGTGTGTGGAGTTTGCATGTTCTCCCCGTGCCTCGAGGGTTTCCTCTGGGTGCTCCGGTTTCCTCCCCCGGTCCAAAGATATGTGTTGTAGATTGATTGGCATCTCTAAAATTGTCTGTAGTGTGTGTGTGTGTGTGCGCCCTGCGATGGGTTGGCACTCCGTCCAGGGTGTATCCTGCCTTCATGCCCAATGACACCTGAGAATAGATCGGATATGCGGTAGACAATGAATGAATTTTTAATCAAGTTCTTTTTTTTTTTGTTTCTTTAAGATATGTAGCCATGTCATTGTACATGTATTGACAACACATTAAAATGTTACTGCATTATTATTTCTCTTGATACACAAATGCAGTGTTTAAACAAGGTTTAAAGTTTAAAGCAATGTGTAAGCACTTTCTTTGCCTGGCAAGAGGTTTTTGTTCAGTGTTGCTAAGTTTCCTGTTACTGTGGGCCTCAGGGCACAGTAGTACACTGCAGAGTCTGATACTGCAGCAGAGGAAATCTTCAGATCCTCAGGCTTTTTATCAGCTTTGACAGACTGCTTTCCAGTATCAGATACATAGATGGAGACACAAAACTCTGGTCTGGATTTGGGATATTGGTGATACCACTGTATAATATCACCTGTAGTAGTAGTCAAATTGCAGGGCAGAATGACATCATTACCTTCCAAGACATACTTTTCTTTTATAAGATGCACTTGCATTGATGTGCTCCCTGTGGAAAAAAGAGAAAAGTAGTAAACAAATGAATGAAATAGCAAAACATGTAAATAATGGAACTAATATTAAGGCGAACAAACCGAGAAGAAGCATTAACAGAAAAAGATTAAAGAGCAGCATGATAGAGATGGCAAGTTGCTGAAAGGTAAAGCTGAAGGAGTGGAGTTTACTGTCATAGTCTGTGGAGCTCCACTCTTCCTGCAGCTGACACTGTTGATCAGAATATGTGTTACCAGGGGTCAGAGGGACACCAGGATTTTATTGACTGTAATTACTGCACCACACCACCAGTCTTAAGCATTTTCTAAGCACAAAGAAAAATGGGGTCAATATTATCAATTATATATTTGACAGCCCCAAGTCCACTAAGTGCTACAAGGCAGTCACTGGTATTTTGAATGGGTTGATAGCTTTGCTCACCATAGCTGACCTGGAAGCAGAAGCAGGTTTTGTTCATTATTTTACCCCTGAAAATGAAAAGAATAATGTTTTAGTATTTTAAATGGGGTCTGAAAACACCTAATGTGACCAACAGGTTCACTCACCACTCCATCTGAGGTTTTTATATGAAAAATAAATGTCCAATTGCAGTTTTGATCAATACAGACCACCAAGTTTTTTTTTTAATTTATTTATTTATTTTTTTTTTTACAAAATATCAATTTAAACTCAAAATATCACTTTAAACTACTGTGTCAAAAGGATTAAATGGTGGACAAGATATCTTAAAGAGGAATTGGAATTGATTTTAGGTGTTTAATAGAAGATTATATTATATGTGTCCATATCCTAGATTTCTATTAATTCTGTTGCACATAAGGGAAAATAGTTTTGTGTTCTTGATGAACACAAACATGTACTGAGCAATAGCATAGATTCACCTTTGAATGGATGCAGTTACCAGTACAATGCAGGCATTCCACTACACCAAAACCACAATGTATCAGTACAGAACACTGTCCTTTTAGATGATTCATAAAGGCACCCTGGTTAGCACGTTTGCCTCACACCTCCAGAGTTGGGGGTTCAATTCCTGCCTCCGCCATGTGGGTATGGAGTTTGCATGTTCTCCCTGTGCCTCGGGGGTTTCCTCCGGGTACTCTGGTTTCTTCCCCCGGTCCAAAGACATGCATTGTAGGTTGATTGGCATCTCTAAATTGTCCGTAGTGTGTGATTGCGTGAGTGAATGAGAGTGTGTGTGTGCCCTGCGATGGGTTGGCACTCCGTCCAGGGTGTATCCTGCCTTGATGCCCAATGACGCCTAAGATAGGCACAGGCTCCCCGTGACCCGAGAGTAGATCAGATAAGCGGTAGACAATGAATGAATGAATAAAGGCACCCTAACATCATGCTATTTTCTGTTAAACCTCTAAGACTTTATTCATTGCTGGCTATAAGAGGTCAATTAGTGGTTAATGTTGTTGGAAATTGGCAAATGTGCATAACTGTGTCAAGTATTTTCTCAAAAGTAAGTTACTTTATCGCAAAAATATTGGATGTGTAGCCTAATTTCTATCAGTGTGTCTCTGATATTAATAAAACTACTTTGTATTATCTAATCACATACAAACCCACTTTCACCTTCTAAACATCATAAACAGGTGCTTAGTGTCCTGCAGCTGCAACATAAATACTGGTAGATAAAAATTCTGGTCAGGAAATCCTGGATGTCACAGTTCTAGTGGGAACAGAATATAGTTCTAAACTCTAATGTCAGAGACATTCATAATGTCACAGTCATGTTTTAGTATATATACAGTAAAAGACACATTGACCTTTATTAATAAAATGTGCATGCAATTAAAGACAAAAACTTTCTACTGAACTTTCTATTCTCTATAGGAGTTTATTTATTTATCCATTTCATCTTCTGTTCAGTCTGTAAAAAGTGTATCTGTACAATCAAACTCAGTGTTCTACAATCAAACTCCCATCTGTTCTGAGAGGTTTGTAAAAGGCCATTGCTCTAGCTCACATCCAACAAAGTAACATGCATCTGTACATACATGCATAATAGACATAAGTTGAAACAAATAAATAAATAAATTAATTAATTAATTTATTTATTTACAGTGAATCATTGACAAAACTGGCAAGAAAAGGTCAAAAATCTTAATTTCATATCATATGCACCTGCAACACAATGGATCTGTTAGTGTCTATAAAATACTTTTTTATCTTAACAATGTAGATTTGTGACTTTACTGTGATTAATGTGAAAAAACATTTTTAAACACAGTTTATTTTTATTTATTAGTTTGCTTGCTTGCTTACTTTTTCATTTATTCATATATACCACAGACTTACCACAAACATTGTGTGTGTCTGTGGTTAACTGAAAAGCAGGTTGGTAAAGGGAGGATCTTTGATGTGGTTTTAGAATCTTCATTTATACTGTTTTATAAGTTTTTATAAAGCCTTTCAGTGACTTAGTATTACTGTGCTCCTACTCTTAGAGCACAGTGATAGAGTGCAGAATCTGAGCGCTTTAGACCTCTGATAGTAAGTTCAGTAGAGTCTCTGCTTGTTTCTGACTCTAATTGTTCGTCAGTGGGATTGTACTTTGTAGAAAATGATCTTGCACCTTTATACAGTAAAAACTGTGGTGCGCTGTTAGGATATTGTTTGTACCAGAAAAGCCAAATGTTATCACTGCTTGACTCATATGAACATTTCAGAGTAACAGTGTCTGTTTCCTTCCCAACAATTTCATCTTCTTTTGTTGGTCCAATTTTATCTGCAAAACTGCCTGTTGTAAAGAACATTAAGAAATAAATCTGTAAAGCATTTTTTAAAACCAAGTATTGACCTGATAAAATAGGACAATACTATATACTCTAAAACCTAATTATTAGTTAATACAATGAATTAACTGTTAAATGAATTACCTGTAACTACAGTGAGGATCAGTGGTATGTATCTCGTTATGCACAGTAAGTTGTATAGTTGAGCCATTTCTGAACACAGCTCTGTGAGGATTCTGTATAATAGTGCTGTATGTGCTGAACTTTACACATGAGGAAACACGTCTCTAGAAGGCCACACCCAGGATGTGATGCTATTGTAGTGTAACTTTGTACAGATCATCACTTCACAGTATCAGTGACGCAAGTTTGCCTCACACCTCCAGGGTTGGGGGTTCGATTCCCGCCTCCGCCGTGTGTGTGTGTGTGTGTGTGGAGTTTGCATGTTCTCCCCGTGCCTCAGGGGTTTCCTCCCCCGGTCCAAAGACATGCATTGTAGATAGATTGGCATCTCTAAATTGTCGTGTGTGTGTGTGTGTGTGTGTGCGCATGCGCCCTGTGATGGTTGGCACTCCGTCCAGGGTGTATCTTGCCTTGATGCCCAATGATGCCTGAGATAGGCACAGGCTCCTCGTGACCTGAGAATAGATCGGATAAGCGGTAGAGAATGAATGAATGAACTTGAACTGGAATTGTGTACTGTTTTTTCTGCTGCTGCCATTGTCTAATCCAAAAAGATAAACATGAAAATCAAGTCATTAGCATACATCAGTTAATTGTTGGAGATATGTAATATACACAGAGAGAGTCCAGTGTCTAGGATCCGGCATTCTCCCCACTGTGGCCTGAGAACAGAACCAACCCAGACATTGGTGGTTACACAAGTCAGTTCATTCTCAAGCTGACATTAAGAAATAACAGTAGTGTATTTGCCTTCAGTGTAGTTAAACAGTGTCAATGATTTTTGTAGAGTGCAGCTGGATTTCCTGTCACTGTGGGCTGCAGACCACAGTAGTATAGCACAGAATCTGATACAGCAGCAGAGGAGATGATCAGATTCACTGTCAGTGTCTGTACTATTTTGTTCTGTTTTGACCACTAGAGGTCCTCGTAGAGCCCACCTGTTCTGTTTTTTCTCCTTTGTAATGTCATTGTTTTCACGTGTCTTGTTCTGGTATGTGCATTTAAGTGGCTGTGTTTCTCTGTTTCGTTGCCTGGTCTTTAGTTGTCCAGAAGCCTATGTTTTGAGTGAGTCCTTAGCTCTTTGTCTCAAGTGTTTGGTGTTTTCTTCTCTGGAGTTTGTTTCAAGACTGCCTTTGTAGATTATTTCTCTTTATTGGAGAGCTCCTAAATTCCTTTCATGTATTTGTTCCCTTTTTGGATTTTTTTTGATCTTCATTAAAATGACCCTGCACTTTCAACCCTCTCACGTGGCTCAGTGATAGAGTTCGTTTTTTGTTTCCCATGAATGTACTGAAGCTGGGAGGTTGGTGTTTTCTCTCTGCAGGAAACTGTTGTCTGTGGTTATTTGATGAAAGGATGTTTGGTGTGGTTTTAGAGTCTTCATACGTACCATTTTTGAGGTTTTTCTAAAGCCTTTCTTTGACTCTGTATCACAGTGCTTCAACTCTAAGAGCACAGTGATAGAGTGCAGAATCTGAGAACTTTAGACCTCTGAAAGTAAGTTCAGTAGAGTCTCTGCTTGTTTCTGACTCTAATTGATGATCATCAGGAAGTGCTGCTGTTGTAGTGTAACTTTGTACAAATCATACCTTCACAGCAGATGGTGAACTGAGTCACTAATACAACACAGAACTATTCCACTATTGGTGATCAAACCACTGAATCTGACTTCACCTCAAACATATCTGAGTAAGAGATCTGTGTGTCTCATGGTTTAACAACATACAGGTGCATCTCAGTAAATTAGAATGTCGTGGAAAAGTTCATTTATTTCAGTAATTCAACTCAAATTGTGAAACTCATGTATTAAATAAATTCAATTCAATGTTCATTTACTGTACATGTACTCAATACTTGGTAGGGGCTCCTTTTGCTTTAATTACTGCCTCAATTCGACATGGCATGGAGGTGATCAGTTTGTGGCACTGCTGAGGTGGTATGGAAGCCCAGGTTTCTTTGACAGTGGCCTTCAGCTCATCTGCATTTTTTGGTCTTTTGTTTCTCATTTTCCTCTTGACAATACCCTATAGATTCTCTATGGAGTTCAGGTCTGGTGAGTTTGCTGACCAGTCAAGCACACCAACACCATGGTCATTTAACCAACTTTTGGTGCTTTTGGCAGTGTGGGCAGGTGCCAAATCCTGCTGGAAAATGAAATCAGCATCTTCAAAAAGCTGGTCAGTAGAAGGAAGCATGAAGTGCTCCAAAATTTCTTGGTGCAGTGACTTTGGTTTTCAAAAAACACAATGGACCAACACCAGCAGCTGACCTTGCACCCCAAATCATCACAGACTGTGGAAACTTAACACTGGACTTCAAGCAACTTGGGCTATGAGCTTCTCCACCCTTCCTCCAGACTCTAGGACCTTGGTTTCCAAATGAAATACAAAACTTGCTCTCATCTGAAAAGAGGACTTTAGACCACTGGACAACAGTCCAGTTCTTCTCCTTAGCCCAGGTAAGATGCCTCTGACGTTGTCTGTGGTTCAGGAGTGGCTTAACAAGAGGAATACGACAACTGTAGCCAAATTCCTTGACACGTCTGTGTGTGGTGGCTCTTGATGCCTTGACTCCAGCCTCAGTCCATTCCTTCTGAAGTTCACTCAAATTCTTGAATGGATTTTGCTTGACAATCCCCATAAGGCTGCGGTTCTCTCGGTTGGTTGTGCATCTTTTTCTTCCACACTTTTTCCTTCCACTCAACTTTCTGTTAACATGCTTGGATACAGCACTCTGTGAACAGCTAGCTTCTTTGGCAATGAATGTTTGTGGCTTACCCTCCTTGTGAAGGGTGTCAATGATTGTCTTCTGGACAACTGTCAGATCAGCAGTCTTCCCCATGATTGTGTAGCCTAGTGAACCAAACTGAGAGACCATTTTGAAGGCTCAGGAAACCTTTGCAGGTGTTTTGAGTTGATTAGCTGATTGGCATGTCACCATATTCTAATTTGTTGAGATAGTGAATTGGTGGGTTTTTGTTAAATGTGAGCCAAAATCATCACAATTTAAAGAACCAAAGACTTAAACTACTTCAGTCTGTGTGCAGTGAATTTATTTAATACGAGTTTCACAATTTGAGTTGAATTACTGAAATAAATGCACTTTTCCACCTGTGCTACATTCTCTTTTTTTTATTCATCCACCTCAAGAATCTGTTTTGAGATGTTTGGTTGTATGCTTAATGAAATGATTATGGAGCACCATTTCAATAGAGCTTCTTGTGTGGTGACCAACTGTTTTTATATTTTTATTTTCCACAATTCTTAATTATACATACTTTCAGTTATCCTGTAATGCTGAGAAAATATATTAAACACACAGCAATGACACCTGATGAACACATCTCATGCTCAGTCAACAAAAAATCTAAATTAAAAATCTAAATCTTAAAACACACCCCTAGCATTTGTATCTGTATATGTATTCACTTAGAATGTTTAATCTTTTCAATTTAAATAATGTTTATATATGGTTAAACTTCTATTGGATCAATAATCAGAATGCTAATTTTATGCATAGCTTACAGTCTTTTCTTATTGTGATTCAATACTTTCATGTTTGAGGTCTCTGTAGGTTTTTGTACAGTGAAGTTGGCTTTCCTGTCACTGTGGGCTGCAAGGCGCAGTAGTACAGTGCAGAGTCTGATACTGAAGCAGGTGAGAGCTCCAAATCCACACGCTTCAGACTCTTATGAACTTTAGCAGACAAATGAGGATGAGGAGTATCACCTGTCTGATTTGCTCCCGATTCCGTCAATAGAACGAGGAATTCTGGTGCTGCATTGGAATATTGTCGATACCACTGTAGATTGTTCATAGAAACAGTGTACTCATAATCACAGGAGAGTGTAACTGCTTGCTCCTCTTTACCATAGACAGCAGAAGATGTTGGAGTAATGCTGTCCTGTGTGCTCTCACCTGAAGAGGACATTTATTTCAGAATATTATAATTCTATATTATACAGTATACATACAGTACATGCTTACAATCTAAAACACTCACACATGGAAACATTTCTTTACTAGTTATAAAACATTTAAACAAGATATGTGGGATAAATAAAATATAAGATTACCTAAAAAAAAAAAACAGAACCGTACAAAAAACCATCATGCTTTACTTTCCTCTATTCTTCTGTAAGTCTCCTTTTTGTTACTGTAAATGTAAAGTTTACATTTTAAATCGTATCCAATACTGAGTTTAAAAAAAATTAAAAAATAAATAAAATAATATACTAATAATATAAAATGTGCTCTTCCCAACAGGGAGAGTGCTGAGTACTGACTGCTGCAGGTAGTACACTGGCTAGGCATAAATACCTCATACAAGCCCACTTCAAAATTACTGAATTATCCCTTTTAATATAAATGACACTGAATTTAGTATAAACATGTTAATATAGCCACTACTTTTCATAGTCATGTTCATATCTTCAGCTCAGTCAGCAATAAATGTGCGTTATAAAATGTGATGTGTGTAGAAAAACATGTCTATGAATGTCAAAATTTCAAATTCAATGTGTTTAATGAATAGTGATTTAAATGACAGAAATATTTTGGTTACAGAGAAAACCTCAGTGTTTTCAAGGCCTTCAGTGACTTTGTGGGCAACACGGAAGCGAGCCCTGGAACCACCAGAAATCCCAAGAAAGCAAGCAAAAATAAGTGATGTAATGGCAGTGGGTGAAAAAGTGTGTCACAGGCAAAGGTCGACAAGCTCATGATTGACTTCATTTATGAAGGTTTTCATCCATTTTCTTTGGTTGAACAACCTGCTTTTAAAGAACTTTTACTTACACTGAATCCTCAGTGCAAGGTCATTTCCAGACCCACTCTCTGGACCAGAATTGATGGAGCTGCCAAGACTTTGGTGTCGCAACTCAGTAAAGTCAGCTATGTTGCCACCACTACTGATTGCTGAACAGCGCACCAGCAAAGTTACATAGGGGTCACAGCTCATTGGATAGATGTAGAAACCTTGGAGCAGAGATCCGATGCACTTGCTTGTCAGAGATTGAGAGGGTGTCACTCCTTGATGTCCTGGCAGGAGCTCTTGATGACTTTAATTGTCAGTATATAATAATTGGAAAAGTGGTAAGAACCACAACTGACAGTGGCTCAAACTTCATCAAAGCATTCAGTGTGTTTGGTGAGCAAAGCCAGACTAAGGAAGCAGAGTCTGAATCTGATCAAGACTCTTCTGAAGAGCCAAAAGCTGTCTACCTGGCACATTAAGCATCCTGGAACAAGACAGTGGACTTGAGTACCAGCTTCCGCCACATAAAAGGTGTGCATGCCATGGCAGAAAAGAACAATGATGCATACAAATGGCTATCACGTGCAGCCTTTGGGAAATGTCAAGCAATGTGGTACAAGTCCGCTCGGCCATACATGGAATTGTTGAAGATAAATGCAAGCTCCAGCTCATCTGGCCAAATCGGACTAGGTGGAACTCTACATACATGGCACTGTGATGAAACCTGTGGTGAAGGCTTTGAACATCCTTCAGTCTGAGACCAACATGCACATGGGGTGACTCCTGCCGGTGGTCTTCCAGTTACAAGCAAAACTCAGCAGACTGGAGACATCTTCCAAGATGTGTCTGCCCCTTATCAGAGCAGTTCAGGATGGTGTCCAAAAGTGCTTTGGTGGGATGATGCAAGACCCTGAACTGATTGCTACAGCAATCCTTCTGCCAAAGTTCAAGACCACCTGGACTGAGAGGGCTGATATCACAGAAGCAGGTATAATTTCAGTATTTTATTTTTATTTTATTTTATTTATAACACAGTGATGTAAGTGCAGTAAAATCAGTCTTTGCAGTTTCTGCATTATGATCAACTCTTTGCCACATTAATCAATACTTAATTGTCAGAAATATGCATTGTTATAGAAATACGCATGGTCAATATGCATTGTTGTGTGTTGTTGCTCAACAAGTCTGTTCTATGTGAGACAACACCTTGACCGGATGGCAGAGGCCGCGGTGGAGCAAGTCGGGCAACATTCATCAGATGAAAGGTGCAGAAGGTCACAAGGTACAGGGGAGCTAGATGGGTACCTTGCCTGTGTCTCAAACAAAATGGATCTGTTGAACTCATTTCCACACATCAAAAACCTTTAGAACTTATATTACTTTAAACCATTCAAAACTTTTAAGAGATAATTCTGTCTTTGCTTCACACTTTCTTTTTTCTTTTCCACACTTTTCTAATTTAATTACAAATTGCTAGGAGTGAATGAGTAAATGTATGTGTGCATGATGCACTGTAAAAGACTGGAATCACATCAAGAAATGAGCTGTCTCTAAATAATACATTTATTAATAATAATACATTTACTAGTCAAATAAACTTCTTTTAAATTTTGAGAGAAAAAGAAAGAGTCCTTCAAAATGCATATGTACATTTTTCTAATTCACCAGTAGAACTGTATTCAATATAACAAAATGGTGTCAAGGTTTTTGTACAGTGCAGCTGGATTTCCTGTCACTGTGGGCCGCAGAGCACAGTAGTATAGAGCAGAGTCTGATATAGCAGCAGAGGAGATGATCAGATCCACTTGTTCATCTCCATAAACTTTAGGAGACATTCTTGGGGGGATGTTTTGACTTAGATCTCCATTTGTAGAAATATAAAGCAGGAAGTCAGGTTTAGATTGTGGATATTGTCTGTACCACTGCAGGTAGTTGCTTCCTGAAACACTGAATTTGTATTTGCAGGACAGAGTAACTTCATCACCTTCATCTACAGTTTTATGAGTGAAAAGCGACTCTATTGAATCTGCCATGGAGTCACCTGTCATAGAGAAGAGAACATAATGTATGTATCTTATACACAATCAAGCCTGAATTACTTAAGTCAGGCTTTCTAATGCCACACAATGAACTAATAAGACAAAGTAATCTAATTAAACACAATTTCTGAATATACAAAAATCACTGTTAACTGTTTTCTAACAACAGAATTAATTCATAAAACTAATTAATCAACTCAATTTCTGAACTAACGAAAAGTCAGTGTTTACTCACCTAGTGAAAGCCACAGACACATGAATATAACAGTGAACATGATGACTGCTCTTAGCTGAATGAAAATATTCTTTCTTTACTCTGATATGTTAACATCATAAAGGTTCATGAAGCTCCACCCACAGCACATGACAGTGTAAATGATGTTAATGTTGATTCTTACTGAAACATCCTGGCTTTACCAGCCTCTTTTTTTTCATAATCCAATTAGTAGTATTCATAATCCAAGAAGTCAGCTCTGAAGGATGTGACAAGAGGCCTAGCACATGGCCAACAATTAGATAACTAGATAAGAAGAACAAGTATACTCTATGTCACAAAGATTTTATTGTGAAAAGTAGCATTCATCATCTCAGAGAATGTGAGCAGGTTGTGTGGCGCTCTAGTATTTGACCCACAATAAAGTATGTGACTGCGCCATCTTGTGTTCAGCAAAGAGAAAAACCTAAACGCACTAATAAAAAGATTTTTAATGTAGCAACTTTTATATATTTAAAAAAATAATTCATTGTTTATTCTGTGATTCATCCCAAAAGTGTTCAGTGGTGTTGAGGTCAAGGCTTTGTGCAAACCACTCAAGTTCCATGTCAAACTTAGCAAAGAAACAACTTAATTGAGCTGGAACATGTTTTTGTAAGCATATAAAGACATCTGATACAATTGTGCAGCAGTTTGGGGAATGCCCAAATATTGGTGTGATGTTCAGGTGTCCACAAATATAGCCATATTGTACATATTCAAGACTTTATGAGAATTATTATTGTGCTTTCAGTCATTTAAACCCTTTATGGCATCTAGGCATGTCAGTACAGCAAGACCAGATTTCTGTGTGACATAATGTTGTAATGTCAATAAAGACACACATGTAAAAATAGAATTAATTCATTGAGCTCTTCTCAGTATGTCACTACCACAGGTGTGGTCTCCTTTCATATACAGTACATGTGCATACTTGTACCCATTTCTTAAAGGGCTACTGCAAGATAAGGAGAACGTAAATAACGTTGCAGCAAAATTTTCCCAAGTATATATTTGTTTGAAATCTAATTTGTGCAAAGCAAGTATTAAGGTAGGCCCGATTATCATTAGAGATACACTTTAGAGATACACTCAAAATTGTCTTGGTGTTCAAAATGCTATTTTACAAATTATTGTCCAAGTATAACTTGTACTCAATTCACAGACAGATTAAAAACAGATAAAATATATAATATAAACAAATTCTTCCTTTGATAAATACAGTCTGCACCTCTTTGCTCAGGCTAGACTCTGTCAGTTTTGAAAACAAATGAAGTTGTGAATACCATCACTGTCCAATCTTCTGCTGTAAAGTCTGTTTCCAGTGTAACCTCAGAGTCCTGTTCTTTATTGACAGGAGAGGAACCTGATGTCTTGTAGCTCGTCCACATCAAGTTTGGACATGTTTGCTTTTATAAATGCTCCTCTGCTCACCGTGATTGTAAAGAGGAGTTATTTATAGACTGTTGTGTATGAAAATCCAGGAGATTTCTGTTCAGAACAGTTTCTGAAATAACCAAAATGGCTCATCTTAAACCAAAAACCATACCACAAGTCACTCAGATCACATTTTCCTACATTCTGATAATTAATATGAAAATATCTGGATGATTAAACCCACATCTGCTCTGATTGTTTGTAAAAGGCCATCGCCTTAGCACACATCCTGCAAAGTAACATGCATTTCCAGTATGTACATGCATAATTAACACAAACAAAAAAATAATGAATGAAAATTGAAGAGAAAATGTCAATAACTTTTATTCAAAATAGACAGCAACAACACTTGACTCAATGACTCTGATAGCATCAGTAAAATAAATTTAAAAAACTTATTGTCTATACAATACTACATGCTTACATTGTTTGTATACTTATAAATAATAATGATATTTTGCTGGGTAACTAGAAATGTATTGAATAGACTCACTGGTCACTACACTGGCTCACTGGCTTTTGTATAAAAAAGAAATGAATGCAGAATTTCCATAGTGATCACCATATAACAACAGAACCATATTTTAAACAAAATCTCTCTTTACATGTACATTTGCTGTGTCTATGCTCAAAAGGTAAGTATAGGAAAGCTGATTAGTGTAATTACATCTAAATCACAATTTCATGTATATAATACTAAATAATAAAATACTGGTTACACAAAATTGACAATTGATAAAAATCCAAAAAATACCTTCATATACCTGTGTGTTCACAGTTTAGGATGAGAAGTAAATATCTATGCAACTTTGAAAGCACTGGTAGTAAGAATTAAAGACCAAAATTATTTAATTATGTTTCATAATGTTGGTATTGTAAAATGTTAATATTCAATAAGTCAAGCATGTGAGAGAAACGTCTGAGGTGGTGTGTCTGTGCTACATTTACAGGAATCTCTTTTAAATTTTGAGTTTTATTAAAACTCAAAATTTTTAGTTTAAAGTAGGCCACTTAAAAGGAATTGAGGAACTAGAGAAAAAAGCACAGCATATCGACATTAACTTTGTATTTTTGTTCCTTCAGGTAGAGTTTATAATGTGCAGTCAGTAAGCTCAAAGCTGATTATATCAACTAATATTATCAATATACATACATATATAATGCATCAGGAAGGGCATCCAGTGTAAAACCTGTGTTAAGTCAAACTATGCAAATCAATGATCCACTGTGCCAAACCCTAGCCAAAAGAAGAAAAAACAGTAGTATATTTGCCTTCAGTGTAGTTAAACAGTGTAAAAGTTTTTGTACAGTGCAGATCCACTTGTTTAGTTTTATCATCAATTTTAGCAAACAGACGGGGTGGCATAGGGTCATTTTTAACTCCACTTGGGAAGATATAGAAAAGGAACTCAGGTTTAGATTTTGGATGATGTTTGTACCATTGCAGGTTATTTACTGAACCACTGAAGTCTTTGTAGCTGCAGGACAGAGTAACATCATCACCTTCATCTACAACTTTATGAGTGAAAAGTGGCTCTATTGGATCTGCCATGGAGTCACCTGCCATAGAGAAAAGAAAATATTTTTATAATATAAAAGAAATATTTTTATTTCTTGAGTTACATAACTCAGACTCATTTTCTACCTTTTCTTAACATCACACAGGTTAATTAATCATTAATTTAACACTTCCTTTCTGAAAAGGTCAATGTTAACTTACCTAATGAAAGCCACAGACACATGAATATAACAGTGAACATGATGAATGGTGTTAGCAAAATGATATTCTGAGGTCTTTCTGTACTCTATTATATTAACATTTCAGAGGTTCATGAAGCTCCACCCCTCAGCATCATATGACAGTGTCACCAGTTTTACTGACAGATTCTTGACTTACTGCATCCTGACATTACATTCTGTCTCACATGTAGAACATGAGATTTATCACTCATCTAATAATTAAGGTTTTAAATATTATACCAGGCGTTTCTAACTCCTTTCTGGGCCATATTACTGTTAGTCTGATGTCAAGTGGGTTAGACAATCAATCAATCAATCAATCAATCAATGGTTTGTTTAATTATGTGTCCAATAACACAACACTTAAATGGGTTCATTTATTGCCTTTTATCTAAAAGCTTTATCTTCAATGTAAAATTGAATTTATTGGGTAAAAAATAAAAATCCATATTATAGGTACAAAATCTACAATGTTCAGTTTCTTGAACTTTTCCTGAAAGAGACATGGTTGCAGAGTGACAGCAGCACATGTTTATTAGTACTGGGTTTATTGCTTTATTCTGCCCCCTTGTGGAACAACAGAAACTAGCATTGTTTTCTGAATATCTTCATTCATTTACTCTCAAGAGATAAGGGCATTGGTGGCTCAGTGGTAGGTTTCTAGCCTATCATCCGTAAAGGCCTGGGTTCGATCCCAGCCACTGGATGCCATGCCGCTCTCAAGCCTGGAAAAAATGGGAGAGTTGCGTCAGGAAGGGCATCCGGCATAAAACCTGTGCCAAGTTGTTGTGCGGACCAGTCGGTCTGCTGTGGCGACCCCGAACAGGGAGCAGCCGAAAGCAACTTCTTATTTACTTTCAATAGATGATTTTAATGAAGAACAAAGCTAATTTCTAAATGTATTCAGTAGACCAGATTAGCCAGGATACAACTGGATAAATGGATAAATGGTAATTTCTAAAGTTTTTATGGCTAATATTAATTTATTACATTCAGGCATATTACAAGTATGCATGTAACATGTACAGTTCTTTTTATTATTGATCTAGATATCACTCTGCTTCAGTAAAGAAATTCAAATAAGTTACATAAAGCACAAATTACATAAAGCACAAAAGTTTGCTCATGTGTTGTCTTTTGTTGTGTATTAATATGGAGCACATGAGACTGTGTTATCTATTAACACCATTTTTTTCTTTTTTTCACATTTCATTTCACTATATCCCTGCCTGGATGCATTATCTTTTCTCTCACTTTTTGTGTGATTTGGTTTGGATTGTTTGGATGGTTTGTTTTCCATTTGCTCTCTGGATATTTTTGTCTATTTGTGCACCTTATTTTATTATGTACTCCTTTTTTTATCATAAAACTAATCTGTTTTTTCTCCCTGTTGTTGTTTATGGACAATTATCATGAAATTAAATAACTGAAGAACATTTATACAACTCGTCTAGAATAATTTCCTGATATCTTACTCTCTTCAGCACTTACAGTAGTTTATTAATGTGAGAAATTTGTTTAGTATAGTCCCAGTCTCAGTGGTGCTTAAGTGATGAGAGCTCAGACCCATGTGGTACTAAACCATCAGTAGTATTTTCATTGCAATATACACTGAAGATGGCACTAGCACATCTTCAATCAAGCTCCATCTTCAAGCTCCATGAGCTTTAGCAGACATTTTTGATTGGATGGTGGGATTACTTGGAGTAAGATAAAGAAGGAACTCAGGTTTAGAATTTGGATATTACCTGTACCACTGCAGATTATATACATAGCCACTGAAGCCTTTGTAGCTGCAGGACAGAGTAACATCATTACCTTTATCTACAACTTTGTGAGTGACAAGTGGCTCTATTGGATCTGCTATGAAGTCACCTGCCATGGGTTTTTTTTTTTTAAAGAGTAATAATTAGATTAGTTTAGTATAGTTATACTAAATATATATATATATTAATTTTATATATATATATATATATATATATATATATATATATATATATATATAAAATATATATATATATATATATATATATATATATATATATATATTATATTAAGCAAACACATATTACATTGTTTAATATATAATAATAATAATAATAATAATAATAATTTTTCTTTTGACTTTTCCCTTCAGGGGTCGCCACAGCGAATCATCTCTCTCCACCTATCCCTATCTTCTGCATCCTCAACACTTGCACCCACTAGCTTCATATCCTCATTAATTCCATCCATATACCTCCTCTTTGGCCTTCCTCTTTGCCTCCTGCCTGGCAGCTCCATGTGCAACGTTCTCCTACCAATATACTCACTCTCCCTCCTCTGAACATGTCCAAACCATCTTAATCTGGCCTCCCTAACTTTGTCTCCCAAACGTCCAACATGAGCTGTCCCTCTGATGTACTCGTTCCTAATCCTGTCCAACCTTGTCACTCCCAAAGAGAACCTCAACATCTTCAGCTCTGCAACCTCTGACCCCTGTCCCTTCCTCAGTGACACTGTCTCTAAACCATTCAGCATCACTGGTCTCACCACTGTCCTGTACACCTTCCCCTTGATTCTCACTGATATTTTCCTATCACACAGAACTCCTGACACCTTTCTCCACCCATTCCAACCTGCCTGCACTCGCTTCTTTACCTCTTTTGCACACTCTCCATTACACTGGACTGTTGACCCCAAGTACTTAAGCTCCTGTACCTTCTTCACCTCTTCACCCTGTAACCTTACTGTTCCACTTCCCTCCCTTTCATTCACACACATGTACTCAGTCTTACTACAACTGACTTTCATTCCTCTTCTCTCCAGCGCAAACCTCCACCTCTCCAGGTTTTCCTCCACCTGCTCCCTGCTCTCACTACAGATCACAATGTCATCTGCAAACATCATTGTCCACGGAGACTCCTGTCTGACCTCCTCTGACAACTGGTCCATCACTATAGCAAACAGGAAGGGGCTCAGAGCCGATCCCTGATGCAGTCCCACCTCCACTTTGAACTCCTCTGTCTGACCTACAGCACACCTCACCACTGTCCTGCTCCTCTCATACATGTCCTGCACCTCTCTGACATACTTCACTGCTACTCCTGACTTCCTCAAACAGTACCACAGCTCTTCTCTTGGCACCCTGTCATACACTTTCTCCAAGTCTACAAACAGACAGTGCAACTCCCTCTGACCATCCCTATACTTCTCCATCAAAATTCTCAGAGCAAAAATTGCATCTGTTGTGCTCTTTCAGGGCATGAAGCCATACTGCTGCTCACAAATTTCCACTACCTTCCTTAACCTAGCTTCCACTACTCTTTCCCATAGCTTCATTGTATGGCTCATCAACTTTATCCCCCTATAGTTGTTGCAACTCTGCACGTCACCCTTATTCTTAAAGATCGGCACTAACACACTTCTTCTCCATTCCTCAGGCATCCTCTCACTCTCTAAAACCCTGTTGAACAAACTAGTTAAAAATTCCACTGCTGCCTCTCCTAGACACTTGCAGACCTCCACCGGGATGTCGTCAGGACCAACTGCCTTTCCACTTTTCATCCTCTTCAAAGCCTTCCTGACTTCATCCTTTCTAATCTTATCTACTTTGTGTTCCACAGAGTTCACCCCTTCTACTCTTTTTCCTTCTCATTTTCCTCATTCATCAGCTCCTCAAAGTACTCCTTCCATCTCCTCTGTACACTCTCCTCACTTGTGAGCACCCTTCCATCTCTATCCTTAATAACTCTAACTTGCTGCACATCCTTCCCATCTCGATCCCTCTGCCTAGCTAACCTGTACAAGTCCTTCTCTCCTTCTCTAGTGTCTAACCTAGTGTACAACTCGTCATATGCCTTCTGCTTGGCCTTAGACACCTCCCTCTTCACTTTGCGCTGTAACTCCTTGTATGCCTATCTATTCTCTTCAGTCCTGTCCATGTCCCACTTCTTCTTGGCTAACCTCTTCCTTTGGATACTATCTTGAACTTCCTCATTCCACCACCAAGTCTCCTTATCTTCTTTCCTCCTTCCAGATGACACACCCAGCACCTTTCTCGCTGTCTCTCTGATCACTTCTGCTGTAGTTTCCCAGTCATCTGGCAGCACTACCTGACCACCCAGAGCCTGCCTCAACTTCTGTCTAAATTCCTCACAACATTCCACCACTTGGTTTTCTTCTCTACTTCTGACCTCTTCTTCTTAGAGACCATCAAAGTCATCCTACACACCACCATCATATGCTGTCTGGCTGCACTCTCTCCCACTACCACTTTACAGTCACTAATCTCTTTCAGATTGCCTCTTCTACATAGGATGTAGTCTATCTGTGTTCTCCTACCTCCACTCTTGTAAGTCACTCTATGCTCCTCCCTCTTCTGAAAATAAGTGTTAACCACAGCCATGTCCATCCTCTTAGCAAAGTCCACTACCATCTGTCCTTCTAGGTTCCTTTCCTTAACTCCAAACTTGCCTATCACCTCCTCATCACCTCTGTTCCCTTTACCAACATGTCCATTAAAATCCGCTCCTATCACCACTCTCTCACCCGTGGGAATACTCTCCATCACCTCATCTAATTCACTCCAGAATCTCTCTTTTTCCTCTAACTCACAACCTACCTGTGGGGCATAACCACTAACAACATTCAACATCACCCCTTCAATCTCTAACTTCAGACTCATCACCCTGTCTGACACTCTCTTCACCTCCAGAACATTCCTCACAAACTCCTCCTTCAGGACCACACCTACCCCATTTCTCTTACTGTCCACACCATAATAAAACAGCTTGAATCCTGCTCCTATACTACGAGCCTTGCTACCCTTCCACCTGGTCTCCTGTACACACAGTATATCCATCTTCCTTCTCTCCATCATATCAGCTAGCTCTCTACCTTTCCCTGTCATAGTACCAACATTCAGAGTTCCTATTCTCGGTCCTACACTCTTTCCTTTCCTCTTCTCTCTCTGTCTGTGCACTCTCCTCCCTCCTCTACTTCTTCAACCAACAGTAGCCCAATTTCCACCGGCGCCCTGTAGGGCAACGGCGCCGATGGCGGTCGTTGGTAACCCGGGCCTCGACCGATCCGGTATGAAATTCAGAGTACTGATGATTCGCATGGTTAAATTTGGCAATGTTTTACGCCGGATGCCCTTCCTGATGCAACCCTCTCTATTTATCCGGGCTTGGAATCGGCACAGAAGTCACTGGACTGTGACCCCCATGGCTAGATTAATAATAATAATAATAATAATAATAATAATAATAATTATACATTCATTAAATCATAATTTAAAAACTAAACCAGTTTGTAATTTAATCACACATTATATATTTGTAATCAGTAGTGTCTGCATCTACATTTGAAACCAATATTTCATTTAAATCCAAACTAGTTTTTAAAGAAACCAAACAAAGCACTTAAAACTAGTCAATTTGACATAGTCATGTTGTTTGTATGTGTTTTTCAGATTCCATCTAGAATAGAACAAATAAATAAAATGTAGCATTAATCTACTAACTCCAATGGTAATAACATAACCATAACAGTAACTGTTTTTACTGTTTTCTATGAATATAACACTTGATTTATTTATCAATAGTAAGACAGAAAACAGGGGGCTTGGTGGTTAGCATGTTTGCCTCACACCTCCAGGATTGGGGGTTTGATTCCTGCCTCTGCCGTGTGTGTGGAGTTTGCATGTTCTCCCTTTGCCTTGGGGGTTTCCTCCGGGTACCCCAGTTTCCTCCCCCGGTCCAAAGACATGCATTGTAGACTGATTGGCATCTCTAAAGCGTGGGGGGGGGGGTGTGTGTGTGTGTGTGTGTGTGTGTGTGTGTGTGTGTGTGTGTGTGTGTGTGTGTGTGTGTGTGTGTGTGTGTGTGTGTGTGTGTACCCTGCAATAGGTTGGCACTCTGTCCAGGGTGTATCCTGCCTTGATGCCCAATGATGCCTGAGATAGGCACAGGCTCCCCGCAAACCGAGAATAGATCGGATAAGCGGTAGACAATAAATGAAGACAGAAAGCAGTCCGATTTTGATATAGTCCACTTGGGTTTTCATACCTTGTTCTGTGGTACTACAAAACCTATGCAGAATTCTGCACTTTAACAGAGGACATGGCAAGCTGATTAGATATTGTTTCATTTATTTTAGTTTAGTTACTGAGCATAACAATCTGGGGTGAAAGCTGTTACAGTTACAGTTACAGTTTGGCAGTGGTGGTTCGGATGTTCTCATTCCTTCTGCTAGAAGGGGTGGTGGTGACAAAAATGTAAATAAAGTGAATAGATATGTCAAATATTTTTGTGAACAAATTGCAGACTATGTTAACTGTTGGCACTGTTTGTCAGGATGGCTGAGTGGTCTAAGACGCTGTGTTCAGGTCTTAGTCTCCTGTGGAGATGTGGGTTTGAATCTCACTTCTCTCTGTATCTTTCCTCTCAGTGTTGGCATCTTCATTTGTTGGTCCAAATTTATCTGCAAAACTACCTGGTACGAAAAGTAACAAAGAAATATATCAGTCTGTAGTAGTTTATGTAAAACAAATATTTATTGAAGAAATTGCTTGGTTAATACAAACATGGGTATTAATTAATATAATTAAGTAACTGATTATAAATCCATTGTAATTATTAATTGTCACAGACACGCCAGGCTTTACACTCACCCAATCACAATGCACTCCCTCTCCTGAGTATTAACAAGCCACACCTGACACTCATCAGCACCAGTCATCACAGCAGCATAAAAGACACCACAGAGCATTCAGTCACTGTCCGATCTCGTTAATGCATACCTACCTGTTATGCTTACCTCCAGGACGCTACTAACATCTACTTACCTGTCTCCAGCGCTCTCCGTGATTCCTAGTGTCTCCTCGTCTCCTGTGAGTGTCATTGTGTCCCGTCTGCTCCACGTCTGCCTGCATCCGCAACCCCCGGGAAGGATAAAGACAAGTATCAGATCCAGTATCATTTTCAGTCACAAACTTAACCTGCTTTCACTCAAATGCACTCTGCCCGCCATATCTGGTTGTTCAATAAACTGTATCTTAACTATACCTGTGTCTCCACCCCCTTCTGTATGTAACATTAATACAGTTGTTTAACAAATTAAAATAAATTATCTGTAAGTACAGTGAGAATCAGTGCTATGTATCTCACTATGTACAGTAAGTTGTATAGTTGAGCCATTTCTGTACACAGCTCTGTGAGGATTCTGTATAATAGTGCTGTATGTGCTGAGCTTTACACGTCTCTAGAAGGCCACACCCAGGAAGTGCTGCTGTTGTAGCATAATTTTACACAGATCATCACTTCACACAGTATCAGTGACAGTGAACTGATTCACTAGAGTTAGAGGTCAGTGCTGTCTCAGGACTGTAACACCAAAAGACACAATAACTCACAATACTTTAATACTTTTTTGGAATTCCTTTTTGGAAGGTTCTGTGTAAGTGCTTGCATAAGCAACACAAAAGTCAGTTCTGCTGTGTATATGTTGATAAATGGAAAAAAGAACATCAGTGTCTCATCATGCAAGAGTTGGAGAAGAATTTCTTTTTAAGAAAGAAACAGATGGCAGAGACACTTTTGATTCACATCATAAGAATACAAAATATCATTACAAATACACATACTGCATATAGATGAAGAGAAAGTTTTAGTAGAAAGACAGAAGGAATAAATTCATACACATAATATTAACATAGTGAGTTTGTATTGCAACATGGTCCTTGCAAGCTGCCTGATCTGATTAGCATATGCATGCAGTAAAATTGACATTTATGTTTGAGTTTATGATTAAAGTTTTGTTGATGTTTATTACAGACAGTGTTGCATGGTTGCCTGTCATATTATAGCATTTTTTAAAAATTCAGTTAAATTCAAAGAGACTTTAATGGCGTTAAAGGTTCAAGATCAGTTGAATATAAGTTTATATTATATTATATTTGTCAATTTGCAAAAAATAATTTGCAATTTTTGTAAACCCCTTAGTTGAAGTTAGGGTTAGAAGCAAATTGTGCATTACTTTTGAAAACTTTTATCCATAGCATAGGAAAATATAATATGCTATTATTCATAACTGTAATGTTAGCAGAAGTGACTAAGCAAACATTTTCTAAAGAACTAAGTGCCAGTGAACTAACATACTAGCTAAAATTAGGCATAATCTTTAAAAAGCTTGAATTTAGCATCTTCTCTATTTTAATTTACTGTAGAAGAGCCCAACATTATAGACTGTAATAATGTCATAGATCATTATAGTGGAAATGTGTTCCTGTAGCCAAACTGGTAGATCAAGGTGCTAGCAATGCCACTAGTCATGAGTTTGATCATTAAAACAGATTCAGATTGAGGCAGCGGGATCTAATGAAAATCTTATGATCTTATGATTATTGATCACTTAATTCATTAAATATGTTCATGATTTCTTAACTATAAACAGCCTGACAGTAGTTACAGGGTCATTTACATGTTTCAGCCTCTAAAAAATCCAGCCTTGTCCAGTCCAGTGGAGTGTGCCTCTGAGCAGGGAAATGTTCACATCCAGTGAGTATTCATCACATTAAACCAGCCACCTTTTCATGTATCAATACCTTTTCATGTATCAAAGCAAGAATCAACCATTAAATCTAAGTACATTCTTTGTGTGTTTTTCAGACTCTCTACATGCAAAAATTAAGAAAGCTAGAGGTCTAAAATCCAGTGATTGGTCAGGTCAGGGTATATTCTCACTTAGAAATTTCCTAAACAATATTGCTTTCTTTTACAGGTTCTGCAGATGCAGGGTCTCAAAGGGTAACAGACATATTCCCAAAACCCACAGTGGTTAAGTGCTGAAGTATTTCAATCAATGTCAAAAGCACACTGGGTAATCAAACTAGGAGACATTCTTATTATTCAAGACTCAAGATCAAAGTAAACCTGCAAAGAAACATATGCTGAACACATCAAGTCTCAAGTGCAATAAACAAAGAAATAACTGCTTATCAAAGAATTAATATTTTAGAATTAATAGAATTAAATATCAATAAACCTGCCACCACTGGCTATGTGAACTGCACTTATTGCTGTGGAGACTGAGAGAACATGTGGCAGCACAGCGAGAGTCTGGAGTGGAGCGACGATTTCCATTTCAACCAGAACTTGTGATTTCAATGTGATGTCAACAGCACCTACTATAAAAAACTGCAACAACATAAACATTTCTATTTTCATTGTGTAAGTTAATTAATCATGTTTAGGTATCAGTTCATTTTCAGCATTCACCTAAAGTTTGTGTATAATATAAATTACCAATGTTTTTAACAACTATGAAAATAAAGAAGAGTAACATGACTGTTGTGTCTCTCTTGCAGTAGGTATAAATGGCAGGATCTCTGTGAAACTCTCTAAACTCTATCTTACCACATCTAGCTCCACCCACTTTTACTTAGTCATAGTCATGTCAGTTCTGGCATTATATGTGCTAAATCCATTGTTTAAATTAATTGACTGAAACAAGCAATGAATTTTCATAATATATGTCTTGGCATGTTGTTTAAATCTGTTAAGGCTGATTTTTGCTAGATTTATTGATAATATTAAACAGTTCACTAGAATAAGACTCTTTATTAATTGCATATTGTGTCTGTAGTTTAATACAGCATTCAAACATATATTAAAATTAATTTAAATTATTCTGCAGTGCTACAGACTACACAATGTATTTAATGTTATAAGCCTCCCCTCGATAAAACACCCCCCAAATAAAATGATTCACTATGCTGGAGTAAACAAATACTTGACAAAATGAGTCCCATTTGTCTCAGAAGGTATGAACGGCATTTAAATTTGACAAAAGTCTTCCACTGTGTACAAATTCGGCTATAAAATAACTGATTAAAATTTTCTTTTCATCTCTTCATTCATTTCTTCTAATGCTAGAGTAGACTAGCACTGGTTCCAGTAGCCAACATAAAAAAAGGCTTACACAAATAGTAACAATGTGCAAGGCTTCATGATGTGTGTTAGTGTCCATGTGCTTGATTCTCAGTACTTTTTCCACTCCTGTGATATGGTGTGTTTCCTCCTTGTGCCTAGTGTGTCCATGATAGATTCTGGAGCCACCGTGACCCTGATCAGGATAAAGTCTTTACTGAAGATTAATGAATGAACCCATTGTGGAATTCAGTTATGTAATGATACACATGTAAATACATATTGTAATCAGTCATATCAACATGTTTGTGTTACAGCCTGGGAATTATGTTCTGTTGGCTAACTTTCCCATCTTCTGATTAGGTCAGTAAAACATTTTAAACCTTTATCTACTGCCATCTGTACAGAGTGTGTAAGCTCTTCTCTCTGGCAATACAGGTGCATCACAAACATAATTAAACTGATCAAAGTGTGACATTCATTGAATGAGAAATGCAGCATAAATAACCAGGTTTTAGACAGCTTTAGGCAAACTGACTGCATTTACTGCTAGATTTGTTAATATGGGTCTTTGTCAAGCACAATCTTTTTCATAATGTTGGAGTGTCTTCCAGAGTTTAGTCACAGTAATATCTGATAGATTTTCTGTGCAGCCACACATTTATTACAAATACTACAACATAACTCATGCATTAGTAAATTGCAGTTTACTTTTATTTGACAGCTGATTTTATCCAAAATAAGGTATTATTTACATAGAATACAATAGAAACACACAGCTGAGAATCTGAACATGATTAAGTTTGTCTGTTCTATTGTAAAACACTGTTACAGTCACAAAAAAAGTTTGTACCAGATCTTTTTTTGTTGTTTTTTCCACCTAATCCACATGAAGTCTCTCAACAAAATCTATGTAAGATGTTCAGTTGTTTATTTTTGTGGAAAAAAGAGAATATATATATATATATATATATATATATATATATACAGTGGTGTGAAAAAGTGTTGGCCCCCTTCCTGATTTCTTATTTCTTTGCATGTTTGTCACACTTTAATGTTTAAGATAATCGAACACATTTAAATATTAGTCAAAGATAACACAAGTAAACACATCATCCAGTTTTTAAATGAAGGTTTTTATTATTAAGGAAAAACAAAATCCAAAACTACATGGCCCTGTGTGACAAAGTGTTTGCCCCCTAAGCCTAATAACTGGTTGGGCCACCCTTAGCAGCAACAACTGCAATCAAGCGACCCACAGGTTTCATGGACCAAAAGGGAACTGATCCGGTGGTCCCCACAGTGCACCAGCAGGTGCTTTTCCAACCTCATCTCCAGTCCATATTTGACTACGTTGGTAGAAAATCCAGAGGTGGGGACATCCACTCTCACTCATCCCCAGGTACTACATGGAGCAACGTGCAACCCAAGGGTTGTGTCTACCCGCTATCACTTCTAGAGACTAAAGCTATGGAGGACTACATCGAAGAGGCTCTCGCTCTGGGTCACATTCAGCCCTCGACATCTCAGTCGATGGCAAGTTTCTTCTTTGTGGGGAAGAAGGATGGGGGTCTATGTCCTTGTATCGATTACCGAGGTCTCAAAGCTATCACCATACGCTATCCGTATCCACTCCCGCTGGTGCCGGCCGCATTAGAACAACTGCGGGGGGCCAAGTACTTCACCAAACTGGATTTAAAGCTGAAGACGGCTTTCCATACCATTCGCGGACATTACGAATACCTGGTCATGCCATTCGGACTAACCAACGCTCCTGCTGTGTTCCTAGCCCTCATCAATGAGGTGTTTCAGGACATGCTCAACAATAACCTCATTGCTTACATTGATGACATTCTGATCTACTCCACATCCTTTGATGAGCATGTACGCCATGTTCAGGTGGTGCTCACATGCCTGCAACACCACCAGCTCAGTGTGAAACTGGAGAAGTATGAATTTCATCGTAACACCGTTAAGTTTCTGGGGTATGTGATTTCACAACAGGGGGTCGAGATGGATCTCTCCAAGGTTCACGTGGTCACGGAATGGCCGGAACCTACCACGGTAAAGGAACTTCAGTGCTTCTTGGGGTTCGCCAACTTCTACTGATGATTCATTAGGAACTACAGCATGGTAGCCATGCTGTTAATGTCCCTGTTGAAGGGCAAACCCAAGAGACTGACATGGAATGAGCTAGCCCAGGAGGCATTCATCAGACTGAAGGCTGACTTTACCATGGCGCCCATACTGTGGCACCCTGACCCTGACCTACCATTCATCATAGAAGTGGATGCTTCCAGTTGTGGTATAGGGGCTGTGCTGTCCCAGAGGCATAGAGTTCCTAGTAAGCTGCACCCTTGTGCTTTTTATTCCCGGAAGCTCACAGCGGCTGAGGCCAACTATGATGTGGGCAACAGAGAATTGGTGTCGATTAAGGCTACACTAGAGGAGTGGCGACACTGGCTCGAGGGAGCACGCCATCCTTTCCTGGTGCTTACGGACCACCGTAATCTGGAGTATCTTCGGGGGGCCAAGCACTTAAACTCACGCCAGGCCAGGTGGGCCTTATTCTTCACCAGGTTTGAGTTTTCCGTGACATGCCGCCCAGGATCCAAGAACAGCAAAGCGGACGTCAGACAGAGCAGACAGCAAATCTCGGCAGTTCGAAACCATGCAACCCCCTCCAAATCCGGAACCCATCCTCTCATAGACTGCCATCTTAGCTCCAGTTCAGTGGAATCTGGTTGAGGAGATTTGTCGAGCTCACGCCGTGGAGCCTCTGCCGGCTGCCTGCCCTCCTGAAAAAGTATATGTCCCTCTGACGTTTCAACGCCAGGTCATACAGTGGGTCCACTAATCTCCAAGCTCTGGGCACCCTAGAATTCTTTGCTCTGTGCAACTCCTTTGCCGCAGGTTCTGGTGGGCATCGATGAGATAGGATATGGAGGACTTTGTCAGGAACCTCTACCAGTCCCGCAACATCCATGGTCCCAACTTTCCATGGATTTTGTCATAGACCTGCCCAGTTCCGGGGGTTTCATTATGGTCTTAATCGACCGGTTGTCTAAAGCCTGTATGTTGATTCCCATGAAGGGACTACCCACAGCACTACAGTCTGCAGAAACTCTCTTCCAATATGTATTTCACAATTTTGGATTACCGAAGGACATTGTATCAGATAGGGGCCCTCAGGTTACGTTCAGGGTGTGGAGAGCATTCTGCGATCGGCTGGGTATTAATATCAGCTTGAGTTTTGGCTGTCACCCCCAGTCCAACAGTCAAATAGAGCGTCTGAATCAGGAGATTGGGAGGTTCCTCAGGACATACTGCAGTCAAGAGCAACAACGCTGGAGTGAGTTCCTGCCCTGGGCCAAATAAGCACAAAATTCCTTGACCCACACCTCCACGGGGCTGACCCCCTTCCAGTGTGTGTTGGGTTACCAGCCTCCACTGTTCCCATGGTCGAATGAGTCCTCCAACGTCCCTGCAGTAGCAGAATGGGCGCGGTTGAGTCAGGAGGTGTGGGAACGAGCTCACGTGTGCTTACAGAGGGCAATCAGGAGACAGCGACTCCAAGCTAACCGGCATCGACGCCCCCATCCTCCTTACACAGTGGGACAAAGTGTCTGGCTGTCGACTCGTAAACTTTGACTCAAACTGCCATGTCGTAAGCTCAGTCCCAAGTTTTTTGAACGGACGTCGGTCTTTTCAAAATAGTCCATCAAGTCAACCCTGTCTGCTACCACCTACAGCCTCCCGTGTCCTACCATATCTGTCCCACCTTCCATGTGTCTCTCCTCAGACCTGCCCGTCTTCGCCAAGGGGATTCGTCGGTCGATGAAACTCCTCCCTCACTGGACGTCGAGGGGTCCCCTGCGTATCAAGTGAGAGCACTGCTGAACTCCCGGCGGGTTAGGTCCCGGCTACAGTACTTAGTTGACTAGGATTGGTATAGCTCGGAGAAATGCTCTTGGGTGGACAAGGCAGATATTCTGGATCCAGTGCTGACAGAGGACTTTCATAGCTCTCATCCCAGCAAACCTGCTCCACGCCCCAGGGGTCACTCGCATCATAGAACACCGGGAGGTGTTCCTAGAGGTCTAGGAACCGTGTGGTAGGAACCATGGATCTGTGTGCTGTCCACACAGATCCATCCACCACCAAGCGATGAGACCAGAGGTCAAACTGGAACTCAGAACACTGGGAGCTCCTTTTTCAAGAAATATGGAATAGTGTCATCATTGAATAAAGATCTATACCTGACTGTCTGAGCAAAGTGTGTACACAACATCCACAAAGTTGTTGGCTTTATACTTGTGTATTTTCTGGAAAGGATCATCAATGGTGGTTAGATAGACCCTGATGATGTTTCCAGTGGTTTTCATTATCTTCTATAGAGACTTCTGCTCTGACACTGAGTGCAATTTCATATTAAAAAGTGGTATAATTGCACATGGGAGAGAGGTGTTTGCTCTCCTGTCTCTATGTTGTTTTTACATGTCTTTAAGACTCTTTTTCTTCTATGTGCATGTAGACTCACCATTTCCACCTGAAGATGTGATTCAAGCTGTGCTTTGATTTGTGAGTCAGCAGTGATCGTAGTCTCATGGTCTCAGTCTAAAGAAATGCCTAAGATCACTGAATACCAAAACAATGTAAAACTACTCTTAAAAGTTGTATTAATAATTCTAAACCAAATATCATACCATTAATGAATGGCAAATATTCACCTCATTTCTACTATTCAGGGACTGTTAAGCTGTCAGACCAAGACATCAGGTAATATTGCTGCCTCACAGTTCCGTGTTCGCAGGTTCAAGATTGAGCTCAGATTACTGTCTGTGTAATGGCTCGCTGTATCCCCATGGGCTTCCTCTTTTTTTCACATTTCATTCCCAGTGTTCCCAAGAAAAGCTATAGATCTCTGAACAAGATAATGTGGTTAATAAAGCTAAAAAAAACAATTAGATATCTCCCAATAATCCAAAATTTGTCAAACAACATATATTAATGAACCCTTTATAAATTGCAAGAGAGACAGAATTCACCAAAAAATAGCATGTAAATTGCTCAAAATCATCAGCAGAACTGCTTTCAATATAACAAAACTGTGTGAAAGTTTTTGTACAGTGCAGCTGGATTTCCTGTCACTGTGGGCCTCAGAGCACAGTAGTATAGAGCAGAGTCTGATACAGCAGCAGAGGAGATGATCAGATCCACTTGTTTATCATCAGCTTTACCAGATATTCTTGGGTCAGTGTTGGAAATTGTTCCAGTTCCAGTTTGAAAAATATTAAGAAGGAACTCAGGTTTAGATTTTGAATATTGTCTGTACCAGTACAGGTAGTCTACTCCACCACTTTTTTTGTATTTGCAGGACAGAGTAACATTGTCACCTTCATCTACAGCTTTATGAGTGAAAAGTGGTTCTATTGAATCTGCCATGGAGTCACCTGTCATAGAGAAGAGAACATAATGTTTTTAACCTTTAAATAAATCAACAGGAAATACTTAAGTCAGACCCACACTGCATTTTCACACTGCATCACCACACAGACTAATATTTAATATAATATAGTTAATATTTCTGCAATAACAAAAAGTCAATGTTAACTCACCTAGTGAAAGGCACAGATACATGAATATAACAGTGAACATGATGACTGGTCTTAGCTCAGTGAAAATAGTCGAGATCTTTCTGTAATCTAATATGTTAACACCATAAAGCTTCAAAATTGCTCCACCCCACAGCATCACATGACAGTGTCACCAATGTTGTTGTCAGATTGTTGATTCTTACTGAAATATCCTGGATTTACATTCAGCCTCATATGGAGAACCTAGGGGCAGTGGTAGGTTACTTGCCTATCATGCGGAAGGCCCGGGCTTGATTCCAGCCAATGCCTCAACCCCAGCCACTGGATGCAGTGCTGGTCCCAAGCCTGGAAAAATGGGAGGGTTGTGTCAGGAAGGGCATCTGGCGTAAAACATTTGCCAAGTTGTTGTGTGGACCACTTGGTCCGCTGTGGCGACCCTGAACAGGGAGCAGCCAAAAGCAACTTCTTCTCATATGAGGGACCTGTCCAGAGCACATTTAAACAAACACATACTGAAAGCAGGAAATTAATGTATTCATATAAAAATGATCATTTTAATCTAGTGAAAATCTAATCTAATAATTAATTGTCAAATATTTTAATTATACTGTATATGTTAGTGATGCCTCTAAATTAGAGAATTATTGTATAGACACCAGACAGCTTAATGTTAGAACCACTAAATGGAAGAGAATATGGTTTAATTGAGAATAAGGAAGAATTTTGTCTTTTCTTGATAATTAAGGTTTAAAAAACTCATAATAGCATCAGAAGAAGAGAAAGAACAGTAAAGGCATTTTTACAGATACGTTTCCAGTTTTCAGTGTTTCTGACACAGCAGGTACTTTTGTTTGTCAAAGAAATGACATTAGATGAGTATTTATTCTTATGACAGTTTAGTCTTAAGTGGACAGTTGTGTCGTTTAATCAGAACGGTATCTCTGAAATTAGCTTAGGCACTAAGAGTAACCAGGGCAGGGGTTAGGATATTATATCAGCAGTATGTATGATAGAAGAACAAGTATACTCTATGTCACAAAGGTTTTACTGTGAAAAGTAGCATCATCATCTCAGAGAATGTGAGCAGGTTGTGTGGTGCTCTAGTTCTAGACCCACAATAAGATGTGACTGCGCCATCTTGTGTTTGATGAAGAGAAAAACCTTAACACACTAATAAATAAAACCCTGCAAACAGGTCATACAGCCACACATATATACATACTCTGGATTAGTAATAATATATTAGACATTACATTTTAATTGTATTTACAACACCAGGTAGTTTGTGGTGTTTTTATAACACTCATGCATTTCTATCTCAAATACTGTTAGTTTTGTCATTGTTTACGTGTTTCTGTATTTTCTTTACATTATTTAAATTAAAGCAGAAAAAGAAATAATAAGAAAGGAACCAGATGTTGAAATCATTTAAAAAATGCAACAATTAAACTGAATTAGCCATTGAGTAATATTTTATGTTCACATGACGTACTTCCTGTCCTGTCAGGGGATCAAACACACACAATTCACTTTAGATAAATTTACTTAGATGCTTGATCATGAATCACAACATATTATACTTTAAACCAACATACTTTTATGAAATGATTCTTTCTCACACTGAACACTGCAAAAGAGCAGAAGACAACAATGCACTAATGAATAAGACGGTTCTAGTTCCCACTCCCGAGCTCCCAGTGTTCTGAGTTTCCAGTGTGACCACTGGCTCTACCCCTGGTCAGAGTCTCGTCGCTTGGTGGTGCTCACTGATGCTGTGGATGGATCTGTGTGGAAAGCCTGTGACCAGGAGACAGCCGTGGACAGAGCCACATTGGGACTATAACACCGTCACAGATCTGCTGTTACATCTGTCAGCTTTGACAGCAAGGAATTAGTGTCTATAATGAACTCAGAAACTACATTGACCTAATAGTTCCTCATGGGCTGTTGTAGAAAGGACACTATTTACATTTACATTATTTACTGTCTAGTGTCACCCAAATGAGGATGGGTTCCCTTCTGAGTTTGGTTCCTCTCAAGGTTTCTTCCACATATCATCACAGGGAGTTTTTCCTTGCCGCTGTCTCATTAGGGATAAATAGGGATAAAATAGTTTAATAATTTAATGATTCTTTTTTTCCCCTCTACTTTCTGTTTCTCTATTTTTGTAAAGCTGCTTTGAGACTATGTCCATTGTAAAAGGCGCTATACAAATAAATTGAATTGATTTGAATTGAAAAATTGAATAGTTACTTGTTTATAAATACAAGGAATTGGTTAGTAGTTAAATAGAAAAAATAAAATGTTCCTGTACTCAAGATAGCATCAGAAGTGAAAGAACAATAAAGGTAGCGTTTCAGATGAGTTCAGTGTTTCTGACACAGCAGGTGCTTTTGTTTGTCACAGAAATGACATTAGATGAGTATTTATTCTTATTACAGTTTTGTCTTAAGTTGCCAGATGTGTACAATTGTGTATGAAAGGGTCAGTGATTAATTCTTGTAGTTTGTGCTCTGCTTCACATAGCAAGGTTTCTTAGTCTCTAAGCAGCTTTACTGTTTTTACCACCATGTTTGTCACTTTACTCAACTTTTACTATCCAGACAAACAGCCTAGGCAACATTATATAGAAAATAAAAACATTTACACATACAGTGGGGCAAAAAAGGATTTAGTCAGCCACCAATTGTGCAAGTTCTCCCACTTAAAAAGATGAGAGAGGCCTGTAATTTTCATCATAGGTACACTTCAACTATGAGAGACAGAATGAGAAAAAAAAATCCAGAAAATCACATTGTCTGATTTTTAAAGAATTTATTTGCAAGTTATGGTGGAAAATAAGTATGAGTTCATCTCAATACTTTGTTATATACCCTTTGTTGGTAATAACAGAGGTCAAACGTTTTCTGTAAGTCGCCACAAGGTTTTTACACACTGTTGCTGGTAGTTTGGCCCATTCCTCCATGCAGATCTCCTCTAGAGCAGTGATGTTTTGGGGCTGTCGCTGGGCAACACGGATTTTCAACTCCCTCCAAAGATTTTCTATGGGGTTGAAATCTGGAGGCTGGCTAGGCCACTCCAGGACCTTGAAATGCTTCTTATGAAGCCACTCCTTCGTTACCCGGGCGGTGTGTTTGGGATCATTGTCATGCTGAAAGACCCAGCCACGTTTCATCTTCAATGCCCTTGCTGATGGAAGGAGGTTTTTACTCAAAATCTCACGATACGTGGCCCCATTCATTCTTTCCTTTACACGGATCAGTCGTCCTGGTCCCTTTGCAGAAAAACAGCCCCAAAGCATGATGTTTCCACCCCATGCTTCACAGTAGGTATGGTGTTCTTTGGATGCAACTCAGCATTCTTTCTCCTCCAAACACAACAAGTTGAGTTTTTACCAAAAACTTCTATTTTGGTTTCATCTGACCATATGACATTCTCCCAATCCTCTTCTGGATCATCCAAATGCTCTCTAGCAAACTTCAGACGGGCCCGGACATGTACTGGCTTAAGCAGGGGGACACGTCTGGCACTGCAGGATTTGAGTCCCTGGCGGCGTAGTGTGTTACTGATGGTAGCCTTTGTTACTTTGGTCCCAGCTCTCTGCAGGTCATTCACTAGGTCCCCCCCTGTGGTTCTGGGATTTTTGCTCACCGTTCTTGTGATCATTTTGACCCCACGGGGTGAGATCTTGCGTGGAGCCCCAGATCGAGGGAGATTATCAGTGGTCTTGTATGTCTTCCATTTTCTAATAATTGCTCCCATAGTTGATTTCTTCACACCAAGCTGCTTACCTATTGCAGATTCAGTCTTCCCAGCCTGGTGCAGGTCTACAATTTTGTTTCTGGTGTCCTTTGACAGCTCTTTGGTCTTGGCCATAGTGGAGTTTGGAGTCTGACTGTTTGAGGTTGTGGACAGGTGTCTTTTATACTGATAATGAGTTCAAACAGGTGCCATTAATACAGGTAACGAGTGGAGGACAGAGGAACCTCTTAAAGAAGAAGTTACAGGTCTGTGAGAGCCAGAAATCTTGCTTTTTTGTAGGTGACCAAATACTTATTTTCCACCATAATTTGCAAATAAATTCTTTAAAAATCAGACAATGTGATTTTCTGGATTTTTTTTTTCTCATTCTGTCTCTCATAGTTGAAGTGTACCTATGATGAAAATTACAGGCCTCTCATCTTTTTAAGTGGGAGAACTTGCACAATTGGTGGCTGACTAAATACTTTTTTGCCCCACTGTAGTTTTGGTGAAATATATGTTCATGGATGTTAAAGTTGAGGTGTCAAAATACATTAGAAACAGAAAAAGCAGAATTCAGCCACAGCAACATCTGTCATGTTCTCCTAGACAGCTACTCACATATGCTCTGGATTAATAAGTTTATATATTTTGATAGTTGTGATGTCTTCATAACCCCCACATATTCCTCTCTCAAATACTGCTGAACTTTATGTTTTCTTTCCCAACAAGGATGTTGAAAGCAGTTAAAACTCAACTCCTCTGAATTGGCCATCAAGAATGTCCTGTCCTACATCCTGTCCTAACAGGATAGTAAACACACAAAATTACCTTAAATTTACTTAAATACTTGATTATTAATCACAAGATAATATTTAAAAACCAAAATACTTTTATGAAATTATTCTTAGTCTTTTTTTTATTTTTCCCACACTGAACACAATGAATGAGTTCTAGTCAACCTTGAATGAGGAACCTGTCCTAAGCACATAGTAAACAAATACTGACAGCATATAATTTTTAGTATTGAAAACAATTATCCCATTATAAATTGGACAGTAAATAGGTTTGGAGGGTATTTCACTGAGGTGATGAACAAACCAACCTCTTTTCTTTCATTGTCTATTTTGATTTGTCATTTGAGTCATTTGATATTAATATGATTGATATAGAAATCTGCTTAATAAAGCCACTGTGAAGCCATTTGTTTACCTGATGGATCCAGGCACAGCCTGAGGCATGGTGAATTATCCAAAGGTCACAGGAATTCATCAAAAAGCACTTTGCAGTTCACAGAGTAGTATTGGTGCACATCTAATTATAAACAGTAGTACAGATTTATCATCAAATATAATTAGGATCATCTGTGTCTTGGGAACCGAAACAAAACTATCACTTAGAGGTTTCCTAAACACCTACCATCACTGGCTATGAGAACTGCACTTAGTTCTGTGGAGACTGAGTGAACATGTGGCAGCACAGTGAGAGTCTGGAGTGGAGCAACCATTTCCATTTCAACCAGAACTTGTGATTAAGCCAGATAAAGGATGAATATCTTTCTATCAGCTCAAAGGGTTTAGAGCAGAGAAGTATTTTATGTTCAACAAGGCCTTGTGTTTTAATGAGCTTGCTAGCTTGTGCTGTCAGCTCTTGGCTGATCACAAATAACATGCAACACCAGCACTAACAGACAGAAGGAGCACACAGCTGCCTGAGAAAGCTAACTGGCTAATATCAATTGCTGGATCAAGTGCTATTTTATAAGCTGCTGAAGAGTGAAGTCTTCAGTTCACTAGTGTTACATTAAAAATCAGTATCTTAAATTATTTAAATGAGGCACGGTGGCTGAGTGGTTAGCACGTTTTGCCTCACACGTCCAGGGTTGGGGGTTCGATTCCCGCCTCCGCCTTGTGTGTGTGGAGTTTGCATGTTCTCCCCGTGCTTCTGGGGTTTCCTCTGGGTACTCCAATTTCCTCCCCCAGTCCAAAGACATGCATTGTAGGTTGATTGGCATCTCTAAATTGTCCATAGTGTGTGATTGTGTGAGTGAATGAGAGTGTGTGTGTGCCCTGCGATGGGTTGGCACTCCGTCCAGGGTGTATTGAGTCATCATATGTGCAGGTCAGTGTGATGATGCTGCCTTCAATTGAAGATATGATGGTTTGGTCTGGTGTAATGCTGCTGTCAAAAGCACCTGCTATAAAACATTGCAACAACATAAACATTTCTACTTTCATTGTTTAAGGGTGTTAATTTCTTTAAACAGAATTATGTTTAGGTATCAGTTCAAATCTCCAGCATTCACCTAAAGTTTGTGTATAATATAAATGACTTACCAATGTTTTTAACAACTATGAAAATAAAGAAGAGTAACATGACTGTTGTGTCTCTCTTGCAGTAGGTATAAATGGCAGGATCTCTGTGAAACTTTCTAAACTGTGTCTTACCACATCTAGCTCCACCCACTTTTACTTAGTCATAGTCATGTCAGTTCTGGCATTATATGCCATTAAATCCATTGTTTAACCAACAAGCAGTGAATGTTCATAATATATTTTATTGTATGTTTAAATCTGTTAAGGCTAAATATTGATAGACTTAGTGATAATATTAAGCAGTTTACTAGCATGAGAACCTCTTTACTAATTGCATGCATATTGTGTGTGTAGTATAGTAACTGCATTCAATCATATATTCAAATTAAATTAAATTATTCTCTAGTGCTACATGCTACACAGTGTAGTTAATGCTATAGTTATCTGTCTGTGTCTAAAGATGCACTTCAGTATCTATCCTGAATGAACCCCCCAACACCCCCAAATAAAATGTTTCACTATGCTGGTGTAAACAAATACTTGACAAAATGACTCCCATTTGTTTCAGAAGGTATGAACACCATCTAAATTTGACAAACGTCTTGAACCTCTGTGATGAAAAGACTATCATTAACGTGCTCCTTAATCTCTACCACTACTGAACCTTTGCTTACCTGCTGCACTTTCAAATTTTTTTTTACAGTGAATCATTTTTGGCATATGTTTGTGCTGGTATTTCTTAGTATGTGCAAATTCTAGTGGCATGCAGTATGATAATTCATTGCAGACTTTGGTCCAAGTAAAAGTGTGTCTCTTTTGTTCGACTTGATGAAGGTCCTACTGTGCTGTTTAGCTGTGACATGAAGTCAAGTGAAGTCACCAGGTTACGTCTGCAACCTGATAGCAGGCACAAGTAGTGCCTTGACATAGCTTTAGCATCCCTGCTTTGATTCTGCTTCCAAGCGAGAACCAAGCAGCTGGCACTCCAAGTTTCCATTAGTTTGGTCCCAAATGGTCTGTTCCATGTAAAACCAGGACTTGAACCCAGGACCTCTCACACCCAAAGTGAGAATCATACCACTAGACCAACAAGCCAGGCCATCTTTGCTTGGCTTGTTGTGCACTGATGGATGCTCACTGTACTCTGCAACTTTTCAGTTGACTACTATTGCAATAATTTCATTTAAAACTCCATTCTGTTAGAAAGGAGACATCAACAAGCAGCATTCTTGGGGACATACCGAAAGGAGGTCTCCTCTTTTGTTGTTCCAGCTCATTCTTAGTTTTTAATTCAATTCAATAAACTTTATTTATCCCCAAGGGGCAATTTAAGGCATGCAGAGTAGTTAAAAAGATCAGTGCAAATACAAAATATAATAAAATAAAATACAATTGTTATAATGATGATAAATGATGATAGTTGTTCCACAATCTGGACTATCATTTACAATACTAATTGAAATGCAACAAAAAGGTTACAGGCTGGAAAAAAATTGTCTGGAAACCACTGACAGTGAGGGATTTTAATATCTTCAATGCAATTCTAATTTTATTCAGTGGCCATATAATATTTGCACTTCTGGTAGATGCAAAATGGCATTTCGTTGCTATGTAGTTAGTTGCATGTTGTTAGGTACTGTTTTGTGGTCCCAGGTGGTAGCTATGTTGTTTCAAGCAGGTTCAATTCTGATTCTTTCTGGTTGCAAGATTTTAGCTTAGCTTGTTGATAAGGAAGTTTAGCTGGTTGTTAGGGTATTGATTAGTGGCATTTAATAGGGTTCTAGGTGGTTGCTTTGGTGTTTCTATGAGGTTTCAACATGATGTTTTGGGGTCCAAGATGGTTATTATATTATTATTATTATTATTATTATTATTATTATTATTATTATTATTATTATTTTTAAAACTACTATTATTATTATTATTATAAAAATAAATAAAACTTTAATAAAAAAGTTGTCAATTTTAACTACAAAAGTTGAAATAAAAAGAAATCATCTGTCAATAAAAGAAGTCAAGTTTAAATACAAAATGTAAATAGGCAGCTTCAGATCAAAAGAAGTAAATTTTAAGTAAAAAGAAACAGCTTTACGCAAGTCCAATTTAAATAAAAGACTTAAGTTTAAATATAAGGGGTCAATTTTTTTTTAAATAAAAAAGACAACTTTAAATCAAAAGCAGTCATCTGCACATAAAGAGGGTACATAAAACAATTCAACTTCTAACAAAAAGAAGCCAACTTTAAATGAAAGAAGAAAAGAAAGGGAAAAGGAAAAAGGATAACGTATGGTTAATGTTTAAAAAAAATCAAGGTTAATTAAAATAGGTCAACTTCAATTAAGAAGAATAAATTATAACAAATAAATAAATTTATAAGTAAATTAAGTTTAAGTAAAACATCTAGTTAAAACAAAAGTTTTAAATTTAGTTAAATTGAAATTATTGGATAATAAACTAAAATGTTTGGACTAATGGCAGAAAATAAAAAATAAATAAACAAAATGGTACAGAAAATGAATGTACTATATGTTAACTAGCTGGGCACTGTGGCTTGGTGGCTAGCATGTTTGCCTCACACCTCCAGGGTTGGGGGTTCAAAGCCTGTCTGTGTAGAGTTTGCATGTTCTCCCTGTGCCTCGGGGGTTTCCTCCCTCGGTCCAAAGACATGCATTGTAGGATGATTGGCATCTCTAAATTGTCTGTAGTGAGTGAATGAGAGGGGGTGTGTGTGTGCCCTGTGATGGGTTGGCACTCTGTCCAGGGTGTATCCTGCCTTGATATGACGCCTGAGACGCGCAGGCTCTTCGTGATCCGAGAATAGATCGGATAAGCGGTAGACAATGAAAGTTACCTAGCTAACAAATGTATTGCACTCTCCTTGATGATTTCTCTAGGACACAATGGAGGAACCGTTGCCTTTTTTAGTCCATAGGTTTTGGATGATAACATTATTGTAAAAAGTTTTGTGAAATTTAAAATAGAAAATCAAGTGAACCTAAAAATGTATATAGCTCTATCTTGTCAGAAAAGCATGGCTCTTAAGTTGATAAAAGAAAAAGAAAAGTAATCACTCAGTGTAATCACTGCTTGACTTGCATGAACATTTTAGAATAACAAAGTCTGTTTCTTTCCTGACAATGTTGGCATCTTCATCAGCCATTCCAATTTAATCTGCAAAACTGCCTGTTATTAAGAAGAATGTAAATAACATGAATAAATCTGTCAATTATTTTTGTGAACAAACTACAGACTATGTTCACTCTTTGGACACTTTGGTAATATTTGTGTCTAACCATAACAGTAACTGTTTTTACTGCGTTCTATGAATATAACACTTGATTTATTTATCACTAGTAAGACAGAAAACAGTAGGATTTGGATTTAGTGTACTTGGGTTTTCATACCTCGATCTGTGGTACTACAAAACCTATACAGAATCCTGCACATCAACAGATCATAGTAATCTGGGAGAAGAAGCTGTTTGACAGGGGTGGTCCAGATGTTCTCATTCCTTCTGCCAGTGTCAGGGAGAAAGAGTCTGGTAAAAGGAGTGGTGGTGACAAGAATATAAATAAAATAAATAGATCTGTTAAATATTTTGTGGACAAACTACAGACTATGTTCTGTGCTATTGTGTTACAGGATGGCTGAGTGATCTAATGCACTGTGTTCCAGTTGTAGTCTCCCCTAGAGGTGTAGGTTTGAATCCCACTTCTGACACTGCTTTTACAGGTGCATCTCAATAAATTAGAATGTCGTGGAAAAGTTCATTTATTTCAGTAATTCAACTCAAATTGTGAAACTCGTGTATTAAATAAATTCAGTGCACACAGACTGAAGTAGTTTAAGTCTTTGATTCTTATAATTGTGATGATTTTGGCTCACATTTAACAAAAACCCACCAATTCACTCTCAATCTCAACAAATTAGAATACTTCATAAGACCAATAAAAAAAACATTTTTAGTGAATTGTTGGCCTTCTGGAAAGTATGTTCATTTACTGTACATGTACTCAATACTTGGTAGGGGCTCCTTTTGCATTAATTACTGCCTCAATTTAGTGTGGCATGGAGGTGATCAGTTTGTGGCACTGCTAAGGTGGTATGGAAGCCCAGGTTTCTTTAACAGTGGCCTTCAGCTCATCTGCATTTTTTGGTCTCTTGTTTCTCATTTTCCTCTTGACAATACCCCATAGATTCTATATGGGGTTCAGGTCTGGTGAGTTTGCTGGCCAGTCAAGCACACCAACACCATGGTCATTTAACCAACTTTTGGTGCTTTTGGCAGTGTGGGCAGGTGCCAAATCCTGATGGAAAATGAAATAAGCATCTTCAAAAAGCTGGTCAGCAGAAGGAAGCATGAAGTGCTCCAAAATTTCTTGGTAAACGGCTGCAGTGACTTTGGTTTTCAAAAAACACAATGGACCAACACCAGCAGATGACATTGCACCCCAAATCATCACAGACTGTGGAAACTTAACACTGGACATCAAGCAACTTGAGTTATGAGCTTCCCCACCCTTCCTCCAGACTCTAGGACCTTGGTTTCCAAATGAAATACAAAACTTGCTCTTAAAAGAGGACTTTGGACCACTGGGCAACAGTCCAGTTCTTCTTCTCCTTAGACCAGGTAAGACACCTCTGACGTTGTCTGTGGTTCAGGAGTGGCTTAACAAGAGGAATACGACAACTGTAGCCAAATTCCTTGACACGTCTGTGTGTGGTGGCTCTTGATGCCTTGACCCCAGCTTCAGTCCATTCCTTGTGAAGTTCACTCAAATTCTTGAATCGATTATGCTTGACAATCCTCATAAGGCTGCAGTTCTCTCGGTTGGTTGTGCATCTTTTCTTCCACACTTTTTCCTTCCACTCAACTTTCTGTTAACATGCTTGGATAGCACTCTGTGAACAGCCAGCTTCTTTGGCAATGAATGTCTGTAGCTTACCCTCCTTGTGAAGGGTGTCAATGTTTGTCTTCTGGACAACTGTCAGATCAGCAGTCTTTCCCATGATTGTGTAGCCTAGTGAACCAAACTGAGAGACCATTTTGAAGGCTCAGGAAACCTTTGCAGGTCTTTTGAGTTGTTTAGTTGATTGGCATGACACCATAATTGTGAGCCAAAATCATCACAATTAAAAGAACCAAAGACTTAAACTACTTCAGTCTGTGTGCAGTGGATATATTTAATATACGAGTTTCACAATTTGAGTTGTATTACTGAAATAAATGAACTTTTCTACGATATTCTAATTTATTGAGATGCACCTATATGTTGTGATCCTGTGCAAAAAACAAGTCTGTTGTTGTATGCTGAAAGCAACCCTTTAGGGGTAGTAACAGGTTGTTGATTGGCAGACTGGGGTTCAAACCACAGCATTGCCAAGCTGTTGGGTGCCTGAGCAAGGCCCTTAAGCCTCACTGCTCCAGGAGTGCTGTATCATGGCTGACACTGTGCTCTGATCCCAATTTACAAAGTGGGATATGGGGAGAAAAATTTCACTGTGCTCCTGCTGTCTTGTAGCTCAACCACATTAAACACGTTAAACATCCTGTGCTTTTATAGATGCTTCTCTGCTCACTGTGATTGCAAAGAGAGTATAATAGAAATAGAAATAGAAATACTCAAACCAGCTTAATCTCAACCAATCTTAAACCAAAGACTATGCCACAAAGTCACTCAGATCATATTTTCTACATTCTGATATTTGAAGCACTTGACCTGTATCTGCATGATTTTATACATTGAGCTGCTGTTGTTTCCTTATTCATTCATTTCATCTTTGTTTTATCTGGATCTCACATCTGCTCTGATTGTTTGTAAAAGGCTTTCGCTTTAGCACACATCCAGCATAGTAACTTGAGTTTCCAGTATGTACATGCATAATTAACACATGAACAAAAAAGTGAATGAAAGAAAATTGAACAGAAGAGAAAACATCAATCATTTTTTATTCAAAATAGGCAGCAACAACACCTGATGCAATGGCTCTGATAGCATCAGTAAAATATTTTTTAAGCCTGAAACATAGATTTGTGCATTTACTGTGATTAATGTATAGTTGTCATGTTTGAACCTTCTTTTATTTTTAGTAGATATTTTTATTTTCTTTCAGCTGTATATGTTACCACAGCTTTCATTTATGTCTGTGGTTAACTGATAACAAGTTGATGTGGTTTTTAGAAACCCCTTGTATATGTATATGCCATTGTAATGTTTTTGTAAAGCCTTTCACTGGTTCTGCATTACTGTGCCACGTCTCTTAGAGCACAGTGATAGAGTGCAGAATCTGAGAGCTTTAGACCTCTGATAGTAAGTTCAGTAGAGTCTCTGCTTGTTTTTGACTCTAATCGACGATCATCAGGAGTGCTCTGGGTATAACTTGACCTTGCGCCTTTATACAGTAAAAACTGTGGTGCGCTGTTGGGATATCGTTTGTACCAGTAAAGCCAAATGTTATTGCTGCTTGTCTCATATGAACATTTCAGAGTAACAACATCTGTTTCTTTCCTGGTAATGCTGGCAACTTTGTCCTTCGGCCCAATTTTATGTGCAAAACTGCCTGTTGTAAGGAAGAAGATGTACTAATGTAAGAAAACTATTTTGTAAATGCAATATTTTCTTAAGAAAGGTTTAAAGGTTGTTAGATGGATTCATTAAAATTCTGCAATCAGTTACAACAAATAAATTAACTGATGAAAATAATTTACCCGTAACTACAGTGAGAATCAATGGTATGTATCTCACTATGTACAGTAAGTTGTATAGTTGAGCCATTTCTGAACACAGCTCTGTAAGGATTCTGTATAATAGTTACACATGAGGGAACACTTCCGTAGAATGCCACACCCATAAAGTGACGCTGTTGTAGTGCAACTGTGTACAGATCATTACTTTACACAGTATGAGTGACAGAAAATTAAAAGGAGTTCCAGAATAAAAATTTATAAATAATTTACCCACCCCCTTGTCATCCAAGATGTTCATGTCTTTCTTTCTTCAGTCTTAAAGAAATTATGTTTTTTGAGGAAAACATTTCAAGATTTTTCTCCATATAGTGGACTTCCATGGTGCCCACGATTTTGAACTTCCAAAATGCAGTTTAAATGCAGCTTCAAAGGGCTCTAAACGATCCCAGCCGAGGAAGAAGGCTCTTATCTAGCGAAATGATCTGTCATTTTCTTAGAAAAATAAAAAATTGTATGCTTTTTAACCACAAAAGCTCATCTAGCACTAGCTCTGGGATGTGCTTCCGTGACACTAGGTACTATGTAATACATTTACATTTACATTTCTGGCATTTGGCAGACGCTCTTATCCAGAGCGATGTACAAAAGTGCTTTAATTCCCTATCAATGAATAGACTAACACTGGTTCAATAGGACACAAACTTGGGATACCATTAGCCTAAAAACTGAGTTGGGGATTATTTATTTATTTATTTTTTAAAGAAAAAATGTAATGTAATCACGTCGAAAGGTCACGCGTGACATACATGGGACTACAGACCCAGTGTTTACAAAGTGAATGTGCAAAGACCAAGGAAGTGCAAATAAGTCAACCACTCTTTACTAACAAAAATGTACAATGAGAATGTATGGGTGTGTTGATATCCAGGTGCAGAGCGAACAAATACAGCTTCAATTGCTCGGGATTTTTAAAAGACATCTTTGAGCAGTCACGCTATTTCCAAGTGGATATAATCTTTTAGGTTTAAAACGATTTCCACATCCAGGGTACACACATGAACAGACCATTTTAAACAAAAAACTGACACAAAGACATAACTTTCGTGCCATTCCACACGCAACAACTTTGGAGCGGTCTTCTTTTTCTTCTTCTTGAGATTTATTGGCGGTTGACAAACAACAAAATGGTGTATTTCTGCCAACAACTAGTATGGAGTGTGGATCAAAATGACCTTCCTTCCTTATTCCTTCACTTATCCGGAGCTGGGTCGCGGGGGCAGCAGTCTAAGCAGGGATGCCCAGACTTCCCTCTCCCTAGACACTTCCTCTTCCGGAGGGATCCCGAGGCGTTCCCAGGTCAGCTGAAAGACATAGTCTCTCTAGCATGTCCTGGGTCTTTCCCAGGGTCTCTTCCCGGTGAGGCATGCCCCGAACACCTCCCCAGGGAGACGTACAGGAGGCATTCGAAACAGATGCCCGAGCCACTTCAACTGTCCCCTTTCGATGTGAAGGAGCAGTGGCTGTACTCTGAGCTCCTCCCGGGTGACAGAGCTCCTTACCCTATCTCTAAGGGAGCGCCCCTCCACCCTACGGAGGAAGCTAATTTCGGCCGCCTGTATCTGGGATCTTATCCTTTCAGTTATGACCGAGAGCTCATGACCATAGGTGAGAGAAGGAACGTAGATTGACTGGTAAATCGAGAGCTTCGCCTTCCAGCTCAGCTCCTTCTTCACCATGACAGACCTGTACATGGACCGCATTACTGCTGCACCAATCCGTCTGTCAAACTCACGATCCATCCTTCCCTCACTTGTAAACAAGACCCCAAGATACTTAAACTTCTCCACTTGAGGAAGGTACTCCCCTCCAACCTGGAGGGTGCAAGACATCTTTTTCCGGTCGAGAACCATGGCCTCACATTTGGAGGTGCTGATCCTCATCCCAGCTGCTTCACACTCAGCTGCAAAATACCCCAGCACATGCTGTAAATCCTGGCTTGAAGGAGCCAACTGGACAATATCGTCTGCAAAAAGCAATGATGAAAACCTGTGGTCCCCAAACTGGACTCTCTCCAACCCCTGGATGCGCCTAAAAATTCTGTCCATAAAAACAATGAACAGAACCAGTGACAAAGGACAGCCCTGCCGGAGTCTGACATGCACTGGGAACAGCTCTGACTTACAGCTGGCAATGCAAACCAAGCTCCTGCTCTGGTCATACAGAGACCGAACAGCCCTTAACAGAGGGCCACGGACCCCATACTCTCAAAGCACCTCCCACAGAATGCCACGAGGGACACGGTCAAATGCCTTCTCCAAGTCCACAAAACACATGTGGACAGGTTGGGCAAACTCCCATGAACCCTCGAGCACCCTGTGGAGGGTATAGAGCTGGTCCACTGTTCCACAACTAGGACAAAAACCGCATTGTTTTTCCTGTATCTGAGGTTCAACTAACGGTCAGACTCTCCTCTCCTGTACTCTGGAATAGACTTTCCCTGGGAAGCTGAGGATAGTTGGACACACTCTCTGGTCCCCTTTCTTAAAAAGGAGGACCACCACCCCGGTCACCCAGTCCAAAGGCACTGTCCCTGACTGCCACGCTATGTTGCAGAGATGTGTCAGCCAAGACAGCTCCACAACATCCAGAGACTTAAGATACTCAGGGCGAATCTCATCCATCACCGGTGCCTTGCCACTGAGGAGCTGCTGAACTACCTCAGTGACCTCAGCTTGAGTGATGAATGAATCTACCTCTCAGTCCTCAGCCTCTGGTTCCGCTAAGGAAGGCATGTCAGTGGGATTGAGGAAATCCTCGAAGTATTCCTTCCACCGTCCGACAATATCCCAAGTTGAGGCCAGCAACTCTCCGCCTCCAATGTAAACAGTGTTGGTAGAGAGCTGCTTACCCCTTCTGAGGTGCCAAACGGCCTGCCATAAATTCCCCGAGGCCATCCGATAGTCCTTTTCCATGGACTCACCGAACTCCTCCCAGACCCGAGGTTTTGCTTCCGAGACACCTGCCGGTATGCCTCAGCAGCCTCCGGGGTCCCCTGAGCCAACCAGGCTCGATCGGACTCCTTCTTCAGCTTGACAGAATCCCTTACTTCCAGTGTCCACCACTGTGTTCGGGGATTGCTGCCGCAACCGGCACCAGAGACCTTACGTCCATAGCTCCAGATTGGCTGCGTCAACAATGGAGGAGGAGAATATGGTCCACTCAGACTCAATGTCCCCAATCTCCCTTTGGATCTGGTTAAAACTCTCCCGGAGGTGGGAGTTGAAGACATCCCTAACAGAGGGATCAGCAAGACGTTCCCAACAGACCTTCACAATACGTTTGGATTTGCCAAGTCTGTCTGGCATCCTCCTCTGTAAGCGGATCCAACTCAACACCAGGTGGTGATCGGATGACAGCTCTGCCCCTCTCTTCACCCGAGTGTCCAAGACTTGTGGCCAAAGGTCCGATGATACGACCACAAGGTTGATCATTGATCTCCGGCCTAGGGTGTCCTGGTACCACATGTACTGATGGGCACCCTTATGCTTGAACATGGTGTTCGTCATGGACAAACTGTGACTAGCACAGAAGTCCAACAACAGAACACCACTTGAGTTCAGATCAGGGGGGCCATTCCTTCCAATCACACCCCTCCAGGTATCACTGTCATTGCCCACATGGGCATTGAAGTCCCCCAGTAAAACTATGGAGTCCCCAGTTGGAGCACCTTGCAGCACCCCTCGCAGGGTCTCCAAGAAGGTACTCCACACTGCTGTTCGGCCCATAAGCCGAAACAACAGTGAGACACCTATCCCCGGCCCAGAGGCTCAGGAAAACAACCCTCTTGTTTACCGGGGAAAACTCCAACACATGGCGGTTGAGTTGGGGGGTTATAAGCAAGCCCACCCCAGCCCGACGCCTCTGACCATGGGGAACTCCAGAGTAGAAGAGGGTCCAACCTCTCTCAAGGAGTTGGGTTCCAGAGCCCAGGCTGTGCATGGAGGCAAGCCCGATTATCTCTAGCCGGTACCGCTCAACCTCCCTCACCAGCTCAGGCTCCTTCCCCCTAGTGAGGTGACATTCCATGTCCTAAAAGCCAGATTCTTTGTCCAGGATTAGGGTTGTTGGGGCCCCCGCCCATGACTGCTACCCAAAGCACACTGCACCGGAACCTTATGCTCCTTCCTGCGGGTGGTGGGCCTATGGGAAGGTTGGCCTACGTCATTCTTTCGGGCCATGCCTGGCTGAGACCCACAGGCAAAGACTCGGCCACCAGGTGCTCGCCTGCGTGCCGCGACCCAAGGCCTGGCTCCAGGGTGGGGCCCTGGTGACGCCAATCCGGGTGACGTAACGGTCCTTGGTGTTTCTTTCATAAGGGTTTTGAATTGCTCTTAGTCTGACCCGTCACCTAGAACCCATTTGCCTTGGGAGACCCTACCAGGAGCACTAGGCCCCTGACAACATAGCTCCTAGGTTCATTCGGGTGCTCAAACCCCTCCACCACAGGCGGTTCAAGGAGGGGAAAAACAATTTCTTTATGAAAGAAAGACACGAATATCTTGGATGACAAAGGGGGTGAGTAAATTATTTGTAAATTTTTGTTCTGGAAGTGAACTTCACCTTTAATATGGCTGTGTTGTATTTCAAGATTCATCATCTATACAATACTATAAGCCTCTACCTGTTTGTGTGGTGTTTAAGTTATTTGTACACCTATAAATAATGGTGATGTTTTGATGTGGAATGGCAAATGTGATGAATAGACTCACTGGCCACTACATCAAGTTATTTGTTTGAAAAATGAATGCAAAATTTTCACAGTGATCGTCATAGAATAATAGAAACACATTTGTACAAAATCTCTCTTGACGAGTAAATTTGCTGTGTCTATGCACAAAAGATAATTCAGCTTACTTCAGTTTTATTTATATCACTTTTAACAATGGTTAAAAAAAGTTAAATTTAAATTTGTATTTATCCCTTATGAGCAAGCCTGATGCAACAATGGCAAGAAAACCTCCATGATACAATATGAGGAAGACTCAAAAGCTTCACAAAACAAATCCATTTTCAGCATGGACTTAAACACTGAGACTGTGTCTGAGTCCCAAACACTAAATGGAAGGCTGGAAGGCTTCCATAATGGTGGGGATTTGTAAGAGAATGCTTTGCCCCCTAATTAAATTAAAAGTCAGCTAATTAAAAGTCTTTTTCTCCTAAATACAATGGTTTCTATGGTGGAATTGCGTATTAGCTTCTCGAGTGCTCTCTGATGCACCACTCCATTGAGGATTATTCAGTGGTCAGTCATTGTAACTGCAAGTGAATTTCCTCTGAATCCAAGATGGCTAACAGACAGCCACACTTGTTGACTACTGCTGGCATATCCTGTCAATCCTTCTATTCTAGAAAAATGCTAGAGGTAAAAAAAAAAGATATAGTATCATCTAAGTAATAATATTATTCTTATTTTTGAAATTAAGATTAACCATGTGTCCAATGGAGTGGACATCATGCATCTCCAACACAAGTCATGTAATTGCTTCATCTTTTCTTGTGACTGTTTTGTTTGCAATTCAGTGTATATTTGCTATATTGACTGGCACACATTGGCTTGACAGTTCAGTTATCCACATGGCCTCATCCTGTGCTGGTCGGTCCCCTGAAGATATTGCCAACAGATGGGTCAAGAAGGAAAAAACAATGGTCAGGGTCCAAAGGCCCTTCTCTGTGGCCCTTTACAATCAACACATGGCTGGGGTCGATCTTGTTGACCAATGTGTGGTAATGTATCCTCTCAGATGTAGGAACAAGCAGTGGTACATGTGAGTGTTTTTTCATTGTTTGGATGTGACTGTTGTAAATGCCTGGCACCTCTATCTGATGTCTGGATTGGAAAAGAAGAATCTCCTCCTCTTCAAAGCTTCTGTAGCTCGTGCATTGATAAATGCTGGCTTCCTCCAGCAAAGCAAAAGAGGAAGACCCAGTGGGATCCCACCTCCGGTGAAGTGCAGAGCAGTCACCAGAGTACCTCGTGAGGTCAGGTTTGGCACAGAAAATCACTGGCCCCAACTCAACCGAGTGAAAAATGTAAATAGATGCTACGATGGTGCATGCATGCGAAAGACCAAATACATCTGCCTGCAATGCTTTGCCAACTTTCATACAGCCTAAGATTGATGAACTGAGCAAGTTTGATGAAGGTTGGTAAATGTAGTGTTCATATTTGCCATTGTTAGGTTTTTGTAAAGCCTTTCACTGACTCTGTATCACTGTGCTAGTACTCTAAGAGCACAGTGATAGAGTGCAGAATCTGAGAGCTTTAGACCTCTGATAGTAAGTTCAGTAGAGTCTGAGGATGCTTCTGCCTCTAATTGATGATCATCAGGAGTGCAATCATCACCTGCATATGACCTTACGCCTTTACACAGTAAAAACTGTGGTGCGCTGCTAGGATATTGTTTGTACCAGTAAAGATAAATGGTATTGCTACTTGTCTCATATGAACACCAGAGTAACAGTGTCTCTTTCTTTCTTGACAATGTTGGTATCTTCATCCTTTGGCCCAATTGTAGCCGCAAAACTGCCTGCTTTATGGAACATAAAAATTCTGTCAAATATTTTGCAAGCAAATACAAAAAAATTTAAGAGATTAGTAATTTCATTCTTAAATGTATTGATAATTAATACAGTTATGTAAGTGATGAAAATGAATTACCTGTAACTACAGTGAGAATTAGTGGTATGTATCTCACTATGTACAGTAAGTTGTATAGTTGAGCCATTTCTGAACACAGCTCTGTGAGGATTCTGTATAATAGTGCTGTATGTGCTGAACTTTACACGTCTCTAGAAGGCCACACCCAGGAAGTGCTGCTTTAGTGTAACTTTGTACCTATTATCACTTCAAAGGAACAATTCCACTGTTGATGATCAATCCACTGCATCTGACTACATCTTTTTAACATATCTTTTGGAGTTAGAGACTTGTGTTGTGTCTCAGGACTCTCTCTCTCTCTCTCTCTCTCTCTCTCTCTCTCTCTCTCTCTTGATCTCATCGTGAGCTCAAGGTTCATTAAAGAGTAATTATTTGACTGATCATTGCTTTTATCCCAGCTCCAACCAGTCTGGCCATTCTCCACTGGTCTCTATCAGCAACAAGACATATTCATCTGCAGAACTAACACTTGCAGGAAGTTTTTGTTTTTCACACCAATCTAAATCTAAATTATAAAGACTGTTATATGAAAAATCCATGGACATGGTAGGAAAAAGTGTAGATATTCTATTTTTCTTTTGCTTTGTTTAAAATATTGTTGGCAGTTTACAATACATGGAAACAATCAATCAGATATTTGGCCAATGTGTGTTATGGCCCTGTAAAAATTACTTATATTTCACATATTATGAACAGTAAATTATGCCATGAGCAGTAAGTTGGTAAGAGCAGTATGGTGATGGGATTCCTGTAGACATTTTACAGGGCCATAATACTTACTGTCCATCCCTGCAGGTACTGAAATATAACATGAATAGTACATCATACCTATTTAATAATAATAATGTATCTGTCAGGTAATGTGGTTTCCTAACTGTTGTGGTTTTGCATGCAGTGCTGGTTGTCCCAGTCTCTTCGTTTTCTGTTTCCTTTACAACGGCTATACTGTGCTGTGTGTGTGTGTGTGTGAGTGTGTGTGTATGTGTAAGCAGACCCAATGTGTGGAAGATAAGAGATGAATGCAGCAACCATTTCCATTTCAACCAGAACTATCATGCTGTTGCTAGCAGCTCATGGAGTACAGTGAAGAGCAAGTAATCTCACTACTGGTCTACTTGAGGAATTCTATTCAACAAGGCTTTGTGTTTTTGTGAGATTGCTAGCTTGTTAGCTTGTTATACAAGACTGTCACACCGAGATGGAAGCTGGAGATCCAATCACACCGGACCCAGTCACCGAACTTGTCTCTTCCCTACGTGCCGCCCTTCAATCATCACTCACCCCATCTACTCCATCTGCCTCCGCCTGTCCCATGGTTGTACTGGCAGCTTATTCGGGTGAGGTGTCAGAGTGTCAGGGTTTCCTGATGCAGTGTCAGCTGTACTTCGAGATGCTTCTCCATCAATTCTCTGGAGACCGCGCAAAGATCGCATTCATCATCCCACTGCTGTCAGGAAAAGCTCGTCGCTGGGCCGAGGCAATGTGGACCACGGAAATCAGAATCATAAATCAAAATCAGAAAGAGCTTTATTGCCAAGTATGTTTGCACATACAAGGAATTTGTTTTAGTGTCACAAGCTCCAGTGCACAGAGACAACAACAACAATACAAATAACAACGAAAAATAGGATGAGAAATAAAAATACACATATTTAAATAGGAAAATAAAGTAATTTGTATGTACAGAATAGGATAGAATGAGTTGAGATGTAGGGATGTGGGGGTGGTAACAAATAAATGAGGTTATTTCCCTTTTTTATTATTATTATTTATTATTACTATTTTTATTTATTTTTTTTTATTGCCCAGTGTTGGGAACATTCAACTGTTCAAAAGGTAGATTGCTTGGGGGAAGAAACTGTCCTTGTGCCTGGCTCTCCTGGTAGTTGCTGCTCTGTAGCGTCGAGCAAAAGGTCAAAAAGGAGATGGCCTGGATGTGAGGGGTCCAGAGTAATTTTCAGAGCCCTTTTCCTCACTCTGGATGTATACAGTTCTTGAAGGGTGGGCAGAGGAGCACCAATAATCCTTTCAGCAGCTGAACCGTTCTCTGTAGTCTTTTGATGTCTGATTTTGTAGCTGAACCAAACCAAACAGTTATAGACGTGCACAGAACAGACTCAATGATGGCTGAATAGAACTGTGTTAGCAGCTCCTGTGGCAGGTTGAACTTCCTCAGCTGCAGAAGGAAGTACAATCTTTGTTGGGCTTTTTTGATAATGGAGTCTATGTGAGTGTCCCACTTCAGGTTCTGAGAGATGGTGGTGCCCAAGAACCTGAATGACTCCACTGTTGGTACAGTGCTGTTCATGATGGTGAGTGGAGTGCAGGGGTGTTCCTCCTGAAGTTCACTATCATCATGTTTTGAGCGTGTTGAGCTCCAGGTTGTTAAGACTACACCAGGCAGCCAGCTGCTCAATCTCTTGTCTGTAAGCAGACTCATCACCGTCCTGGATGAGGCTGATGACTGTAGTGTCGTCCGTGAACTTCAGGCGCTTGACAGATGGATCAGTAGAGGTGCAGTCATTAGTGTAAAGGGAGAAGAGCAGTGGGGAGAGGAAGCAACCCTGGGGGGCGCCAGTGCTGGTGGTGCAGCTGTATGACGTGAATTTCTCCAGTTTCACTAGCTGATGCCTATCTGTCAGAAAGCTGGTGATCCACTGACAGAGAGCTAGGGACAGAGAGCTGGGTTAGTTTGGTCTGGAGGAGTGTTGGGATGATGGTGTTGAAGGCCGAACTAAAGTCCACAAACAGGAGCCTCACATAAGTCCCTGATTTGTCCAGATGCTGTAGGATGAAGTGCAGTCCCATGTTGACTGCATCATCCACGGACCTGTTTGCTCGGTAAGCAAACTGCAGGGGGTCCAGTAAGGGTCCAGTGATGTTCTTCAGATAAGCCAATACCAGTCTTTCAAACGACTTCATGACCACAAATGTTAAAGCAACAGGTCTGTATTCATTAAGTCCTGTTATCTTGGGTTTCTTTGGGATGGGTATGATGGTGGAATGTTTGAAGCAGGCAGGGACTTCACACAGCTCCAGTGATCTATTGAAGATCTGTGAAAAGATGAAGGCCAGCTGGTCAGCACAGGTTTTCAGACAGGCTGGTGTGACATCATCTGGGCCTGGTGCTTTTCTTCTCTTCTGCTTCAGGAAGCTCTGACTCACATCATCTTCACTGATCCGAAGTGCAGGAGGGGGGGAGAGGGGGGTTGCTGGGGGTGTTAATGGTTGTGTAGAGAGATTTTCAGATGGGGCATGGGGTGTTAGACCAGCAGTTTCAAATCTGCAGTAAAACTCGTTCAGGTCTTCAGCAAGTTATTGATTGGAATGTAAACACTCACAAGAATGAATGAGGAAAACTCAGTTGATGAAGAACGCTTCCAAATCAGGACAGCACATCTTCTTCAACGCTGTTACATATGTACACCACCTTTTGTTGATGTAGAAGCATGTCCCACCGCCACGCGATTTCCCAGCTGATTCTGCGACCCGATCCACTCTGAACAGCTGGAAGCCCGGCAGATTAAGCGTGTTGTCCGGAATGGCGTCAGCCAGAATTCAGTAAAACACAGAGCAGCAGATTTTGAAAAATCCTTATTTGTCCGGGAGAGCAGAAGAAGTTTGTCCATTTTGTTGGGTAGAGAGTGGAGATTCTCCAGATGGATGCTAGGCAGCACCATTCTAAAGCCGCGCTGTCTGAGCTTGACAAGCGCGCCGGCTCGCTTCCCCCGCTTACGCTTCTTGAAGCGTTTGAACAGCACCACTGCTCCGCCAACTACAATGTCCAGCAAAACGTCTGAATAATTGAAAACTGGTAGAATATTGTGTGGTGTGTTCTGCTGAATGTCCAGCAGTTCATCCCTGGTAAAACTGATCAAGTTTGAGAAACAAAAAACAGGAAAAACTAACAAAAACAAAACAAACACTGGAGAGCTGCACACTGAGGCGGCCATCTGTGGCGCCATCGCGATTGAAGTCCGGTAATGCAATCCCTTGACCCTTTTTTAGTGCACTTTAAGGACGTGTTTGGCACAAGCACTTCCGCCTATTCTGTACATGACGAACTGTTAAGTTTGCGGCAAGCCAATCGGGCCATTCACAACTACACCCTTCATTTTCGCATGCTGGCGGCCTCTAGCAGCTGGAACGAGGTAGCGCTACTATCAGCTTACTGGCGCGGCCTAAATCCCAAAATCTGACAGCAGATGGCGATATATGATGACTCTATGGGACTGGAACTCTTCATGTTGAAGGCCCAGCATACCTCACAACGTCTCTTCGCAGTTTCCATGGAGGAAGGGACACCTTCTGACACCTCATCCTCCTGCATCTCCCCAGCACCAGAATCTATGCAGATGGACCAGTACCGCTTAACGGCCAACGAACGCCAATGTCGTTTACACCAAAGGTTATGCCTGTACTGTGGAGAAAATGACCACCTCCTCCAAACCTGCCTAGCCCATCCTCCATGCCTAATGGTGAGTAATATCCATATCAGCTCTACCGTAGCTACTCCACGTTACCATGATGCCGTGTTAATCCATGCCTCTTGATCCTTCTTGGTGAAAGTCCTCTTTGACTCTGGGTCATCTGGGAACTTCATCTCCTCACATCTGCTGTCCTCCTGCAAGGTACCCCGCCAAAGAAACCCCACTCGTTACTGGATCACCACTATTCAGGGAAAACCATTGGGCAAGGGGCTGGTGCAGTGGAAAATGCTGGAATTGACGGATTGGCTGTCTTCACGAGGAGACTTTATCTCTGCTGGTTCTGGATAAGTCAGCGGTAGATGTCGTCCTGGGATGCCCCTGGCTGGCTAAACACCAACTGAACATCAGGTGGATTTCGGGAAGCATTGATCAGTGAAGCGACTACTGTCTACAACACTGTTTGCGATCAATCCCTTTGCTCACCCCGGAAACGGCCATCCTAGGGTCTACCACCATTGAAAGTCCGGTGTCCTCTACCCAGGCCAACCTCCCAGGGGAGTATCAAGATTACCAGGATGTCTTCAGCCAGATGGCAGCTACGAAACTGCGGCCACACCGACCATGGGACTGTGCGATCGATCTCCTGCCTGGTGCCAAGCTCCCCAAAGGAAGAGTCTACCCACTCTCGATCCCGGAGAATAAGGCCATGGAGGACTACATCAGCGAGGCATTACAAGAGGGGTTCATTAGACCATCCACCTCTCCGGCGACTTCCAGCTTCTTCTTCGTGGCCAAGAAGGATGGAGGGCTTCGACCCTGTATTGACAACCGTGCCCTCAACTCCCAGATGGTAAAATTTGCTTACCCTCTACCTCTAGTACCTGTGGCCCTGGAGGAACTAAGCGGAGCTCACCTCTTCTCCAAGCTAGACCTTCGTAGCGCGTACAACCTCATCCGCATCCGATGAGGAGACGAGTGGAAAACGGCCTTCATAACTCCATCAGGACACTATGAGTACCTGGTCATGCCGTATGGGCTCTCTAATGCCCCCTCAGTCTTTCAGAGTTTTATGAATGAGATCTTCCGGGATATGCTCCACAGGTTTGTCATTGTCTACATTGATGATATTCTCATCTACTCCCACAATCTTTCTGATCATGTAGATCACGTTAAACAGGTACTCCACTGACTCTGCCATTACCACCTTTACCTCAAGCTTGAGAAATGTGAGTTCCACCAATCCACTACCCAGTTCCTGGGCTACATCATATTACCTGAGGGGATTCAGATGGATTGCATCAAAGTGGAAGCCATTAAGAGCTGGCCACAACCCGGCACCGTGAAGGATCTGCAACGTTTTCTAGGGTTTGCGAACTTTTACTGTTGATTCATCTCAGGGTACAGTGACCTCACCGCTCCTCTCACCCCCCTCCTATGTAAGAAACCCAAGAATCTCAGCTGGACATCAGGTGCAATCGAAGCCTTCTGGAAGCTGAAAGCCGCCTTCTGTACGGCCCCAACTCTCGTCCATGCTGACCCAACCTGGCCTTTCGTTGTAGAAGTGGACGCTTCTGCACTAGGAGTGGGAGCAGTCTTGTCCCAATGGAGAGGTGAAACCCCAGTACTCCACCCATGTGCCTACTTCTCCAAGAAGTTATCCCCGGCGGAGCAGAACTATGATATCGGGAACCGTGAACTGTTAGTCATAAAATTGGCCTTAGAAGAGTGGCGGCACTGGCTGGAGGGAGCGAATCATCCATTTGAAGTCATCACGGATCATAAAAACCTGCAGTATCTCAGGGAACCTAAATGCCTGAACCCAAGACAAGCTCGATGGGCGCTGTTTTTTACCCGATTCAACTTCTGTCACCTACCGTCCTGGAAATAAAAACACCAAGGCCGACACTCTTTCTAGAATCCATTCACCAGACCCAATGCCAGAAGAACCGGAACCCATACTCCCTCCAGTTTGTGTCTCCCATCACCTGGTCGCTAGACGATGATATTCGTGCTGCCACCGAAGAGGAACCTGCTCCACCAGGAGGTCCAGATGGTAAAGCATATGTGCCAACATCCCTATGTCTTTCCCTTCTGTACTCGGTACATGCTTCTTTGGGATCTGGCCATCCAGGCAGGCAGCGAACTCTCTCACTCCTCAAGGAACGGTATTGGTAGGCATGGTGCCATGGTGCCATGGTCTCCACCTCATGTTGTCTACCAGAGGGTAAACTGGTACCGCTCCCTATTCCGCGCCACCCCTGGTCCCATCTGGGTATTGACTTTGCCACGGATTTACCAGTTTCTAATCGCTTCACCACAATCCTGGTCACTGTAGACCGTTTCTCCAAGGCCTGTAAACTCATCCCGCTCAAAGGCCTACCTACAGCCCTGGAAACAGCGGAGGCCCTCTTCAGCAACGTCTTCAGACATTTTGGCATTCCGGAGGACATCGTGTCTGATAGAGGGCCTCAATTCATTTCCAGAGTGTGGCGAGGATTCTTCAAGCTGCTGGGGGTGTCGGTGAGTCTATCCTCTGGGTATCACCCACAGACAAATGGCCAGACTGAACGTAAGATCCAGGAGATCAGGCGCTACCTCAGGGCCTACTGCCATGACCATCAGCACGACTGGAGCCAATACCTTCTCTGGGCCGAGTATGCGCAGAACTCTCTACGCCAAGAATCAACCAAACTGACGCCATTTCAGTGCATTCTCGGGTACCAGCCACCTCTCTTTCCGTGGTCAGCAGAACCATCCGAGGTACCCACCGTAGACCACTGGTTCTGAGAGAGTGAAAGGGTATGGGAATCAGCGCACTTCCATCTGCAGCGGGCAGTCCGATGTCAGAAGGTTCAGGTGGATGTCTGCCGCTGTGATGCACCTCTCTATCATACAGGTGACAAGGTCTGGCTCTCCACTCGAGACATCCGCCTCTGGCTCCCCTACAAGAAGCTGAGCCCTCGCTACATAGGTTCTTTCACCACCCTGAGGCAGATAAATGGTGTGACATATGAACTTCAGCTTCCCCGTCAATACCACATTTCACCGACCTTTCACGTATCTTAACTTAAACCGTTCATTAATTCTATTCTTCCTCCTCCGTCCGTAGAACCTGAGGTACCTCCTCCGCCCGAGATAGACGCTGCCGACACAATCTACCAGGTCCGGGAAGTCGTGAACTTCAGGCGATGCAGCGGCCATCTCCAATGTCTGGTCGACTGGGAGGGGTATGGTCCTGAAGAGAGGTCTTGGGTGGATCGGGATGACATCCTCGACCCCTTGCTACTCGTGGAATTCCATCAGCGCCACCCAGGCCGTCCCGCTCCCAGGGGCCGCGGTTGTCCTCGTCACCATTCCCGAGCGTTTAGAGATGCCCGTGGGGGATGGGGTACTGTCACGGATGCACCGACCACAGCCACTCAACCACGCCCCCAATCACCGGAGTTTTAGCACTGTCACCTGCACCCAATTACCAGCGCACCATTTAGCTCCCTCACTCCACTCAGTCGTTGGCTAGTATTATGGTTGCTTCCTCAGAGACTTCTCTTCCTGACTGTGCTCTGTGGATCTATCGTCTGTGCTTCTGCCATGCTTTTTCATCTTGGGACTTTGTTAGGGTTCTAACTACAGTGTTTCAGTTTAGCTTGTTTTTTCAGTGTCTTTTATTTGTGTGCCGTTTCAGTTTCTTTGTTTTCACCAGTGTGTTTTGTAATTAAAGTCCACTCTGCACTTACCTGCTTCCTCTCGGTCCTCCTCCTTGGTAAAGTGTGACAGCAGGTAGTTGTTTGCTGTAGCACTTGCTTCATCAGGATTCATGAAGCTCTGCCCCCCAGCATCACTCACATGACAGTGTCACTAATGTTGCTGAAAGATTCTTGATTCTTACTGAAGCATTCTGGCTTTACATTCAGCCTCACATGGGGAACATTTCCTAGATCTATTTAAAGACAAAAAGCTAAACTAAAAACAGGAACTGATAATAAAAGCCAATACTCATTATAATATAGTTTAATCATGTAATTATTGAAATAATTATTATACAAACATTAAATCACAATTTAAAAAACAATTTTAAAAAAGCTTCTGTTGCCAACAGATAGGTCAAGGATGAAAAAGTGATGGTCAGGGTCCAAAGACCCTTCTCTGTGGCCCTTTACAATCAACACATGGGTGGGGTCGATCTTGTCGATCAGTGTGTGGCAATGTATCCCCACTGCTGTAAATGCCTGGCGCTTTTATTTGATGTCTGGATTGTTAAATATTAATCTCCTCCCCTTCAAAACTTCTGTAGTACATACATTGATAAATGCTGGCTCCCTCCAGCAAAGCAAAAGAGGAAGACCCAGTGGGACCCAGGAATTCACTGGCCCCAACTCAACCGAGTGAAAAATGCAAATAGATGTCACGATGGTGCATGCACGCAAAAGACCAAATACATCTGCCTGCAGTGCTGTGTGCTACTGTGCCCTGGATGCTTTGACAACTTTCATACAGCCTAGTTTTCAGCATATTACTGACATTTATTTCAAAATAAGTGTTCAGAGATGCAGAGATTAATATGTTAGTTCTTGTTGTTGAAGCACTTGTTGCTAGTATAATGGCATGGTGATACCAGTCCTGCATCCTTAAAGAACTATGGAGACAATAATCACAATAATCTTCTTGTTGGAGATGTTTTGAAACATAGACTAGGCTTAGGTGTAAGCTTCACAGTTGTGGGTGTCATTTGCTTTTTTATGCAGGCCTAAACAATAGGCTTATACAACGTTAAAATGTGTGAAAATATGTTAAAATGTTTTACAAAGCATAAAATGAAATAATTGCTCATGGATTTACCATAAAACACAATTAAATTAATTTTTACATGAATAAGTACATGAGTTCATGCTGTTTTATGTTGAGTGCTCAGGCGCATGTAGTCCATTGGACATTTCTGTAAATTTCTGAAAAAAATCATATTTTTGAAAAAAAATATATATATTTTTTTCATGCCCTAAGAAGAATACAAACACGTTAGAAAAAAGTCTTGACTCAGGCTTTCATAATTCATGCATCAGAATCAATAGTTCCTCTACCGTCAGACTCAAAGTAAGAGGTGTGTTCATTCAGTACGTCTGACCAATGATATCCTTCACTGTCTGCATTCTGCTTTTTAATCCATAAGACTGTTGTAGTTAAGGTTTAGGTTTAGTTAACGCTTCATTAGTTTGGAATTAGTACATGCCTTAACTAATCATTAGTTTATATTTAAGTAAGTATTAATTCAGGTATTAGTGCATGATTAATCATGTGCTGTTGTTAACATTATAAATCTATAAAATTTGTGTACAAGTGTTAAGTAGTTTTCTTTGCCACCGTAGCCTCTGGCTTGTTCATAAATATAACTTTTAATTTTAAACTTTGTCATTTTTATTTTGAATTTTTATATTCCTGTAGAGCCACTTTAAGACAATGTATATTGTTAAAAACACTATACAAATAAAACTGAATTGAGTTGAATTAATATTTTAATTCTGTACTTCTTTCAGCTGCATATGTTAGCAGAAATGTTTGTGTCTGTGGTTAACTGATAACAGGTTGGTAAATGGAGTGTTTTTACTGTGGTTTTAGATTCTTCGTGTGTGCCATTGTTATGTTCTTGTAAAGCCTTTCACTGACTCTGTATCACTGTGCTGCTACTCTAAGAGCACAGTGATAGAGTGCAGAGTCTGAGAGCTTTAGGTCTCTGATAGTAAGTTCAGTAGAGTCTGAGGATGCTTCTGCCTCTAAACGACGATCATCAGGACTGCTATCATAACCTACATTTGACCTTGCACCTTTACGCAGTAAAAACTGTGGTGCGCTGTTAGGATATTGTTTGTACCAGTAAAGATAAATGTCATTGCTACTTGTCTCATATGAACATTTCAGAGTAACAGTGTCTCTTTCTTTCTTGACAATGTTGGCATCTTCATCCTTTGGTCCAATTTTATCTGCAAAACTGCCTGTTTAATGGAACATAAAAATTCTGTTAAATATTTTGCAAGCAAACAAAAAAAAATGTAAGAGATCATTTCATTCTTAAATGTATCGATAATTAATACAATTATGTAAGTGATGAAAATAAATGACCTGCAACTAGAGTGAGAATCAGTGGTATGTATCTCACTATGTACAGTAAGTTGTATAGTTGAGCCATTTCTGAACACAGCTCTGTGAGGATTCTGTATAATAGTGCTGTATGTGCTGAACTTTACAAGTCTCTAGAAGGCCACACCCAGGAAGTGATGCTGTTGTAGTGTAACTTTACACAGATCATCACTTCACAGTATCAGTGACAGTGAACTGAGTCACTAATACAGAACAAAAAACACTGTTACTTCACAACCCACTGCATCAGACGTGCTATTTTATCATTGTAAAATATTTATTCCTAAATAAAAGGATATAAATGGTAAGAATATCTTGGCCCTTTTATTCATTTTAAACTATTCAAAACATTTAATAGACAATTCTGTCTTTGCTTCACACTTTCATTTTTCCTTTTCAAAAGCTTTTGCTAGAGTCTCTGCTTGCACTCCAATACATGACGAGAGTATACCTGATAATCTGTGGTCTCTGTGTTTGTAACAGTGTGCAGTGTTAAAACTGAATTCAGAGTTGGGACCCAAATGTTAACTTTTTCACACTGAACACTGCAAAAAAGTTGGCTACAAATAAAACTGCATCTTCATTGTTTTGCTATACTACAATGGTTTAAAAAATAATAACACACCCAACTTAAAAATACAGCATATGAGTAGTATCATGGATATCTGGGATATTCCCTTGCTAGACCACCAGAGGGCAGCGCTGCACATTAGAGTTGAACTCTATTTTGGTTGTATGTTCATTTCCCCTGTTCAGTTGGTTCACCTGTTTTGTGTTAAGTGATGCAGTAATTTGCTACACGAGTTAAGCTCCTTTTGTCTTACCCTGTAATTAGCATCGCCTAGCCTCGCTTAGCATCGCCTAGCCTCGCTTAGCATCGCCTAGCCTCGCTTAGCATCGCCTAGCCTCGCTTAGCATCGCCTAGCCTCGCTTAGCATCGCCTAGCCTCGCTTAGCATCGCCTAGCCTTGTGTATTTCCGAATCTAGTTTTGGTTTGTTTTATTTTATTGCAGTTTCTGCTTCTATGTAGTAGTTTATTCAGCAGTATAAAAGACAAATAAAATGTTATAAAAATAAAATGTTTTAAAATGTATGTGTATTGATGAATCCTTCATTATATGAACAGTTATTGTGGGATCTTTTGATTCCGTTCACCAAAAAGATTCGCTCAGATTCATTTACTGAAGTTCTCAGTGACTCTTTCAGTAAGTTACACCATTACACCAGTTAGCGTTTCAGTCTCTCAATACATTCATTTAAAAATGGTAAGTTTTCAAGAGTCAAGTCTTAATATTAGGATTTATTCAAATCAGCATGTCCAGTTATAAGAGGTCTGGTATTTATTTTCAGAAATTTCAGTCAGTGAGAGAATGGTGATCAAGTGATACGAATCTAAACTGGAAAAAAAAAAACATTTTTACATTAGTGTTTAAAATAGTTTTCAGTGCAACAATTTTCTCAAATATAGTCATCTGTCATTTTTACACCTTTATGTACAGCAGATTGTATTAGTGCTACACATTTTCTGCCCTCTCTCTTCTTGTTGAAAGGGTGACGATCTGAGCAATCAACATGTCAGCAAATCCTTCTTCATTCTCCTAGTTCGATCATTTCATTCACAAACAACATGAAGCAGTTTGATCAGAATCAATAGTTCCTCTACCATCAGACTCAAAGTAAGAGGCGTGTTCATTCAGTACGTCTGACCAATGATATGATCCTTCACAGTCCACATTCCGCTCCATAAGACTGTTGTAGTTAAGGGTAGCACTTCATTAGTTTAAATTTAAGTAAGAATTAATTTAGGTATTAGTGCATGATTAATTATCTGCTGTTGTTAGCTTGCTCATAAATATATGTTTAAATTTGAAACTTTAGCATTTTTGTTCTGAATATTTATATTCATATGAAGCTGCTTTGAGACAATGTTTATTATTAAAGCACTATACAAATAAAACTATAAAATAAAATAAAAAATAGTTTTTTAATTCTGTACTTCATTCAGCTGCATATGTTAGCAGAAATGTTTGTGTCTGTGGTTAACTGATAACAGGTTGGTAAATGGAGTGTCTTTGTTGTGGTTTTAGATTCTTCGTATGTGCCATTGTTTTCCAGTCTATTCCATGTAAAACCAGGGCTCGTCCAGGATTTGAACCCGGGACCTCTCACACCCTAAGCGAGAATCATACCCCTAGACCAACGAGCCAGGTTGCCCTTGTTTGGTTTGCTGTGCGCTGATGGATGCTCACTGTATTCTGCAACTGTGCGGCCTTCCTGTTCATATGGACTGGGGTCTGAGCAAAAGGAACTTAGTTAGACAAAGTCAAGTTAACAATAAAGACACGGCTCACACAATTAGACACAATTAGAATCTTTTTGGAACCCTCGAGGACCTCAACAACCAAATGTGAACCAAGTAAGCAGCTCTTGGCATTGGGCCAAATACGTCATGACTCTCAGTTGATATGATGAGTAAAAGCCAAGTCTTGCAGAACAACGTGTTAACAGAAGAGCAAGGACTTGCCTGAGATTTGAACCCAGGACTTCTCATCCCCAAAGCAAGAAGCATATCCCTAGACCAACAAGCCAGATTGCCCATGAATAAGTTGCTGTGCAGTGATGCAATTTCACTGTGCCCTACAAACGTACATCTTCCTGTTCTGGGGTCACATGCTAAACCTTTCAGTTGACTACTTTTGCAATAATTTCACTAACTCCATTCTGTTGGACAGGAGATATCACCAAGCAGCATTCTTGGGGATGTGCCCAAAGAACACAAAGGAATGAAAGGAAGACAATATTAAGTGGGAGGAACTCTGAGTTCATTTCATGCAAATAGTCAACATTAACTAAATACAAATTGGTTTCTTTTCATTAAGTAGCACTGGTTCCAGTAGCCAAAAAATGCTTGCACATATAGTAACAATGGGCAAAGCTTCATGATGTGTGTTAGTGTCCATGTGCTTGATTCTCAGTACTTTTTCCACTTCTGTGATATGGTATGTTTCCTCCTTGTGCCTAGTGTGTCCATGATAGATTCTGGAGCCACCGTGACCCTGATCAGGATAAAGTCTTTACTGAAGATTAATGAATGAACCCATTGTGGAATTCAGTTATGTAATGATACACATGTAAATACATATTGTAATTAGTTATATTAACATGTTTGTGTTACAGCCTGGGAATTATGTTCTGTTGGCTACATTTTCCATCTACTCATTACTGATTCCATCTACTACAGTAAAACATTTTAAACCTTTATCTACTGCCATCTGTACAGAGTGTGTAAGCTCTTCTCTCTGGCAATACAGGTGCATCACAGACATAATTAAACTGATCAAAGTGTGACATTCATTGATTGAGAAACGCAGCAGAACTAACCAGGGTTTAGACATCTTTAGGCAGACTGACTGCATTTACTGCTGGATTTGTTAATATGGGTCCTTATCAAGCACAAACTTTTTCATAATGTTTGAGTGTTTTGCAGAGTTTAGCCACAATAATATCTAATGGATTTTCTCAACAGCCACACATTTAGTACATGTACTACAACATAACTCATGCATTAGTAAACTGCAGTTTTCTTTTATTTGACAGCTGATTTTAACCATATTAAGCTATTATTTACACAGAACACAATCCAAACATACAGTATGCAGTATTTAAACATTGCTGTCTGCCATACAGATTTTACACTGAATAACAAAATAAAAAAAACAAAAAAAAAAACAAGAATATAACATGGATCTGTCCATAAAACACACAAGATTGAATGAATAAATTAATGAACCATTTTATTTATTTATTTGTTTGTTTGTTTTAAAAGACTATTGATTACAGTGAATCTTGAACATAACTAGCAAGAAAATGTCAATAAACTTATTTTCATGTCATGCCTGTAACAGCCAACACAATGGATCTGTTAGTGTCTATAAAATGCTGTTTGATTATAATAATGTAGATTTGTGACTTTAATGTGATTAATGTGTAGCTTGTGTCATTTTAAAAACATTTCATTTTTATTTATTAGTTTGCTTGCTTGCTTACTTTTTTATTTATTCATTCATACCAGAGAATTACGCAAACATTGTGTGTGTGTGTGGTTAACTGATAACAGGTTGGTAAAGGGAGGATCTTTGATGTGGTTTTAGAATCTTCATTTATTCTGTTTTATACGTTTTTGTAAAGCCTTTCACTGACTCTGTATCACTGTGCTGCTACTTGAAGAGCACAATGATAGAGTGCAGAAATCTGAGCGCTTTAGACCTCTGATAGTAAGTTCAGTAGAGTCTCTGCTTGTTTCTGACTTTAATCGTTCGTCAGTGGGATTGTACTCTGTAGAAAATGACCTTGCACCTTTATACAGTAAAAACTGTGGTGCGCTGTTAGGATATTGTTTGTACCAATAAAGCAGAATGCGTTCACTGCTTGTATCATATGAACATTTCAGAGTAACAGTGTCTGTTTCCTTCCCAATGATGGCATCTTCATTTGTTGGCCCAATTTTATCTGCAAAACTGCCTGGTGTAAAGAACATTAAGAAATAAATCTGTAAAGCATTTTTTAAAACCAGATATTGACCTGAAAATGAAAAATTACTATATACTCTAAAAACATGAACATTAGTTAATACAGTGAATTAACTAATGAAAATGAATTACCTGTAACTAGAGTGAGAATCAGTGGTATGTATCTCACTATGTACAGTAAGTTGTATAGTTGAGCCATTTCTGAACACAGCTCTGTGAGGATTCTGTATAATAGTGCTGTATGTGCTGAACTTTACACATCTCTAGAAGGCCACACCCAGGAAGTGCTGCTGTTGTAGTGTAACTTTACACAGATCATCACTTCACAGTATCAGTATCAGTGACAGTGAACTGAGTCACCAACACAATGCAAAATTATAAAATAATAAATAAATAAATATACACAGCAGTTAATAATGGCCATTAATGAAAACATTTACAGTATTTAAATAAACCCCCGAGGCACAGGGAGAACATGCAAACTCCACACACACACGGCGTAGGCGGGAATCGAACCCCCAACCCTGGAGGTGTGAGGCAAACGTGCTAGCCACCACGCCACCCACACACAAAAAAAAAATTTAAATAAATAAATAAATAAATAAATAAATAAATAAATAAATAAATAAATAAATAAATAAATAAATAAATAAATAAATAAATAAATAAATAAATAAATAAATAGAGAATAATATGTCATGTAAATTGGGGGCCCGGTGGCTTAGTGGTTAGCACGTTTGCCTCACACCTCCAGGGTTGCTTAATGTTAGATCCATTGAATGAAAGAGAATAACGATTATTTGAGAATAATGAAGAAATTAATATTTTTTACTTGATATTTAAGATTTAATTAAGAGCTTAATGGCTCACCTCTAACAGTTAAATATGAATAATAAATCTTTCCTCTACTCACTATAGCATCAGAAGAAGAGAACGAAAAGTAAAGGCAGATTTACAGATAGGTATCCAGTTTTCAGTGTTTCTGACACAGCAGGTGCTTTTGTTTGTTAGAGAAATGACATTAGATAAGAAGAGTATTTATTCTTATGACAGTTTAGTCTTAAGTGGACAGTTGTGTTGTTTAATCAGAATGGTATCTCTGAAATTAGCTTATATATGTTATTGATGTCTGTAAATTAGAGAATTGTTGTGTAAACACCAGCAGGCGGATTAATGTTAGAAGCACCAAGTGGAAAAGAATATGGTTTATTTGAGAATAAGAGTTTCTTTAAAATTTGATTATTAAAGCTTAATTAAACTGTAAATGCTCAGCTGTAACAGTTAAATATGAAAAATAAAACTTTTTACTGTACTTATTCCTATGACATTTTAGTATTTCTTCTCTGAAATTAGCTTAGGCACTAAGATTAATCAGGGCAGGCGTTAGGATATTATATCAGCAGTATGTATGATAGAAGAACAAGTATACTCTATGTCACAAAGCTTTTACTGTGAAAAGTAGCATCATCATCTCAGAGAATGTGAGCAGGTTCTGTGGTGCTCTAGTACTAGACCCACAAAAAGATGTGACTGCTCCATCTTGTGTTCACTGAAGAGAAAAACTTTAATACACTAGCATGTAACTTTCTCTAAAGCATTGGAAGAGCTGCTTTTATAAAACTGTGTGACAAAATTGTGTGAAGGTTTTTGTACAGTGCAGCTGGATTTCCTGTCACTGTGGGCTCCAGAGCACAGTAGTATAGTGCAGAGTCTGATACAGCAGCAGAGGAGATGATCAGATCCACTTTATTACTCGTTTTATCTTGTTTTATGGACAATCGTGGATTAGGAGGTTGAGCCTTTGTGACATGTTCACTGGCTTCAATAATCAGCAGCAGAAACTCAGGTCTAGATCCAGGTTTTTGTCGATACCAGTGGAGACTGTAAACTGATCCAGTATATGTGCAGGACAGTGAGATGTTGCTGCCTTCCGTTGAAAATACATTGGTTTGATCTGGTTTAATGCTATTGTCAGCAGCCTCTAGTATAAAAACATTACAACAATATTGTGACATTTTAATCATAAATGACACATTTCACATGGAAAATTGTGTTTTCTTAAGTAGAAAAAAAGAATATTTTTTGTGCAGTGTATATGACTTACCAACATCAGCAAGAGTGAAAAACACCACGAAGAGGAACAACATTGTTTTCCTGAGTGTTTAGTTCAAACCTCTAGCTTTAGAAATGAATGCCAGTGTTACTATTTGATGTACATCTCCATCTCTAGCTCCACCTACTTGTATTTATGCATATTCATGACAACTGAGCTGTTCTGTTACTGTTTATATAAATCTCTGAAGAAATATTTTGCAATAATAATAAAATATAGTCCTAAGAAGCCATGGATTCACTCATACCATTTCTTAGTTCCATTTCCTCATTGTTCTGTGAAATTCTATGTAAGACAGTTTTACTGGATTAAATGTATGTTGCAGTGGTATTTATTGGATTTGTGTGTAGAAATTTGTTTTGTTCATTTTTCTTCCTCTGTGTGTCGTGTGCATCAGAAAGCAGCTTACTGTTAGAACCACTAAGTAAGAAAATAAGGTTTATTTGAGAATAAGGAAGAAATATTTTTACAAACTTTAATTAAGCCCTTAATGCTCACTCATAACCAACACACAAGCTTAGAGGTAGTTAAATAGAAAAAATAAAATGTTCCTGTACTCAAGATAGCATCAGAAGTGAAAGAACAATAAAAGCAGAGTTTCAGATGAGTTCAGTGTTTCTGACACAGCAGGTGTTTTGTTTGTCACAGAAATGACATTAGATGAGTATATATTCTTATTACAGTTTAGTCTTAAGTGTCCAGATGTGTACAGTTGTGTAGTATGAAAGGGTCAGTGATTAATTCTTGTAGTTTGTGCTCTGCTTCAGATAGCAATGTTTCCAAGTCTATAAGCAGCTTTACTGTTTTTACCACCATGTTTTTCTCTTTACTCACTTTTACTCTGCAGGCAAACAACCTAGGCAAGATTCTATAAAAAATAAAAACATTTACACATAGTTTTGGTGAAATATGTTCATAGTTGGGGGCACGGTGGCTTAGTGGTTAGCACATTTGCCTCACACCTCCAGGGTTGGGGGTTCAATACCCACCTCTGCCGTGTGTGTGGAGTTTGCATGTTCTCCCCGTGCCTCGGGGGTTTCCTCCGGGTACTCCGGTTTCCTCCCCCAGTCCAAAGACATGCGTGGTAGGTTGATTGGCATCTCTAAATTGTCCATAGTGTGTGATTGCGTGAGTGAATGAGAGTGTGTGTGCCCTGCGATGGGTTGGCACTCTGTCCAGGGTGTATCCTGCCTTGATGCCCAATGACGCCTGAGATAGTGACCTGAGAATAGATCGGATAAGTGGTAGACAATGAATGAATGTTCATGGTTGATAAAGTTGCGGTGTCAAAATACATTAGAAACATAAAATGCAGAATTCAGAATTCAGCCACAGCAACATCTGTCATGTTCTCCTAGACAGCCACACACATATGCTCTGGATTAATAAGTTTATATATTTTGTTAGTTGTGATGTCTTCATAACCCCCATATATTTCTCTCTCAAATACTGCTGAACTTTGTTTTTTTTCCCACAAGGATGTTGAAAGCAGTTCAACTCCTCCAATTGGCCATAGAGAATGTCCTGTCCTACATCCTGTCCTATCAGGGAAGTAAACACACAAAATTACCTTAAATTTACTTAAATACTTGATTATTAATCACAAGATAATATTTGAAACCAAAATACTTTTTTTTTTTATCTTTCCTACACTGAACACTGTGCAAGACAGTAGAAAAAAGCAGTGCACTAATGAATGAGTTGTAATCAACCTTAAATGAGGAACCTGTCCTAAGCACATAGTAAACAAATACTGACAGCACATCATTTTTAATATTGAAAAAAATCAACCTATTATAAATTGGTCAGCAAATAGGTAAATATAAACCTGTTATAAATAGGACAGTTTGGAGGGTATTTCACTGAGATGATGAACAAACCAGCCTCTTTTTTTTTATTTGTCTATATGTTTTGTCATTTGACTCATTTGATATTAATATGATTGATATAGAAATCTGCTTAATAAAGCCACTGTGAAAAAATAGGTTTATCCAGGCATCATCAAAAACACTTTGCAGTTCACAGAGAAGTATTGGTGCACACCTAATTATAAACATTAGTACAGATTTATTATCACATATAATTAGGATCATCTGTGTCTTGGGAACCGAAACAAAAATCTCACTTAGAAGTTTCCTAAACAGACTTGCTTTTGTTTACAGGTTCTGCAGATGCAGGGTCTCAAAAGTTAACAGACATATTCCCAATACTCACAACAGTTAAGACAGGAGTGGAGCAACCATTTCCATTTCAACCAGAACTTGTGATTTAGCTAGACATTTTTCAATGAATATCTTTCTGCCAGCTCAAAGGGTTTGTAGCAGAGAAGTATTTTCTCTTCAACAAGGCCTTGTGTTTTAATGAGCTTGCTAGCTTGTGCTGTCAGCTCTTGACTGATCACAAATAACATGCAACACCAACACTAACAGACAGAAGGAGCACACAGCTGCCTGAGAAAGCTGACTGGCTAATATCAGTGCTGGATCAAGTGTTATTTTATAAGCTGCCAAATAATGAAGAGTGAAGTCTATAGTTCACTAGTGTTACATTAAAAATCAGCAGCTTAAATTATTTAAATATATATTTTTATTGTTATTATTATTACATCAGGGGAATAACAGCATGAACCTTAGCAGAAATAATTATTTTTGAATAAAGATTAAGATTTATTTTTAAAGGATTTATTTTCTGATTGTTCAACCAATAAACATTACCAACATATGTAAGAGGATCATTGTTGATATTCAAAGCAAATAAACATCAAAGTCTGAGAAATAAGAAAGAAAAGTGTATTTGAATGAAACAGGTAAACAGCTCCCCCTGCTGAGAAAAATATCAAGCTTGACTTTTTGTACAGTGTGTTTGTGTTTTGTGTCACTGTGGGCTGCATGGCGCAGTAGTACAGTGCAGAGTCTGATACTGCAGCAGGAAAGATCTCCAGATCTACTTTCTTCTCCTTTTTACGAACTTTGGTGGATAGTCGTGTGTCGTGTTTCGCTTTAGTGTCACCATCTGTGTGTTTAGAAGTCAGTAGAAGAAACTCTGGTTCTGAATGAGGTTTTTGTCGATACCAATGGAAATACGTAGCTGAGTCATCATATGCGCAGATCAGTGTGATGATGCTGCCTTCACTTGAAGATATGATGGTTTGGTCTGGTGTAATGCTGCTGTCAACAGCACCTGCTATAAAACATTGCAACAACATAAACATTTCTACTTTCATTGTGTAAGTTAATTAATCATGTTTAGGTATCAGCTCAAATCTCCAGCATTCACCTAAAGTTTGTGTATAATATAAATGACTTACCAATGTTTTTAACAACTATGAAAATAAAGAAGAGTAACATGACTGTTGTGTCTCTCTTGCAGTAGGTATAAATGGCAGGATCTCTGTGAAACTTTCTAAACTCAATCTTACCACATCTAGCTCCACCCACTTTTACTTAGTCATAGTCATGTAAGTTCTGGTATTATATGTGCTAAATCCATTGTTTAAATAACAAGCAGTGAATGTTCATAATATATTTTATTGCATGTTTAAATCTGTTAAGGCTGAAGATACTTTATTTACTGCATTCAATCATATATTCAGATTAATTTAAATTATTCTATAATGCTACATGCTACACAGTGTGGTTAATGCTATAGTTATCTGTCTGTGTCTAAGGATGGACTTCAGTATCTACCCTGAATGAGCCTCGCTAACACGCCCAAATAAGGTGTAAACAAATACTTGACAAAATTACTCCCATTTGTTTCAGAAGGTATGAACACCATCTAAATTTGACAAAAGTCTTGAACCTCTGTGATAAACAGACTAGCATCAACATGCTCCTTAATTTCTATCACCACTGAACCTTTACTTACCTGCTACACTTTCTAATTTTTTTTTTACAGTGAATCATTTTTGGCATATGTTTGTGCTGGTATGTGCACATTGTAGCGACATGCAGTATTCACTGCAGACATGCCAATAGCTGATTTGGCTAGAGTGCAGCTAGGTGTGAATGTGTGTTTTAGCATGGTGTCCTGTAAAATGCTTCAAACCAAGGACCCACCCTACTCCCAGTATTCCTGGGATAGGCTCAAGGTTGGGGCTTTAATTTTCAGAGGTTAATTGATGGAATACACCATGGAATTTGCAACTCCTTGGACCTCTTGAGAAATAAGTTTCCAAGAGAGAACCAATCAGCCGGCACTCGAAGTTTCTCTTAGATTTGTCCCAACCAGACTATTCCATGTAAAACAGGGCTAGTCCGGGATTTGAACCCTGGCCCTCTCACAACCCAAAGCGAGAATCATACCCCTAGACCAACAAGCCAGGTCATCCTTGTTTGGAGTGGTCTGCTGATGATGGTCACTGTACTGTGCAACTTTTCAGTTGACTACTATTGCAATAATAACTCCATTCTGTTGGAAAGGAGACATCAACAAGGAGCGTTCTTGGGGACGTGTCCAAAAGAATGAAAGGAGGTCTCCTCTGTCATTGTTCCAGCTCATCTTAATTGTTCCATAATCTGTACCATATCAGACCGTATCAGAGCTGACTACTGGAGAAAAAAATGGCCATATAATTTCTCTTTCCCTGGTGACCAAATTACCAGGGACTGTTCATCTGAGCAATCTGGATGATGACAAAGAAAATATCAGGTGGTTATTTTGATGCTGCTTTAGTGTCAGGTGGAGGTTTCGGTATAGGTCAGGTTTACAGGATTGTAGCTTCTTTGCTGCTATGGAAACTCAAGTGGTTGCTACAGTATTGGTGAATGTTATGAAGTTCCAAGTGGTTTCATGTGATGTTTGCAATAAGTTTCAAAATGATTCATGTTGGTAATAAAATTGATTTAGCTGGTAGCTAAAGACATTCAGGTGGCTGGTGGGGTATGGCTTAGTAGCTGTTATAAGGTCTCTGTTTGGTGGGGTAACACTAGGAGGCTGCAATTAAGTCCATATGGTTGCTATAGCTATAGCTTTTCAAAAATGTTTTTAGTGTGATTAAGTTATAGCTTGTTGGCTGCTAAGGAAACTAAGCTGGTTGCTAGATATTGCTTGCTGGCTGTTATGGGGTTCCAGGTGGTTTCTATTGTGTTTCTAGGAGATTTTAACATAATTCCTGTTGGTTACAAGGTAGTAACTTGTAGGCTACTGAGGAAACTCAGCTATTTAATCATTATTGGGAACATAATGGTGGAGGAACCACTGCTTTTTTAGTCGACAGGTTTTGATGATCTTCTTCTTCTTCTTTCGGCTTTTCCCTTCTGGGGTCACCACAGCGAATCATCTCTCTCCACCTATCCCTATCTTCTGCATCCTCAACCTTGCACCCACTAGCTTCATATCCTCATTAATTCCATCCATATACCTCCTCTTTGGCCTTCCTCTTTGCCTCCTGCCTGGCAGCTCCATGTCCAACATTCTCCTACCAATATACTCACTCTCCCTCCTCTGAACATGTCCAAACCATCTTAATCTGGCCTCCCTAACTTTGTCCCCCAAACGTCCAACATGAGCTGTCCCTCTGATGTACTCATTCCTAATCCTGTCCAATCTTGTCACTCCCAAAGAGAACCTCAACATCTTCAGCTCTGCTACCTCTAGCTCTGACTCCTGTCTCTTCCTCAGTGACACTGTCTCTAAACCATACAGCATGGCCGGTCTCACCACTGTCCTGTACACCTTCCCTTGATTCTCGCTGATATTTTCCTATCACACAGAACTCCCGACACCTTTCTCCACCCATTCCAACCTGCCTGAACTCGCTTCTTTACCTCTTTCCCACACTCTCCATTACTCTGGACTGTTGACCCCAAGTACTTAAACTCCTGTACCTTCTTCACCTCTTCACCCTGTAACCTTACTGTTCCACTTCCCTCCCTTTCATTTACACACATGTACTCAGTCTTACTACAACTGACTTTCATTCCTCTTCTCTCCAGCGCAAACCTCCACCTCTCCAGGTTTTCCCTTCACCTGCTCCCTGCTCTCACTACAGATCACAATGTCATCTGCAAACATCATTGTCCAAGTAGACTCCTGTCTGACCTCCTCTGACCTCCTCTGACAACTGGTCCATCACTATAGCAAACAGGAAGGGGCTCAGAGCCGATCCCTGATGCAGTCCCACCTCCACATTGAACCCCCTTCCTACCCCTCCTCTGTCTGACCTACAGCACACCTCACCACTGTCCTGCTCCTCTCATACATGTCCTGCACCACTCTGACATACTTCTCTGCTACTCCTGACTTCCTCATACAGTACCACAGCTCTTCTCTTGGCACCCTGTCATACGCTTTCTCCAAGTCTACAAACAGACAGTGCAACGCCCTCTGACCATCCCTATACTTCTCCATCAAAATCCTCAGAGCAAAATTGCATCTGTTGTGCTCTTTCTGGGCATGAAGCCATATTGCTGCTCACAAATTTCACTACCTTCCTTAACCTAGCTTCCACTACTCTTTCCCATACCTTCATTGTATGGCTCATCAACTTTATCCCCCTATAGTTACTGCAACTCTGCACGTCACCTTTTTCTTAAATATCGGCATTAACACACTTCTTCTCCATTCCTCAGGCATCCTCTCACTCTCTAAAACCCTGTTGAACGAACTAGCTAAAATTCCACTGCTGCTCTCCCAGACACTTCCAGACCTCCACTGGATGTCATCAGGACCGACTGCCTCCCACTTTTCATCCTCTTCAAAGCCTTCCTGACTTCATCCTTTCTAATCTTATCTACTTTCTGTTCCACAGAGTTCACCCTCTACTCTTTTTTCCCTCTCATTTTCCTCATTCATCAGCTCCTCAAAGTATTCCTTCCATCTCCTCTGTACACTCTCCTCACTTGTGAGCACCCTTCCATCTCTATCCTTAATAACTCTAACTTGTTGCACATCCTTCCCATCTCGATCCCTCTGCCTAGCTAACCTGTACAAGTCCTTCTCTCCTTCTCTAGTGTCTAACCTAGTGTACAACTCGTCATATGCCTTCTGCTTGGCCTTAGACACCTCCCTCTTCACTCTGCGCTGTAACTCCTTGTATTCCTGTCTATTCTCTTCAGTCCTGTCCATGTCCCACTTTTTCTGGCTAACCTCTTCCTCTGGATACTATCCTGAACTTCCTCATTCCACCACCAAGTCTCCTTATCTTCTTTCCTCCTTCCAGATGACACACCAGCACCTTTCTCCCTGTCTCTCTGATCATTTCTGCTGTAGTTTCCCAGTCATCTGGCAGCAATACCTGCCCACCCAGAGCCTGCCTCAACTTCTGTCTAAATTCCTCACAACATTCCTCCTTTTTCAGCTTCCACCACTTGGTTTTCTTCTCTATCTCTGACCTCTTCTTCTTACAGACCATCAGAGTCATCCTACACACCACCATCCTATGCTGTCTGGCTACACTCTCTCCCACTACACTTTACAGTCACTAATCTCTTTCAGATTGCCTCTTCTACATAGGATGTAGTCTACCTGTGTTCTCCTACCTCCACTCTTGTAAGTCACTCTATGCTCCTCCCTCTTCTGAAAATAAGTGTTAACCACAGACATGTCCATTCTCTTAGCAAAGTCCACTACCATCTGTCCTTCTAGGTTCCTTTCCTTAACTCCAAACTTGCCCATCACCTCCTCATCACCTGTGTTCCCCTCGCCAACATGTCATTAAAATCCGCTCCTATCACCACTCTCTCACCCGTGGGAATACTCTCCATCACCTCATCTAATTCACTCCAGAATCTCTCTTTCTCCTCTAACTCACAACCTACCTGTGGGGCATAACCACTAACCACATTCAAACATCACCCCTTCAAACTCTAACTTCAGATTCATCACCCTGTCTGACACTCTCTTCACCTCCAGAACATTCCTCACAAACTCCTCCTTCAGGACCACACCTACCCCATTTCTCTTACTATCCACACCATAATAAAACAGCTTGAATCCTGCTCCTATACTATGAGCCTTGCTACCCTTCCACCTGGTCTCCTGTGCACACAGTATATCCACCTTCCTTCTCTCCATCATATCAGCCAGCTCTCTACCTTTCCCTGTCATAGTACCAACATTCAGAGTTCCTATTCTCAGTCCTACACTCTTACCTTTCCTCTTCTCTCTCTGTCTGCACACTCTCCTCCCTCCTCTACTTCTTCGACCAACAGTAGCCCAATTTCACCGGCGCCCTGTAGGTCAACGGCGCCGATGGCGGTCGCTGTTAACCCGGGCCTCGACCGAGCCGGTATGAAATTCGTACTGACGATTCGCATGGTTAAATTTGGCAATGTTTTACGCCGGATGCCCTTCCTGACGCAAACCCTCTCTATTTATCCGGGCTTGGGACCGGCACAGAAGTCACTGGACTGTGACCCCCATGGCTAGATTGAAACTTTTTATCTGTATCTGATGCAGAAAAGCTAGTTCATGCATTCATGACCTCCAGACTGGACTACTGTAATGCATTACTAGGTGGTTGTCCTGCACATTTAATAAAGCTACAGTTAGTCCAGAATGCAGCCACCAGAGCTCTTACTAGGTCAAGAAAATATGATCATATAACCCCAATATTATCATCCTGCACTGGCTACCTGTTAAATTTAGAATTGATTATAAACTATCACTACTTACGTACAAAGCTCTAAATGGTTTAGCTCCCACGTATGTAGCCAGTCTTCTAACACGTCACAATCCACCACGCTCCATAAGATCTCAAAATTCTGGACTTCTGGTAGTTCCCAGAATATCAAAGTCTACAAAAGGGGGTAGAGAGTTTTCGTATTTAGCTCCTAAACTTTGGAATAGCCTTCCTGACAGAGTTCGGGGCTCAGGCACCGAGTCTCCCAGTTCAAACGTAGACTAAAGACATATCTTTTTAGCCAGGCATACACTTAATACATCCGATAATCTTGTGCTCCAGTACATCAGAATCAGAATCAGAAAGTTTTATTGCCAGGTACAGCAAAGGGTTCTTACAGTACTAGGAATTTGTCTGGTGTCAGGTGCATAAATATACACAGATAAAATTTTAAAATAATAAAATAAACTATAATAAATTTAATAAAACTGTAACAGCAAGTGACTTAGGAGTTGCAATTTACAATGTAAAAGTGTAAGTGAAATTGAAGGAGACTGTCCAAACATATATACAGATAAGTATGTACACAATCGAGAATGATAATAAATATGTACACAGAAGTTTGAATGTGCGTGAAAAGAAGAGCAATTTAGAATTTAAAGTTGAGTGAAAGTGACTGTCCAAATATGTATATCCTGTATGTACAATCGAGAATGAAATAAATATTGTATACAGAAGTTTGCAGAAGATGTAGTGCAATTTAGAATGTGAAAATGTCATGGTTATCTGTATGTTCTTGGGGGGGTCGCCTGGGGTAAGTGGGGCACTGTTCAGCAGGCTGACTGCAGTGGGGAAGAAACTGTTCTTGTGGCGTGAGGTCCTGGTCCTGATGGACTGGAGCCTTTTTCCAGAGGGGAGGGACCGAAAGAGTTCATTTCCGGGATGAGAGGGGTCGGCTGCAATCTTGGCTGCAACGTCTCCGGGACCTGGAGACGTACAGCTCTTGGAGAGATGGGAGACTGCAGCCAATCACCTTCTCAGCTGAGTGGATAACACGCTGCAGTTTAGCCTTGTCCCTGGCTGTAGCTGCAGCAAACCAGACCATGATGGAGGATGTGAGGACAGATTCAATGATGGCAGTGTAGAAGTTAACCAACATCTTCACAGGGAGGAGAAACTTCTTCAGCTGCCGCAGGAAATACATCCTTTTCTGAGCCTTCTTGGTGAGAGACCTGATGTTCTGCTCCCACTTGAGCTCCTTGTGATGGTGGTGCCTAGGAAACGGAAGCACTCAACAGATGTCAGCGGAGAGTCACAGAGGATGACAGGGGGGAGGGGGGCTGGGTCCTTCATGAAGTCCACTATCATCTCCACTGTCTTTATGGAGTTGAGCTCCAGGTTGTTCATGTTGCACCATGACACCAGATGATCCATCTCACCCCTGAAGGCCGACTCGTCCCCATCAGAGATGATCTGATTAAATGCACATTATCATCTAGTGCCTGCTAATATTATGAACAGCAGCTATGCTCCTGTAACTCCTTGAAAAATAAGCTTCCAACCAAGAACTCTATCTTTCTTTTAGATTTGTCCCACCCAGTCCATTCCGTGTAAGACCAGGACTCGTCTGGGATTTGAACCTGAGCCCTCTCGCACCCTAAGCGAGAATCATACCCCTAGACCAACAAGTCAGGTTTCCTTGTTTGAGTCTCCTGTGCGCTGATGGATGTTTAGTGTACTCTGCAACTGTTCTGCCTTCCTGTTCGTATGGACTGGGGTCCGAGCAAAAGGAACTCGGTTAAACAAAGTCAAGTTAACAATAAAGAAAGGGCTCCTGTGGAATTAGAACCTTTTTGGAACCCGCAAGAACCCAGCAGCCAAGTGTGAACCAAGCAAACAGTTCTTGGCACTAGGCCAAATACATCATGAATCGCAGATGACATGATGAGCAAAAGTCAAGTCTTGTGAAACAATGAGTTAATGAGAAAGGAAGGGCTCATCCAGGATTTGGACTGCTCACACACCATCGCTTGTTAGGGATGTTGTGCACTGATGCAGTTTTCACTGTACCCTGCAAACTCATTCATTAGTTTTAGAATTTCCTAATTACCTCAATGCTGGTCTGAGCGAATGGTCTTGATAGTATATATAGTTCAATGTCTTTTGCACTTCTAATTTAATTACATATTGCTTCTAGGAGTGTGTGAATGCGTGATTTTTCTAATTCATCAGCAGAACTGCCTTGAGTATAACAAAACTGTGCCACAGTTCTTGTACAGTGCAGCTGGATTTCCTGTCACTGTGGGCTGCAGAGCACAGTAGTATAGAGCAGAGTCTGATACAGCGGCAGAGGAGATGATCAGATCCACTTGTTTATCTTCATGAAGTTAGCAGACATTCTTGAAGGATTGTTGAGACTTAGGTCTCCATTTTGGTGAATGTAAAGAGGAAACGCAGGTTTAGATTTGGGATATTGCCTGTACCAGTGCAGGTAGTTGTTTGTTGCAAAACTTGATTCGTATTTGCAGGACAGAGTAACATCATCACCTTTATCTACAACTTTATGAGTGAAAAGTGTCACTATGGAATCTGCCATGGAGTCACCTGTCATAGAGAAGAGTGTATATTGTTTATTAAAATGATAAGGAATAATAAGGTGTTAAACAAATTATACATATTTGCTACTTTTTAAAAACATGTGTTCATGTCTAATTCAGAACATAGTATTTTTGCAATAATAAAAATATTTACTCACCCAGTGAAAGCCACAGACACATGAATATAACAGTGAACATGATGAATGGTCTTAGCTGAAGGAAACTATTCTTTCTGTACACTGATATGTTAACATCATCAGGATTCATGAAGCTCCGCCCCACAGAATCACTCACATGACAGTGTCACTAATGTTGCTGAAAGATTCTTGCCATATGCAGCTGCACACGCAAACAACACTGGATGACTCTGGATGACTTTCATCGTTACTCTGATCCTCTTTATTGAACATAGAAGTACACACTAATAATAAACACCAGTAATTTCATCTCAACCCATTTTGCATCTTTCTCCATTCATTTCTCTTCCAATCCCACTGTAGTACTAGTATGTGTTCTGGGTGACTCGGGTCCAGGGCTCTGCTCCTTTGAACACAAGGGTGGAAGTAATACTATAACATTCATTTATTTAGCAGATGCTGTTATTTATTAACATGTAAAAGCAGAGTTCTGTAAGATTATCTTCCTGTGTTTTAGTCTTAGATGTGGCTGTGTTTGTTTTGACTACTGGGTCTATGTTAATCAGGACTGCTGGCTTTAAATCCTTCAACAGTTACACTGCTCATGTTTTGGGTCACTAAAACATCAAAATCTCTGTTTCACATGCATCTGTACTTTTCAACTAATCCATCAAATGGCACCACAAAAAAAGAAAGTTCACAAGCCTGTTACTTAACATCGTCTAGTCAGAGATTGTTTCTGACATTTGTCAGAGAGTCAAACATTTCCTAAAGATAAAGAAACTTCTGCTTTTCAATTATAATTGTCTGTTTTGCTTTGTTTTGCTTGTCAAGAGCAATTTGTACTGTGGGGGCTCCTTTTAAAAGAGATATCAAAGATATGTAAATCAGCTGCAAGCAAAATGATGATGGATCTAAACTGAATTAGGTCAACTTCAAGGTACATAATTCAGAAATCTAAACATCCACTGTGTTAAAAAAAACTAAAAAAATAAATAAATTTTAATCATTAATTATCTTTTCATGTGTCTGAATGTAGAAAAGGCTACAAATAAACCTGCATCTTCATTGTTTTGCTATACTATAATGGTTTATAAAATAATAGTAGCACACCCAACTTAAAATGCAACATTAAAGTTGAACTCTATTTTGGTTGTATGTTCATTTCCCCCCCTCCTTGAACCACCACCTTATTGTAGTGGAAGGGTTTGAGTACCCGAATGAACCTAGGAGCCATGTTGTCAGGGGCCTAGTGCTCCTGTTAGGGTCTCCCAAGGCAAACAGGTTCTAGGTGACGGACTAAGAGCGGTTCAAGACTCTTATGGAAGAAAAATCAAGGTCCGTTACGTCGCCTGGACTGGCGTCACCGGGGGCCCACCCTGGAGCCAGGCCTGGGGTTGGGGCACGCAGGCGAGCGCCTGGTGGATGAGTCTTGGCCTGCGGGACTCGGCCGGGCACAGCCCGAAAAAACGACGTAGGCCCACCACCCGCAGGAAGGAGCATAAGGGTCCAGTGCAATGTGTTTTGGATAGCGATCATGGGCGGGGGCCTCGGTGACCTAAACCCTGGACAAAAAATCTGGCTTTTGGGACATGGAAGGTCACCTCACTGGGGGGGGAAGGAGCCCAAGCTGGTGAGGGAGGTTGAGCGGTACCGGCTAGAGATAGTCGGGCTTGCCTCCACACACAGCCTGGGCTCTGGAACCCAACTCCTTGAGAGAGGTTGGACTCTCTTCTTCTCTGGAGTGCCCCATGGTGAAAGACGTCGGGCTGGGGTGGGCTTGCTTATAGCCCCTCAGCTCAGCCGCCATGTGCTGGAGTTTTCCCCGGTAAACGAGAGGGTTGTTTCTCTGCGCCTTCGGGCCGGGGATAGGTGTCTCACTGTTGTTTCGGCTTATGGGCCGAATGGCAGTGTGGAGTACCCAACCTTCTTGGAGACCCTGCGAGGGGTGCTGGAAGGTGCTCCGACTGGGGACTCCATAGTTTTGCTGGGGGACTTCAACGCCCATGTGGGCAATGACAGTGATTCCTGGAGGGGCGCGATTGGGAGGAACGGCCCGGCCCCCCTAATCTGAACTCGAGTGGTGTCCTGTTGCTGGAGTCTGTTGCAGTCCCAGTCCCATTTGGACTGGGCTAAAACTATCCAAGCTAGCCGGGAGTCGAACCTAAAGTCCTCTGATCTGTAGTCATACACCTTATTCATTGCGCCACTGGCCCACAGGTACATTGGGAAGCGAGGTCCTACCTGCTCATGCTTTTCAAGGTGCTTGACAAAGGAAAAGGGGTCATTAGCCATGGTCAGGCTTCCCATTAGATGGTGACGCAGAAAAGCCGATGCTGTGACCCGGATTCAAACCGGAGTTGCTGCGGCCACAACGCAGAGTACTAACCACTATATGATCACAGCAGTCTATTTACTTACAGGATAAAGCAGCTACTATACACAGTGGCATGCGCCAGTACACATGGCTCTGGCCTGATGTACTTACAAAAGTTGGCTTTTTTTCTAGATACGATTGCACTAGCAGTAGTCTTTGCTAATGCTATGTTGAGAGGCGACCTAACTCATATGCAAACTATACCGTCTGTGCTTGTCTTAATTAATAGTAAGAAAAAAAATTAAAAATTAACTGCAAATGCATTACATGATTGCAACCCAAATACACTACATGTTTGGTGATTAGGACGCTGGGACTGACGCTCACAAACACAGAGAGATAAAAAAGGCAGAAAGAGTTCATATCAGTTCATCAACAAGCTTAAGTACTATTTAAATTAAAGATTTCAATGGTATTGTAGATTTAACCAATGGGAAAGAGGAGAAGCGTAAGACCCAGGAGGAGTTGTATGGATGTGGTGTGGGAAGACATTCAGGGGACAGATTGAGATGGAAAAAAAAGATCTGCTGTGGTGACCCCTCAAGATGGCTGCTGAAAGAAGAAGAACTATTCTTATTACGGTATTATTAAGCCATTGTTGCTGCTAACAGGAGTGAGCACGTATTTAATGCATACTAGCGTGGATCCAAACAGAATGTCTTTATTTTGTTCAAGTGAATAAACAAAGCGTCAAACTTTGCTTCTCCTTCCTTCGTGAACATGTGTACATAAAGTTCATATCTTGAAAACACAGCACATATCCACATACTGCATAATCCACATCCTAGCAAATAACCTTTTAGCACAGTCAAAAACCATGTGCTTCCCCATTACCAACGTCACCTGACTCATTACACAGACGCTTTAGTCATACTATGGTTTAGCAAAATCTCTACAATACAAAAAATGGCTCCTACATTATATGAGCCATTAACCACCACTGTGGAGTGTAACCTGACCAGCTGACCAGCTGATTAAGTAACAAAGATTAGCAGTCTAATTTCTGACTACAACACTTGATTTATCAGTATTAACAAATATTACAGTTGAGTATTGGAATAGTGTAGTTTAGTTTCTGTGGCAGGGTGGCTTAGTGGTTAGCACGTTTGCATCACACCTCTAGGGTTGGGGGTTTGATTCCCGCCTCTGTCTTGCGTGTGTGGAGTTTGCATATTCTCCCAGAGTCCTCCAGTTTCCTCCCCCAGTCCAAAAATGGTAGGTTGATTGGCATCTCTAAATTGTCTGTAGTGTGTGAGTGATTGCATGAGAGTGTGTGTGTGCCCTGCGATGGGTTGGCACTCCGTCCAGGGTGTATCCTGCCTTGATGCCCAATGACGCCTGAGATAGGCACAGGCTCCCCGTGACCCGAGAATAGTTGGGTGGTAGACAATGAATGAATGAGTTTCTGTGGTACTACAAAATTTATACAGAATCCTGCACTTCAACAGAGGACCTGTCAAGCTTGTTTAAATGACAATCTATGGAGGCTCAATATGTTAGGATGGCCTAGTGGTCTAAGGTGCTGTGTTTAGGTAACAGTCTCTCCTGGAGGTGTGGGTTAGAATCCCACTTCTGACAATGGGTTCTTCCCTTTGTGTAGTGATTCTGTAATGGGTCTGTTGTTGCACATTGAAAGCCATTGGTCCTTGATCAGCAAAATGTGGTTAAACATTTAAACTCCCTGAGCAAGGCTCTTTACCCTCACTGCTCCAGGAGTGCTCTATCATGGCTGACCCTGTGCTCTGACCCAATTTCCAAAGTTAGGATATGTGAAGAAAGGATTTGATATTTGATTTTGATTTGATTTGTGACAAATAAAGGTTTCTTCTCTATATTTTAAAGTTCTTGAGGTGACGTAAGAAGGTGAAAGGTGCAAGGTGCTGTTGCCGGCGTGTGCTCTGTGGCTGTGAATTCCAGGTGGTGCTGAGCAGAGACAAGGCTGGACCCAGGGAACTTGTGGGGCACAGCAGGATTGGGGAACATCATCCTCACTTAGGCAGACGGAAGCAATCATTATCACAGCCCAACAAACTCCATTATCTTTCTGTGTATATATATATATATATACATATATATATATATATATATATATATATATATATATATATATATATATATATATATATATATATACATACATATATATATATATATATATATATATATATATATATATATATATATATATACATACATATATATATATATATATATATATATATATATATATATATATATATATATATACATATATACATACATACATACATATATATATATATATATATATAGGGGCCACAACCTCACCAAATATCATAGATAGGTACAAAGTATGATTGTCATGTGACACTGTGATTGAATGCATGTGCTCCTATCTCTGTTTCTTTATTTCTCCATTTTTAGTTTTCTGATCATCTGTCTGTAGCTGTCCTCCCATAGGTGGGTCTCTGTGGCAATCACCATTAACTGGGTGACACACTTGACCAATGAGAAGACAAGAACCCAGAAGAGAACCAAAACAGGTGGAGCTACCAGTTTAAGATGCAGTACATTGTTTCAGACTCTTGGTTCAGTGTTTTCATGCTAGTCTAATGTTTGTTTGTTTGTTTGTTTTTTGTACTCACTTTTACACTTATATTAGCCCCACTGGTTTGAGAACATGTAAGACTGTGTGTGTGCCTACATTCCACCATTTTCTTATATTTTTTAAATCTAGACAAACTATGTTAGAGCGCAGGTGTCACTCCTTGTGTTTCTTGCTAGCTTAGCCTAGCACCATTAGCTAGTTTTTGATTGATGTTAAGACAGTTATGTTTGTTATATTAAATAGAGCCTAGTGCATTATATTTTTGCTATGCTCATTTCTTTGGCAGCATTTATGTATCCATGTTCTCTCTCCTTGGTGAGACTAGCTTCTATGTTGTTCTGGTTTTATGGTTGTCACTATAATTCAGTCAGCCCACAATCTTAAACTGTTGTTATTCTTGCACTTACTCAAGGTTTTTGCTTCTCTGGAAACCTTAAAACGATTAATTATTAACTTTTTCACGTAAACATACATTTCTTTTTTATTGACAAGTATTTCTTGATTGCAGAGGATAACAAGCACTTTCTGAGGTATTTCAATGAGGTTTGAAAAAACATCTGCTGATCTTAACAATAATATCAAAGATGTTGTTAATATAATTAAGTAACTGATGAAAATAAATGACCTGTAACTAGAGTGAGAATCAGTGGTATGTATCTCACTATGTACAGTAAGTTGTACAGTAAGTGTATGTGTGTGTGTGTGTGTGTGTGTGTGGGCAGACCCAATAACATTTTCATCCTTGGGCTTTATTGTTTTTATCTTTTATTTTCGGTATATCAGAATCAGTATATTCAGCCAGCTGAATCATCTATTTTTTGTTAAAATTTGCATAACATAGTAAACACATTAGTGAGCCAAGGCAACTAATTAGTCAAGTAGCTAAATAGTGCCTTGACATAGCTTCAGCATCTGTGCTATGAGTCTGAGCCACAGATTACTCACTCTGTGTAGCTTTGAATGTTCTCTCCATTGCCACAAGACCTGCCAATAGCTGATTTATCTAGATTGCCCCTAGGTGTGAATGTGTGTTTTAGCATGGTGTCCTGAAAGAGGCTTCAATCCAAGGACCCACCCTACTACTTAAGGTTGGCTCTAATTTTCAGAGGTTATTTGGTGTAATACACTGTGGGATTTTAATCTCCTTGGATCTCTTGATAAACTCCAAGTTTTCGTTGGTTATGTCCCACACAGTGTATTCTATATAAGACCAGGGCTCATCTGGGATTTGAACCCGGGACCTCTCACACCCAAAGTGAGAATCATACTCCTAGCTCAACGAGCCAGG
>JAUCMX010000005.1:21401532-21549731 GCA_033459395.1 Hemibagrus guttatus | reverse complement strand
GACTAACAATGGCATGAACACAAGGATCCCTATTTATAATTGGCTAGACATTAAGGTAAATGGGGAACAGGTGACACAACAGGAATGAGAACAATAGGAAGGGCATGGCACAAAAAACACACGAAGAAGCAGGCTTTCAAGATTCACCTCCCAGCGCCCTCTCCGGGCCTTGCAGGGAACTGTCTTCTTGGTTAGACCCCAGAACAGCAAACACACACACACATGTGTAAACACACACACACACACACACACACCTGTAATTCCTGGAAGAAACTTGGCTGTTTACATGTGTAAACATATTATAAGGTTATAAAATAGACTTTTGGAGGTTATAAAGACATCAGGCGCATGATGTCAGTAAGTAAGCAGTTGAAATTCTTTCTTAATAGTTTTGTGCTAAAATTAATCATTTGATTTACACCAGTTTGGTCATATCACTGGTTCCTAAACGACTGCTTCTTAATTTATATATGCTCTTTCACTGTGCATCTGCTAAAATTAGATCAACAGAAAACGAGCTACAGAACTTTAATGAGAACATTAGTCATCTAAAGTCACAAAGTCATCTAACTTGAAGTAAGGCCATACAGTGCTGCTTGAAAGTTTGTGAAACCTCCAGACATGGTCATTGTTTTTGTGTAAAAAAAAATTAAAATAACCTTTTCAAATGTACATCCAAACCCTAATTTGTAAAGCAGATTTTCGAAATGATGGACACAAAGAAACAAAAAAAAGATATGTCATTATTTAACAAAAGTGGTTTATCTCACAAAAACTGAAAATTTAACTTGTGCAAAAGTATGTGAACCCTTTTATTTAGTACATTGTGGCACCTCCTGTTGCAGCCATTACTTCAACCAAAGTCTTCTGTAGCCACCGACCAGTCTCTCACGTCTGCCTTTTGGGGATTTTTGCCGACTCCTTGCAGAACTCAGCTAGTTGATAGAGATTGGAAGGGCATCTGGCATGTGCCACCCTCTCCAGGTCTAGCCACAATATTTTGATTGAATCAGACTAGGCCAATCCAGAGTACGTATCTTCTTTCTTCTAAGCCATTCCTTGGTGGTTTTGTTTAAATACTTTGGGTCGTTGTCTGTTTGATTCACCCTGAGTTGATAGGCCTGAAAATTCAACTTTCTCTGGATAATATAATAATAATGGAGTCGTCCAGGCCCGGAGGCAGAAAAGCAGCCCCAGACTTTCAAATTTCCACCACCATGCTTCACTGTTGGGAGGAGGTTCTTTTTCCCGGAATTCAGTGTTGGCTTTTCTCCGAACATAGCGGTTTTGATTATGACCACATAAATCTATTTTGGATACATCTGTCCAGAGAATGGACTTCCAAAAGGCCTCTGATTTGTCCAAATGCTCCCTAAAATGGGCAGCTTTGTTCTTTTTTGTGAGCAGAGGTTTCCTTCTTGCAACCCTCCCATAAATGTCATGTCTGTTCAATATTTGTCTGATTGTAGAAGTATGTACATTTACCCCAGATGCTGCCAGAGAGGTCTGCAATTCTATAGAGGTAATGTGTGTGTGATATGTGTGTTGTGGTAATTTTGAATGCCCTCCATTTGTAGATGGTTTGTCTTACAGTGGATGGATGGAGCTGGAATCTTTTGGAGATGGTCTTATAGCCTTCCACAGACTGATGGGCTGTAAAACCTTTTTCCTATTGTTGGTCTTTGTTGGTACACCTTGGCAGTACAGTTGTTAGGATTGTTTCCTCTCTCGTTTTTGTCATTGTTGCCCAACTCCTTTCCTAAGGATGTCTAATTTGACTGGTCTGCTTAACTGATTAATTAAGCACCCAAATGTGTTTCACCTGAATCTATTACCCAATTGACTTTACCAATGCAGCTGGTGGTTCACTTAATTTTGCACATACACTAATCCGATCTTTCATGTAGTTTTTTGGCTACTCACACAGCACTGTATATCAGTAAAACTTTGACATATTGACATCAAAACTTAAACATATGGGCTGTGAGGCATTATTATTATTATTATTATTATTATTATTATTATTATTATTATCATCATCATCATAAAAATTTCAATCAAAAACTTTTTTCTAGACTGTTCAGTCGCAGCCGACAAGAAAAGCTAACAGACCAAACCGTTTGAGTGGCCACTGATTCTTGTAATTGTATGGCAAATCACTCATGGAGCTACAGTATATCATGATAATCATGATGTCTCAGTGTTCTTTGGGGAAGACACAGACGTTCACAGCTAGGTGGTGCCATAACATTGTAATAACTAATAACTGTGGGCCAAACACCTTTTTCAATCCCTAATGCAAACCACCAAAGCTGCAAAATTACTGCAGAATTGTTTTATCTCATGACATCCAAGAAATACAAAAACAAAACAATAAATGTGAAATATCATGTTTCTCAAATTATCCAAATTATCCAAGTCTACATAAAATAAAAAACAATAAATTCTGTTATCCTGCTATACCTGTTATGTATATATACTATACACAGTATGTATACACCAGAACTGGAGTGAAGAAGAAACCAAGTAATACTTGCTTATATGCTATGTAATATTGATTACACTGAAAGGTATGTTACATGAAATAGTATAAATAAACAGTAGATATATTTAAAGGTGATAATGTTTTTTTAAATATGTTTACGTGATATGCATGTCATTGATGAAATTCTCTTTATTCCTCACTGTAGACCTAGAGCAGAATGGGCTTTCTAAAAACCCATTTTTCCGTGCTATAATCCCTGAGGTTCCAGAACAGCACAAGACCAAAGATGGTGAGAATGTGATTAAACATGCCATCCTCAAAGTGCTAGTTAAGGCATTGTACAGTATGTAGTATGCATCTTCATTTGGTTGGTTTGATTTTTTGTTTTTGTTTGTTTGTTTGTTTGTTTGTTTCTTTCTTTCTTTCTTTCTTTCTTTCTTTCTTTCTTTCTTTCTTTCTTTCTTTCTTTCTTTCTTTCTTTCTTTCTTTCTTCACTTACGTATTTAATTGATGGTGATAAAGCTAAACGGGTAAACCAATAGGGGTAACACAGGTTATACAGGTAAACCACTATATGCAAAAGCAAATTATAAAGTATAATGTACATAAGGTTTCAAGCTTTAAACTCTGGTTGTTTGCTAATTCAAGGGTTCTTTAGATGTTTATTGGTTATAGCTTTCTAAAATACTTTTAGTTCACATTGCTTTTTAAAAAGAAACCTTTTGCCATAGGGTTCATACAGAGCCTTTAAGGAGTCACCTAGAAAGGTACCCCACAGAGCCCTTTGGCTATAATAGTAGACTACACATTTTTTTGAAAGAATGGAGCCATGCATGTCTACATAATGATTCTTACTATTGTTTTTGGTTTTCTTTTATGACAAAGAAATAAGACATTCCAGTATCTGAAAATTGTGTATGTCTGTTTCAGGTCATATAAAAATAGTTTTTTCCATGTACTTCTACATTTATAGCTGGAAAGGCTGTATTCATGGAGGACCTGTATGTGATGCCAGAGTTTAGAGGTAATTGTAGTGCCTTTGTTGCTGCTTTGAATTAATAAAATATTTCACACCGTCTTAAAACAGCAGTCCAGAATTTTTTCAACCTGATGTCTGCACTCTTAGTAAAAAGAATCCTTCTAACACCTTAAAAGTACTTCACCTCTGGAAAAAGGTATTTTTTAGGGCCCTACAAACAGAGATTTATTTTTCAGAAAGTAGAACTCAGAAATTCAGAGAAATTCAGAACCATTAACCACCCAAACAAGCCCCTGTGTACATTCTAATTCAGTAATACATTACAGTCTTTCTAGCATGTTGTCAGTTATCACAGGCAATAATTCTGACACATTTCTACTGAGAAAAGAACAAAAATGTACTTTTCCCCCAAAATTTTATCTAAAATATCCAAACTAGCTGTAATTCCTACTAATTTATGTTCATGATTTCATCTCACCCAGGAAAAGGCATTGGCAAAGCATCGATGAGCAAAGTTGCACAGGTGAGGGATGTTTTGTAAATGTTTGTTTTATACAGCCATGGCCAAAAGTTTTGAGAATGACACAAATATTAATTTTCACAAAGTATGCTGCTTCAGTGTTTTTAGAACTTTTTGTGAGATGTTACTATGGTATATTGAGGTATAATTACAAGCATTTTATAAGTGTCAAAGGCTTTTATTGACAAGTACATTAAGTTCATGCAAAGAGTCAATATTTGCAGTGTTGACCCTTCTTTTACAAGACCTCTGCAATTCACCCTGGCATGCTGTCAATCAACTTCTGGGACACATCTTGACTGATGGCAGCCCATTCTTGCATAATCAGTGCTTGAAGTTTGTCAGAATTTGTGCGTTTGTTTGTCTACCCACCTTTTGAGGACTGACCACAAGTTCTCAATAGGATTATGGTCTGGGGAGTTTCCTGGCCATGGACCCAAAATTTCAATGTTTTGTTCCTCGAGCCACTTAGATATCACTTTTTCCTTATGGAGAGGTGCTCCATCATGCTGGAAAAGGCATTGTGCCTCACCAAACTGTTTTTGGATGGTTGGGAGAAGTTGCTGTCGGAGATGTTTTTGTACCGTTCCTTATTCATGGCTGTGTTCTTAGGCAAACTTGTGAGTGAGCCCACTCCTTTGGCTGAGAAGCAACCGTACACATGAATGGTCTACTATGGAATGGATGCTTTACTATTGGCATGACACAGGACTGATGGTAACGCTCACCTTTTATTCTTCGGACAAGTTTTTTTCCGGATGCCCCAAAAAATCAGAAAGGGGATTCATCAGAGAAAATGACTTTACCCCAGTCCTCAGCAGTCCAATGCTTGTACCTTTTGCAGAATATCAGTCTGTCCCTGATGTTTTTCCTGGAGAGAAGTGGCTTCTTTGCTGCCTTTCTTGACACCAGGCCATCCTCCAAAAGTCTTCGCCTCACTGTGCGTGCATATGCACTCAAACCTGCCTGCTGCCATTCCTGCCATTCCTCTGCACTGGTGGTGCCTCGGGTCCCGCAGCTGAATCAACTTTAGGAGACGGTCCTGGCGCTTGCAGGACTTTCTTGCATGACCTGAAGCTTTCTTCACAACAATTGAACCTCTCTTCTTGAAGTTCTTGATGATCCGATAAATGGTTGATTTAGGTGCAATCTTACTAGGAGCAATATCCTTGCCTGTGAATCCCTTTTTGTGCAAACCAATGATGACTGCACGTGTTTCCTTGCAGTTAACCATGGTTAACAAAGGAAGAACAATGATTTCAAGCACCACCCTCCTTTTAAAGCTTCCAGTCAGTTATTCTAACTCAATCAGCATGACAGAGTGATTTCTGGTAAGTGGTTATGCCCCACAGGTAGGTTGTGAGTTAGAGGAGAAAGAGAGATTCTGGAGTGAATTAGACGAGGTGATGGAGAGTATTCCCACGGGTGAGAGAGTGGATGAGGAGTTGATGGACAAGTTTAGAGTTAAGGAAAGAAACTTTGAAGGACAGATGGTAGTGGACTTTGCTAAGAGGATGGACTGTGGTTAACACTTATTTTCAGAAGAGGGAGGAGCATAGAGTGACTCACAAGAGTGGAGGTAGGAGCACACAGGTAAACTACATCCTCTGTAGAAGAGGCAATCTGAAAGAGATTAGTGACTGTAAAGTGGTAGTGGGAGAGAGTGTAGCCAGACAGCATAGGGTGGTGGTGTGTAGGATGACTTTGATGGTCTGTAAGAAGAAGAAGAGGTCAGAGATAGAGAAGAAAACCAAGTGGTGGAAGCTGAAAAAGGAGGAATGTTGTGAGGAATTTAGACAGAAGTTGAGGCAGGCTCTGGGTGGTCAGGTAGTGCTGCCAGATGACTGGGAAACTACAGCAGAAGTGATCAGGGAGACAGGGAGAAAGGTGCTGGGTGTATCATCTGGAAGGAGGAAAGAAGATAAGGAGACTTGGTGGTGGAATGAGGAGTTCAGGATAGTATCCAGAGGAAAAGGTCAGCCAAGAAGATGTGGGACATGGACAGGACTGAAGAGAACAGACAGGAACACAAGGAGTCACAGCACAGAGTGAAGAGGGAGGTGTCTAAGGCCAAGCAGAAGGCATATGACGAGTTGTACACTAGGTTAGACACTAGAGAAGAACAGAAGGACTTGTACAGGTTAGCTAGGCAGAGGGACCGAGATGGGAAGGATGTGCAGCAAGTTAGAGTTATTAAAGATAGAGATGGAGGGGTGCTCACAAGTGAGGAGAGTGTACAGAGGAGATAGAAGGAGTACTTTGAAGAGATGATGGATGAAGAAAATGAGAGGGGGAAAAGAGTAGAAGAGGTGAACTCTGTGGAACAGAAAGTAGATAAGATTAGAAAGGATGAAGTCACGAAGGTTTTGAGTAGGATGAAAAGTGGATGAAATGTTATATTGTCAGCTCACATTAAGGAAGGAGCTCCTTTTATCGCGTGACCGAGCTGTATAGACTTTGCTGAGCTTTGCACTTTTATTCACAACCTTTAACTGCTCAACCACTATACTGGGTATCATGAGTCACTTCACTGATTCGATTCTTTTGAACTATGGATTTAAACGAATCGAACTTCATTTGACTCATTTGATCAATCGTGTGCAGGTCACAGTTTCGAGACAAAATACTTTATGGTAAAATACTTTACTTTATATTAAAATACTTTATGGTATTTTGTCTGTTCAACAATGATTCGCATGACGCCTGCCTTTACATGCACATGAATGTTATATAGAGTTGGCCCACCCTTTGCAGCTATAACAGCTTCAACTCTTCTGAGAAGGCTTTCCACAAGGTTTAGTAGTGTGTTTATGGGAATTTTTGACCATTCCTCTAGAGGCACATTTGTGAGGTCAGGCACTGATGTTGGACGAGAAGGCCTGGCTCGCAGTCTCCGCTCTCATCCCAAAGATGTTCTGTCAGGTTGAGGTCAGGACTCTGTGCAGGCCAGTCAACTTCCTCCACACCAAACTCGCTCATCCATGTCTTTATGGAAGTTGCTTTGTGCACTGGTGTGAAGTAATGTTGGAACAGAAGGCGGTCATCCCCAAACTGTTCCCACAAAGTTGGGAGCATGAAATTGTCCAAAGTGTCTTTGTATGCTGAAGCATTAAGAGTTCCTTTCACTGGAACTAAGGGGCCAAGCCCAACCCCTGAAAAACAACACCTGAATTCAATGATTTGGAGGGGTGTCCCAAAACTTTTGGCAATATAGTGTATCTTCTACTTCACAAACTGACTGGGAAGGGGTCTATTTCAAAAGCATCATATTAAATGTAGCAGACAGATGTGGTGCCAGCTGTTTTGTTGTGTGTCCTTGATGTAAAATTGCACTGACAAATTACATTACATAAAAAATGCCTTTTCAAGACATTTTCAAAACTAGAAACAAATTAATATGTATATTAGCTATTACAATTATTTTTAATAGTAATGTCTAAAAGTACATGAAATGCATTGTACCCAGGAAACATTTACAGACTGTAAGGTAAAGGACATGCAGTAAACATGTGGTTCTCAAACAAATTAAGTCCAAGTTAAGATCTCAGTAACAGCCTAAATGCAGCTTTGGTAATCGTGGGATGTTATTTCCACAAAAGAAAAATCACAGACAGACCTCTGGAGGGTCCCTGGACTCCATTTGAGAACAGCTGTCATAAACAATAAAAAATTATATTTGTTTTTTATTTATAACAGATATCTCCTAATTCCTTAGTCCTTTCCACTCACAATGTTCCTGATTCAGCCAAAGAAATAGATACATTTACTTCCTACTTATGGGGGTCATAGGGGGTCACTTTTTTTGACACAGTGTCTCTACCCACTGTGCCCTACCCCAGAAACACTCTTTGGTTGTCTACTACACCGACAAATTTCCCATCTTGACTGTGACCCTACTGATCACAAATTTACCCACAGCCCCTCTCATGTGCACTCTTCTCTTATTGTTTGTATTAATACATGGAGCAGCCAAAACAACAACAGCAACAAGATGTTACACCTCTGTATTTGTTTTGGTGTTTTGGTGTCTCTTAGCAACAATAAACCACATGATTTCTTGTGAGGTTTTGATTATGCAGCATGTTGTGCAACAAATAATCCCTAGTCATTAGGGTGTGATTGTCAGTCATTCACCACATGATAACCAGTGTTTTAATGAAAAAAAAAAAAAAAAAAAAACCAACGCACCTGCCTGTAGCCAAATGAAGCCTGGATACTGTAATCCTACCTGTCCAACAGCACACTTCTTCAGCTTTGCTCTCTGTGTGACCTGAAAGGGCACTTGCCACTTGGCAGTTATATGGTTAATTTAGAGGTCGACGTGGTAACAGAAGGAAGCACTTGATCTCTAGGTGTAAATTCTCTCAGATATAAAATGTTTTGAATTCAATTTTTACTATTAGAAGGTCCTTTCTTACAATTTTCCCGAACGACATCTAGAATGCCATACAATGACTCAAATTGGAGAAAAACCCTTGGAGGCTTGCGGGACTTCTAGTTCACCCTTGTGCAATCTGTTCTAATGGGTCAACAATGTCCATCCCATTTCTTTCAATCAGTGGTAATGGGCGCAATGGTTCTTTTGGGATTTACCACAGCTGTCATTCGCGGCATGCTGCACACCACCTGTTGACACTTGCTATGGATCTTGAAAACTGGAAAGTTACTCAGTCAAAGTTTTTTTTAATACATTTAGAAGAATACCCAAGTAAGTATTGCTATCAGTGGCCTAGCGTTGGAAATATTAGCTATACAGCTAATTCCCTAACCAGCCATGTTAGTGTTCCACATACAGATTAAGTATAAGAATAAATATAAGGATAAAATGTGTTCTGGAAATGTATTTTCATTTATATTACTGTGTGAATATTTTTATGCAGTTTTCTGGTTATGGGTAAGAAATACACTGAGGCATTATGAGTACTTTGTCAGAACATGCTAATCAGAGCCAACAACAGTTCAAAAACATGAGCTCTGTTAAATTTTTTTCATTTGGACATTTCTTATATGAGTTATAACGATTGTGTGCTATCTATCATTTTTTCTTAATCTGAAACACAAAGTAAAAGCTGAAAGTAGAACAATGTTAGGAACTACATCAAAGCCCTAAATATGATTTACAATGCAGCAGCACGCCTTGTTTTTAAACAGTCCATTAGGACCCACATCACACCCGTCTTTGTCTCCCTCCACTGGCTTCCTGATGCTCACATACAAGACCTTGCCTGAAACAGCACGCCCCTACCTCAACTCTCCTTGAGGTTTATGTTCCATCCCACAACCTGTCATCAATTAACGACTGATGCATGGTACTACCTACTTTACAACTCATGAGGTCCTATTCCAAAACTGACTGTCCTTCAGTGGTGGAATGAACTTTCAACCTCAATTCATACAGCAGACTCTATCAATATATTAAAAAATGGATAAAGACCCACCTCTTCTAACTAACCCCTAATTTGTACCCACTCAAAAATAAATTCGTACACTAACACACTGCTACTATACTATGTTGCCAAAAGTTTTGGGACGCTTGCCTTTACATGCACATGAATGTAATATGGAGTTGGCCCGCCCTCTGCAGCTATAACAGCTTCAACCCTTCTGGGAAGGCTTTCCACAAGGTTTAGGAGTGTGTTTATGGGAATGTTTGACCATTCCTCTAGAAGCGCATTTGTGAGGTCAGGCACTGATGCTGGACGAGAAGGTCTGGTTCGCAGTCTCCACTCTAATTCATCCCAAAGATGTTCTATTGGGTTGAGGTAAGGACTCTGTGCAGGCCAGTCAAGTTCCTCCACACCAACCTCACTCATCCATGTTTTTATGGAACTTGCTTTGTGCACTGGTGTGAAGTCATTTTAGAACACTGTTCCCACAAAGTTGGGAGCATGAAATTGTCCAAAATGTCTTGGTATGCTGAAGCATTAAGAGTTCCTTTCACTGGAACTAATGGGCCGAGCCCAACCCCTGAAAAACAACACCTGAGTTCAATGATTTGGAGGGGTGTCCCAAAACTTTTGGCAATATAGTGTGTGTACTTAGCAAAAAAATCTAGTGTAGTAGCACTACTTGTATTGTCTTCTGCTTAATGTATCGATTTGCTTGTATTTCCTCATTTGTCGCTTTAGATAAAAGCATCTGCTAAATGAATATATGTAAGAACAAAAATTCTGTTACTGTTATTGTACATAAGCACAAGATTATGTGAATGGGTGGTGGTGAGGGGAGTGTATGAGTGTGTGTGTGTAGAGGGGTGTACGAGTGTGTGAATAAGTGCTTGTGGGTGTGTTACTGTGTGAGCGTGTGAATGAATGTGTGTGTGTGTGTGTGTGTGTGTGAGTCAGTCTGTGAGTGCGCGTGGGTGAGTGACGGCATGTTGTTCCTTAACTTGTATGCATTTGCTAGGTAAATCACTTAAAAATCACATTACATAACCATACGAGATTTTTTTAAAAATCCGGTTCAAATAGGGATTGGAAAACCGTCTATTTGAGTATTAATAACAGCCCAGGTAACAGCAGATTTATAATGAGTTAATAATACAAATCATGACAGGACCATTTAGAGTCAACACTCTATACATGACAAGACTTTAAAAACAATTTTAAAAAGATTACATTTGGCGCAAACGTTTGACTCGCTCGTCTTTGAGAATCGCTTGGCTCGTTTAGCCTATAAGAGTTGTTGAAAAAGAACCGATTCTTTTTGCGAGTCGCCTGTTATATTCTCTGAGGACGAGGAAGTGTGGTGTGAGAATATTCAGCAGCACAGGTCTGACAACTCACACAAGCAGAACGTGATTTTTTCAGCTGCTGCCGTTTCAGAGAAAAGTTTGGGCTGTGAATCTGTGGCACTCTCTCACAGACGGACGCCAGTTTCGCGGCTGAGGCTGCAAGAGTCATACTCCGGAAAAACAGCACAAGTGAGCGAGCTCATTCTCTCCATCTGCACTCGCGCTTAAAAAAGGTCTGTGAAGGGTCTGTGCGCTCGGGACCAAACAAAAACCAAAATGTGCACGCACAACGCGTCTGCAATGACGGTGTGGAAAACTGCGGAATGGTGAAATTGCAGCAGCAGCAATAGCAGCAGCCGTGCGTGACAATGCATCGGATAGTGCAGAGGAGGCGTGCTGGGCCGCTCCGTTCCGCGTGGTCGCTGCTCGGTGCCGTGGCGCTCGCGCTCGCCGCCTCCAGCGCCGTGTTTACCGCATGGACGTGGAGACAAACCCGAGACCTGACCAGGTCCGTCCAAAGTCTGCGCGACCGCTTGGATCAGGTAGACTGTCCATCATGCACAGAACCTGCACTTTTCTGAAGTTCTCATTTGACATAGAATCAACTATCCACACTTTATCCCACAAAAATACTAGTTGAATAAGATAAGGACACGATGCATCGCGTACGTGTGTTGATTGTATTACCTTCTAACTGATTTGTTTATTAATGTCTGCAGAAAAATGTGCATTTATTAGAATTGTCCTTTTAGCTCTGTTTGCATAGTGGCTGCGGGGATACTTCCACAGTTCTGTTTACGAGTGTTAGATAAGCAAGCGTGCCAATCTAGAGATAGAGTGGCATTTCCAGATTTTTAGACAGGAGGTGTATCTGTATAGGGCAGTGTTGCATTTTCAGAATATCTTTTTTTTTTTAAAGAAATGAATAGCCGCATCAAAAACTTTAAAGCATTACTTAAGGAATTGCTATAAATGGGATTGAAATCATGAATGTGTGAAGTGCATAGAAGTAACAGCAGTAATATTCCATAATCACCACCTGATCAAAAGCCACCGCCGATTTAAGGGTTTTCCTTCAGGATCAAGTCCACCATCGCTCTTAACTTTCAGGAGCTGGAACCTTAAACAATTTACTTGCCCAGCAGCAGCTTACATTTGTGGCTGTGGACGTGTGTCTCTGGAAGAAAATAAAGCAACGCCGCTGGCCGGTCGGTCGGTAATAAACTCGGCTCAGTGTTATGCTTGATAATTGTGCATCCTGCAGGCCGAGATTCTTCTAGCGGCACTCACACGCGTGTCTGGGCAGTGCTTTAACCGTCTGGCTGCTTAGCGAGGACATTTCGGGCAAAAGCACACATGTTGTGTTCTTGATTATACAAACAGCTGTGGGAGCACTTGTGGGGGTCTGAAGGGGCGCGTTTTTATCGCTCCAGTGGAGAGGCACTGCGAGTTGTGGCTTATTTGGCCTGAGCGTTTGTGCCAAGCCACGTTTAGCGCAATTTACTGGAACTGCTGGTTCACTTGGCGCGCGCATGCGCCCGAGAAGGCAGTCGGAACAGGCGAAGGCAGCCTGTCCAGCGTCTCCTGTAAGAGTGTGTGTAATTATGGTGAGGTGATCGGTAGACTGCCATTCTCGGAGGAAGTGCAATTGACTGCTACACAGTGCAAAGCTGCAGATGTGCATATTGTGTGCGCACACACTCCACTTAAACCTTTTTCTAGTTTAGGACTCAGTGTTTTTAATGCACTTCTAAAAGGGAAAGGCTGTTCTGAGTTTGTAGGGTTCTGTTCAAAGTTCCCAGAGAAGGACGAACTGACTACGCAGTACGCTTTGTTAATGGTTTAATGTTTGGCATTAATGTAGTGCCTGCATTTGGCGGCATTGGTGGTTCAGTGGTAGGTTTCTCGCCTATCATGCGGAAGGCCCGGGTTCTATTCCCAGCCACTGGATGCAGTGTCGGTCCCAAGCCCGGAAAAATGGGAGGGTTGCGTCAGGAAGGGCATCTGGCGTCAAACATTTGCCAAGTTGTTGTGCGGACCAGTTGGTCCGCTATGGCGACCCCGAACAGGGAGCAGCCGAAAGCAACTTTATTTGTAGAAGTCTACAACGTGCCCATGAAGCTGCTGTCCAGTTACAAAAATGTTTCATGCTTGGCATAAGTCCCATCATAAGTACCAGAGTGATTATTAAGTATTTCATTGTCATGATCTTACAAACAATGCACACTTAGAGAAATAGCTGTCCAAAGATATTCTATATTGAGTCTTTTTTTTGAAAGAGAGACCCCTAGATTGGTGCCTTTAATGGTTCCACCAGAGGGGAAAAAAAAAAACCCTGAAGAACCCTTTATGCAGCAAGATGGTGCCTTTGGAAAAAAAAAAAAGTTACATGACGTGTTCACTAATGTGTTTTAATCCATTGCAATGGTAATATGAAACAATATCGCATTTTTCCATATGTGTAACTCTAACAGACACACATGCACACACTTAGAAAGATGCTGATTCAGCAAGCAGACGAGCCAAACATGACTCCGGCACTAACTTTGTGCTGTATAAGTGAATTGAACTAAATGTGCACTAGCCTCTGTGGCATTTGCTTGATTTATGCAGTAAAAAAAAGTCACATTGCTTAAATAATTTTTTGCCAAATATTGCATAGACCTGCTGCATTTCTTCCTCACACAATATGGCTCTTATTAAAAAAAGCCTGTTTGAATTGCTGACAAAGCTTGCATGCCGGTCATAATTTTTTACTAATGTTGTTCTTGGTCCAGCCTCAACAAGGCCGTTGAAACATGCCAGGAATCTGCAGCTTTTTAAAAATAAAAAAAATGTCTAATGTGTGGCAACTAGTTTTGTGGGTGACCTATTAATAGAGGCGTGTTGAAGTGTGTGCCAAGCTCCAGGAAGGGAGATGGTAGTGTTTGTTTGTGTCTGGTTCAGAAAAGTCTGTGGGTTTGATTATTTCACAGGCTTTGCCTGGTTCGAGTACTGGCCACATGAAACCCCAATTAATATCAACACACTCCTCCTGTCTACCCACACACCACATACCACATATTTATGCCCCCCACCCCCTCTGTCTCTCTCTCTGTCAGGTAAATTTGCAGCGCAAGGCTATTGTCCAGCTTTTCCTGGAGAAGAGGGAGCTGCTGGAGAGCCTGCGAGTGAAGAGAGAAGGTACTGAGACTAAATGACTTTGAAACATTAAGAACTTAATGTCAAACAAGTCCTTTCTGGGTAATATATGGTGATCGTATCTAATGACAAAGTAGAACTGGCAAGCACATGGTGTGAAGTTAAAAAGAGAGTGAATTGACACATTGACAAGCATTATAAAAAATGTTTCACAATAAAAAGGTAAAATTATGAAATTGACATCAGGACACATGGGTGCTTCACATTGCTGTTGAGGAGTTAAGTTGTGCAACATTTAAAGCACATTTGAGCATTGTCTGTAAAATATGCAGCAGTTTTGAAACACTATCTAAGGCAACAAAAAAAGAGAAATGCTTTGGATGGTATTTACAGAGCCTTGGACAGCATGGCATCTTGGGTAAACTAATGGGCACATTTCTAAAACCTGCAACTGGAAGCTGGAGGCAACATGCTGAGTGACATGAGAAATTGCAGGTTTGAGCTGGACATGCACCCAGCAAAACCAACTGGCATGAGGGCTGCAGAGGGTTGGCGGTTTTGGGGACATTCTAAATTCAAGTGACCCCATTGCTGAAGCCTGAAATAACCTTAGTTTTTTATTCTGTGCAATTATGAATGCTCTTTGATAGCTCCTGCAATTATGTGATAAAGCATCTGGCAAGTGCAGAAGGGGCATAGTGCACAAACAGGGAGAAACAGCAAGCCTCCTGCAATAATCCAGGAAAAGTGAGAAAAATAAAGATTCATTTATAACAGATAGATGATTAGACACTTATTGAACAGCTGAAATGCTTCAGCAGACACATGATAACTGTGATATCAGAGCCAAAATGCTCTTTTATTTTTTTTTTTTGAAGCTTGATTGTAGTCTTGCCTAAATATAGCAGCCTTCAGGGACAGTGTGAGGCTGCTACTTCACCCAGTTTGCCAGCAATAACATTTGGGTGAAGTGCTTCTCTGGACCTCCTTTGATGTATGGTTTGTGGTCTGAGTTGTATCAGATTGTTTGACCGATTTTTTTAAGGTCTGCTGAGAGCACTCATAAACCCAGATGCTCAAAGAAAAAACAGAACCTTTGGAACATCTATTAATTTATTACCATTGCTGAATAGTAGCCATGGCCATTGCTCTCTCTCTCTCTCTCTCCCCATTCACACATGGAATCTTTACAGCCCCTTCAGGGTCAAGAAAGATCCAGTCTTTATTCTTATACAGGAAAGAAAACATACTGTGCATGACCGTGATAAAACAATGGCTGAAAGGTGTAGAATGGAGGAAAGGGAAGAAAATATTTGACCATCTGGACAGACAATCAAGGCTTTGGTTGGTCAGCAAATGGTACTAGTTTAATCCAGGGTGTTTGTATCTGTGCAGCTGTTCTATTCAGTAACTTGCTGAGGCCTCTTACAGACACCTTGCATCTTATCTGTCCACCAGAATTCATTCCAGAAACATTTATGACTTTTTCCAAAACACTTTCTCCTTTTTTTCTTTTATTTTGCAAGCTGGAGGGACAAAAAGAAAAAATGGAAATGGAAGGAAGGTGGCCTTTCACTTCGAGAGTAAGTTGATAAAGCAGAGTTTTATCTATGTTTAATAACAGACAATTGCTTACTTTATTATCCAAAAGGTTCTCAAGTCGAAAAGGTGTATAATGGAGGATAAGGAAGACAATATTTGAACATCTGGACAGACAATCAGGGCCTCAGCTAATCAAGAAATTGTGCTAGGTTAATCCAGGGTGTTTGTATCTGCACAGCTGTTCTATTCAGTAACTTGCTGAGGCCTCACACAGACACCTTGCTTCTTATCTTTCTACCAGAACACATTCCAAAAACATTTATGACTTTTTCCAAAACATTTCTCCATTTTCCCCTTTGTTTTGCAAGCTGGAGGGACAAAAGGAAAAAATGGAAATGGAAGGAAGGTGGCCTCTCACTTCGAGAGTAAGTTGATAAATTAGTGTTTTGTGTTTTATCTACACATAATAACAGACAGTTGTTTATTTTATTGTCCCAAAAGTTCTTACATCTGCCTCTTGTTTTAACAGTAAGCAAAGATTCCTTCAAAACAGGTAAGACAAAATACATTTTTATGTTAATACTGTGTGAAGTGAAGTGTAGGTTACTAATGTGTGTGTGTGTGTGTGTGTGTGTGTGTGTGTGTGTGTGTGTGTGTATGTTACAGTGGGGACTGAGGGAATCATTAAAGGATGGACTGAACAATACCTGAATATGAGCCAAGCTGTGGAGTATAACACAGAGACAGGCACATTTAAAGTAGTTCGAAGAGGCGTATACTTTCTTTACTGTCAAGTAAGATGCCTCAACTTTTCATCTTACTTTACTTACACATAGATATGCAGTTAAATTTTTGCTTATTGTTATTGTTCTTTTTATTCAACGGCACCTTCCTTCCTTTGAATCATTTTCTTTCCATCCCATCACTCGCTATTTCTCCTTCAGGTGCATTTCAGTGAGCAAGAGAGTCAGTATGTGAAGCTGGAAGTGACTGTCCCACAGGGCCCCTCACTTCAGTGCATGGAGGGATACAGCACCACTCCAACCACAGGTTTTAAACAGTTCCACTTCCTGAAGCCGTGCCAAGTTTCTGGCCTCCTTCTCTTAGAGAAAGGCGCCGAGCTCAAGACTAAGACCGGAAGTCAATTCACCCTGAAGGACTCAGGCAAACATTACTTCGGCCTCTTCAAGGTGAACTAGTGGATACAGCCACACAGTTCAGCCTCGCTGACTGCAACTTTATTCGGAGGTCTACCACAGTCGATACTCACTGGCTGGATGAACCATCTTTTTTTGTTAAAGAATTGAAACATCTGTCTTTTTTTTTTTTTTTCTTAAATCTGACTCATTTGATAGGGTCCATGCAGTCATGGAGAACGGCTGTGACTGAGACGTTGATGTTTCCAGAGGCACCTGGGAGTAGTATAAATGTACACATACTGGTGCCCTAAATATGGTACTAATCAGGATGGTAAAGACTAGGAGACCATGACTGCTGGACAGTTACAGTGGATCTTTTTTGGATTGCCTTGGTTTGGACTTAAGTGCATAAACACTGACTTCATCAACTATGCTTAAACACTGACTTATAGCTTGATAAGGACCTTGTTCCAGACAAATGGCTACCTTCCCTATACAGTGGAATGTGCAGGTTGAACAGAAGGTACTGTTTTGGTGGAGTTAACAAGGTGGACATTACAAGGCGGACATGTGATTTTATCACTTGTTCATTGGAGCAAACATTTGCTCTGACTAACATACAGCTGTCATTGGATCAGTTCAGCTTTGAATTTTGTTTTACCAAATACACACTAAGTATTACTCTGTATATGTCCTTTTTACTGACCTTCACAGACATTTCAACTAAATCTTTAAGTGCCTACTATATTGTTATATAATGTTTTTTTTTCATATGAGTGTGAAAATACAGTACTGATTGGCATGATGTGGTGGTATGTTAACAACTTACAGCACTGCACTTCCATGTTCATTGCTATAGATGAATCTTGTAAGAAAGTCACAATATACTTATGTTGTTTTATACTATGCACATTCAGTTCTTAAAGTTTTCTAGCAGTAAAGTTACAGAATTTATACCAACTTTATTGCATTTAGCCTCATTGGTTAATCGTGTGTGAAAGAACTAGCGTTTTATTTTGAACAACGTATGTTGACTTCTGTACCATAAAAACGACAGTTTAATTAGGTCTGAAATGAAATGTTTGCCATTTTTAATGCACATTGTGCTGATTGGATTTCCTAATCATACCTCAGCTTCCCTTTTGTATATCTGCACCCCCGTTGTTTCCCCATGCCCTCAACTCTCACTTCCTTTATCATCTTGAGTAAATAGCCAAAAAACTTGGAGCAGTAACATATTCCCATTTGTCTCCTCCATCTAGTCCTTCCCCCCTTCTTCCTCTTGCCATTTTTCATTATTTCCACTTTTTGGGGTTGCTCTTTGCACACAATCCACATTTGGATTGCTGCAGGGGTTTCTGCTGTTCACAAACAGCGTCCAAGATAAACTCGTCTGGGTTGAAATGAAGTGTGGAATGGCAGTGTGTGTGTGTGTGTGTGTGTGTGTGTGTGTGTGTGTAAATGTGTGATCAGGGTAACTGCAGTGGCAGTTAATATTTCATGGCTCTTTAGCCTGAATCTGAACTAATATGTACATGGTGTACCTTTTAATTTTATGGACCTTAAACTATCTCTTTGGCCATTAAAATACAGTTGACTGAATATTACTCAAAGCTTTTAAACCGAGCCTGAACGTTCACAATGGCCAAACTGAATGTGTGTGAGGTTGCAGTTTTTATTTGTTATAACTGTCATTAATTGATTTTACACAATAAATAAGGTTAAAAAAAAAGTTGGCAGCAATGCTATGGCTTCTTGTTTACTAGTGTAAATGGTTTTAATGGCCTAGGTTTGACTCATCATGTGTATAACACTAGGCATTGTGAAGAATCATTTATGAGTTCTTTCTTCTAATTATTGAAGGCTGAAAACGGTAATGACGGATAGTAAATTCCGTCCTGTTTTGTTCTACACTAACGTTTCGACATAATAAGAAGCTGTTTGGTTTGCTAAGAATGAACACGGTTTTACATGTTTTTGTTCGAATCTTTATTACAAACAAAACAAAAGAAAAGAAAGATGTATTATTAACATGTTCCGTTCGTCCACCTGGAGTCAAATCACAACATAGCCACTGATTTGGAACTGGTTTGGAACCACAGCTTACACAGTGACACATTTATTAATAAATGAAATGTTGGAAAAGAAACAGACAAAAAATAGAAATACAGAGTGGACAAAAAGTGGTGCTTGATTCAACACTTAAACTCTCCCAATTTTTAGTCAAGCACTGAAATGTAATTTTCTCAGTCTTCACACAGGAGATATGCAAGGGAATGGAGCAAATAAATTAAATTTTCAACTCGTTATCTATCACTTTGAGTTGAGGCCTAGCTAAGGATAATGTAAGAGCAAGCAAGTGCAGAATTACATACTCTGTTCAACTCTTTACAGTTTTTTTTTTTTGCTGTTAAGGCGCTTATGTCGTTAATACTGTGCATTTCAGCAGCCAAAGGTATCAAGTTGAAACGTTTTCAGAGACAACGTAGGGATTTTACTAATCTTAGAATAGATGAATTCGTTATACTGTCAATGCATTTTAGGATTACATGACTGATCCACTGTGTGCAGGTTACTCGCAAGCCCCAAATCTACTGTAGATCGCAAGCTAGAAAGTTGTTAAATGTTCCGAAGTTCGTTCAACCTCTTCGTTGGCTATTATAACAATATGCTGTATATAGAGAAACATCATGGACCAAACATACAAAGAATTATCTTTCTTTTTACCTTATTTTCATTTGGTAGAAGCTTCGCAATTGTAACATCAAGGACGACATCAACAGTAACGTTAACAATAATTATAGGTGCTAGGAACAAGGATTAAAAACTTGAAAAACACAATGAACTGAGCTTAAATATGCAAACAATTCAGAGACAATTCTGTAAAAAGGAGAAAGAGAAATATGAGAAACAAAGTGGAAAGGAGCGCTGAGACTTAGAAAAGAAGTAGGTGATTTTTTTTTGTTGTTGTTGCTATGAGAGGAAGCAAGAGTACAGTGATGTAGAGGTAAAGGAAAGATAGAATGCAGGCAGGGGGGAATTAGAGTAGGTAAAGCACTGTTGAACTTGATATAATAACCATCACGAAGATGACAGCTAAAAAATACTTTCAGATGTTTCTTTTAATGACATGTCATGGCTTAATTCGCATGTGCCAATCAATGCTTGTGTTCCAAAAGCTAAATGCCATAAAGGCCTGTCTATTCCCACAAGAGACCATGGCCAATGCCCCTGTCTTACATGTTTCTCTTTCTTAATCATATCAGGCAGCTCAAAAAGCCAAATATTATGAGGAGTAATTACAAAAAGCAGGAGCTGCATCTTAAAGAAACCGTTTTCATCTCAATAACCTTAACTGTGAATGTACTCAGGGTTAGCTTTACAGATACCTGTATTGAAATGACAAAAAAAACCCTGCTGTTGCTGAGACTGTAGTATGGAACGAGAGGCACAGCTGGATGCATGAATGTTTCCTTGAACATGAAACACATAAGTGAACACATGCTGCTGAAACAAGGGGATGATATGAAGCCTGGCAAATGCTTTTAACACACACATGCAGCTTCATCTCTGATTCAGAGGGAGGCAGGATGCTAATGAGGTTCTGTAGTTGTGTGTGTGTGTGCACAGAAGGTGTTTTGTGTGTCTCTTAGTAAAGTGTGAGCAGTTGGTTCAAGCCAGAATTTAAGCGAGAATAGATAGACAACAAGGAGGGGATTTGAAAGTGTGTGTGTGTGTGTATGGGGAAAGTGTTCTGTTTTGTTTATATAGCCTGTTACACTGGTTTTCATCAAAGCAGTGTTATTATAATAACTAGGTAGTTTGCCAGTTAAAGTTATGTGATGTGTATTCAGAGGATTTTTTTTCACCCCAATTTGTTGTTCATTTTGTTAATTATATCCTGGCCACAACGTTTTTCATCACTTTAGGTCTGCTGAGAGAACAAAAGAACAGCTTGATTTTGTGTGTGTGTGTGTATGTGTGCGTGTGTGTGTAGGGCTGGGGATTATGGCTGGCCTCAATCGTCGATGCAGATCACTTCTCCGCTGCGTTGCTCCCTCCTTCCCATCATAAGCTCTGCCTCTCGCTCTTTTTTGACTGACATTGGAGGCCCATTCAGCACTAAAGAAACACACACACATGGATCACATTTAACTTTTACAGTCAGACAAGACGGATCTAGCTCTTCCATTCCAAAGGACAATCCCTACTGTTTAAATAAACCCATCTTTTAATCATTTCCCCCTTTCATTTTTCTGCCTTTTCTTTTTCATTTTTAATACTTCCTTCTTGTCACTGGCTTTTAGCTCAACATTCTCCTCTCTTCATTTTTTCCAGTTCCTCTTTGATTCCAGGTGTTTGTCTACTGTCCTGCATTGTTTTGTTTCATTTATCTTACAAATAAAACCACTCATGATGAACAAAGCAGTGCACTTCTGTTCACATTTTAATATTGTCATGCATAAAAATCACATCATGACAATAATGTAAAAAATTTCTGACTTGTTTATGTAGAAAACATACACACACATACACACACAATCATTGTGACTCCTGATTCCAAACAGTGAATCATGTCGTACAGCAGCCTGTCAGCACATGTCCAGTGGTGTTACAGTTTTAAAATGAAAAAATCTGAATCTTTTCAAACCTACAATGACTGAGTGTTATGGTGTGAATGAGATTTCAGTCCTTTTTACTCACATCTGTTCTGTTCCACTGTAGATTAGCTTTGGTTTACAAATTATTGCTGTTCTAATACTGACTGGGTCAGATTTATTGAAGGCATTTTATTCAAAGCTTCTTGACTTAACTTTTGTTTTCACACTTAAATCAGCACCCAGGACCATTTCAAGGCTTGTTTGGGGAACAGGCTCATAATCGCAGGTTTGCCTTCACATAGAAAAATTCCTTCTGACACGTGACTCGATTGTGCAATACCATGTGCCACGTTTATGGACACAAGTTTGCATATTACAGGCAATATGTTCCTCTATTTGCTCAAATCTATTATCTTCCTTTGGTACTAACATGCAGCAGGTGAAGAACATTTTTTGAACAACATTCCTTGCCATATAGGATATATTTCATGTTGACCCATGGTCATGAATTGGTGCAAATAAAAAAAAAAGAAATATTCAAATATGGGAGTCTCCTGAGCCATTTATTCATCATTCAGTCAGTGCTTTATCCTGCTCAGAGTGAGACTGAGACCAAAAACCTAAAATGAGACAATAGATCAGAATTTCCACTTTCATTTCCTGGCAACTTTGGTGGCAGATGATCCAGACTTACAGTGAGCAAATTAATTGAAACAGATAAAAGAAAATAACACTAAATATCTGCATTTAGAGCATATGCCCTTAGTGCCTCCAGGGGGTCCAGCGGCAGGATCCTGCGCTCTCATTGCCTACAGCTGAGGTTTGATTCCCAGGCAGGGCGCTAAACCCAGCCACTGAAGAGTTAACTCTCAGTGCTGCTCCCAAGCCCAGATTAAATGGGAGGGTTGTGTCAGGAAGGGCATCCAGCATAAAACCTGTGCCAAATCAAAACATGCGGACAAAATAATCCACTACGGCGATCCCAAACAGGGAGCAGCCAAAACAACAACAACAGCATATGGCCTTCCCCAGATCTACTTACAATTATCTCATTTTAGGCAACTGAGCATTAAGGGCCTTGCACAAAGGCCCAACAGTGGCAGTTTGGTGGTCCTGGGATTTGAAATCACAACCTTCCAATCACTAGTCCAACATCTTATCCACTGAGCTACTTGGCCTCAAATGGCTTGATTGCCATTCTTCACTTGAAGAATGGGTGAGTTAAATTTAAACAAAAGTTGCCATGTTCTAAACACATGTAGACGTAAATACCAGAAAATAAAAGGAAATTCTGATTTACTGTCTCATATTCATCTTTTGATCTTAAACCTAAATGTTGAATCTTGCTGTTCCAATACTATCAGATGGGACTGTATCTTAATGCATTCATAGTATACGGCAAGCACATTATCCACTATATTTTAGTACTAAAGTAATGCTGTAACATAATACTGTAAAGAGATGTATTAGGAAATGGATGACATTGCATTTTGTTACCACGTACTGCAATTATAATCTTTGAACTTATATGGTGATTTACTGTTCAATGCATTAGCTAGTCTGATGTCCTTATGGAAGTTTATCATCCTATTAGAGATTAGATAAAATCATACAATTTTTGTACATCAATAAGCCCAAAATCAAAAAGACCTCAATAAGCTATTCATTTGCACCTTATACATCAGCGCTGTCCAGTTCATATAATAGGGTGGATTATGTGAAATCAAGCAAATTCACAGGTGAGGTTTATTTAGCATTTTGTGGAAGGAGTCTCCAGTATCAACAGCTGTAACTTTTTCTGACACTGAAAATCCTTCTTGGTTTCTCAATAACATGAAAAGCTGCATTTCTTTCTTACAAACTTCAATAAAAAACAAGGCTAGAGGGAAGACTTACATGTATGTTTTATAGCTGCTATAATCAGAGTGCTAACAGAAAGTAACTAGTTTTACAGACATTGTACAACATTAAACATAACTATAAATGAATACAATGTATGATGTGTCTTTTTTATTATAGACAATTAAAACCTGATGCTAAACCTAATCCTCATTGAATACTAATTTGTTTGCCTGAAATACATGTAAAATATACTTCAAAAAAGGAAAGAAATTATTGATATATTTTACACATTAAACACTGCGAGCTTGACCCTGTTTTGTATCAAATCCAAAATCTAATCATCTTCATCTGCTGGTTACAATGATATCTCCATACAAATCGGCTAAACATTCAGTCAATTGTTCTTGAGATATCGTGCTAATGGGAATCTTGGAATGATGGACGGACAACCTGCAAACATAATGCCTCCTCCAGCTGAATAAAAAAAAAATTAACATTGGCATATTGCTGAAGAGGAATACACTTGCTGTTATTTAAAAACATCAGGCCAAATCCTACTTCCCCATCATTGATCCTATTCCTATGACAACACGCTCCATCACATTTTATTCATTACCTATTAAACAAAGATAATTTTAAAATACATTATTGCCTCGGTAATGTGAATGCTACTATGTACGTATTGATTACACTGTACAAAATGCTCATCAGAAATTATGCCCACATCCATTAACTGTACAGTAAAGAAAAATAAAGAAAGGGAACTTATCAACTTGTAATCTGATTCAGACCATTTCATAAACATTCTTTTGTGATTGGCAAAATGAAAAGGAACAAACCAGGGTCTTAAATAACAAGCAAGATTTTTCTAGTCATGTACATGCAGGACAAGGAAAATAACTTATATCTCACATTCAGATCTTTTTTATTTTTTTTTTATTGCACTCTCTCACTCAGCAAATCTGATCCGAGGGCATCAAATACTTGTATTCATTGCTTCACTGCGCAGGTTCTCTCCTGCATAAGCACCTCCTCTCGTTCAGTTATCCAGAAAAATATTCAGTTGGCAGACAGCCTCTATGACCCCTGCCTGTCTAAACAACCACTTCGCTTACACAATTAATCACTCTCCTAGCGGCAATGGGAACGAACCCACACAGAGCATCAGTGTCAAATCTTAACTTCACACCATTCACAAGTGCATGCTTAAAACACACACCGACACACACCTTCTTGTACACATAAAAATGCCTTAAATTTTTTATTTATGTACCTGTGTGTGTGTGTGCGTGTGTGTGTGTGTGTGTGTGCAGTGAGAGTCCTCCCACAGCAGTTCTGCACTGTATAAGGGTCCCACCGGGGGCTGATCTGGCTAATCTGATCTGGCTCTGATCCTGCACAGGAATTCAAGCATCGTCCCTTTGGACTGCTCCCAGACCTGCTTGTCCTCCAAACCAATCGCAGATTCTGAGCCACAAAATCCCATCTAAGGTTTACCAACACTGGAATCTAAGCATGGCGCTGCCATATATTGTAGAAAAACAAAAGTTATGTTCACTTCCCCAGGGCCCTGATTAGATTTGAGGCTACCTGTGTCTAGACAACATACCCCACACCAATATGCCCAAAGGAGATTAATAAGGTCAGTCAGCAAAAAGTGAGATAGGGTTTCATACTGTAAAAGTTCACATAGCTTTGCATACAGAATAAAAAAAAATGTTTAAGAAATGAAAAAAAAATGCTACTTGTCATCGTCTTGGTTTCAGTTCGTTTTTTCTTTCTTTCTTTCTCTCTTTCTTTCTTCATTTCTTTCTTTCAAAGGATCGCTGATAAGGAGAAATAAATCATTATGCTTGTTTCCTGGATTTATCCAGTCCACCACAGAGGTGCAAAAAACTTAGGCTGTCCATCTCACCCTTCAATCCGTGATTCCCTAAAGCCTCTGATCAGGATGGGAAATGTTGAGAAAACAAAACAAACTTGCAATCCCACTCAGAAATTCCTTGGTTTTGACACTATGCAATGTTTCAGTACTCCCTCCGTATGTGTGAAGGGGCTCCAGAGAGAGAGAGAGAGAGAGAGAGAGAGAGAGAGAGAGAGAGAGAGAGAGAGAGAGAGAGAGAGAGAGAGAGAGAGAGAGAGAGAGAGAGAGAGAGAGAGAGAGAGAGAGAGAGAGAGAGAGAGAGAGAGAGAGAGAGAGAGAGAGTGAGAGAGATTTCCACAGGAATTAGGGAGTAAAGGTCCTGGGTACTTCGACATGTGCACTCATTTCTCTTGCCAAGTGAAAGATGAATCCACTGGGGTTTATGTCGGAGAGAGAGATGAAAGTGAGAGGGGGGGTTAGTGAGGGTGAGAGAAAGGCTGTCTCACTGGCTCCCACTTTTCACAGGAAACGGTTGGGTGATTTCCTCTTTTGTCATGCTTGCTCGCTTCACTTTATTCAGACTATTCACCTTGCCTTCTGTTCATATTATTCCTGATGACTTTATTATTTTGCTTTGGCAGCCAGGGAGGTTGTGTGTACCTTAAATTGCTCTCAGCTCTTCCCTCCTTTTCTTCCCTTTTTTCTGTGCTAAGCTGTTTCCTGATAGCCCCTCTTCTGTACCCCTTTCCCCTTTTCACTCTTCCTCTCTCCATTTATCAGGTTTATAACCTTCTCAGCCTGGATTTCTAAGCTTCTTCTGGCTTGATTTCTAACATTTCTCTCTTTCTACTTTCACTCGTCTCTCTCTTCATTCTTTCTCCCTCTTAGTGTGTGTTTTTTGTCCATGGCATCTATCAGTCAGGGTTTTTTGGGGCGGCCGTTGCGAGGGAGGTTCTCCACCGTGTTGCTGAGGCGGTATTTGACGATGATGCTGTGCACGGTAGATTTTGGCATGTGCAGCTCCTGTCCGATAGACCCTTCCGACCTGCCGTCCTTCCAAAGGTCCACCACACGCTGGCGCTGTAGAACGTTGTGCTCTTTGGTCTTCAGGCAGAGTGGGGCTTCTGTGGGGGCACAAAGGTGGCAGACTGTAGACACTGGCGGGGCAGCGAGTGGATTAGCAGCAGCAGCAAGATCAGAATGAGTGGAACAGTATCAGTCCTCAAAATATTCATAGATACATCAGAAGACAATCAGTGGGCAAGAGAAAGGCATGAGGCCTTTAGAATAAAAAAAAAACTGCAAGTACAAGAGGCATCTTCATATCCACACAACTTTAATTCCCAATTTTTTATTTTCATTCCGTGGACACAGCAAATTTTAGTTTGATGTCCTTGTGATAAAATGTGCACAGTGATATGACTGGCTTATTATGTCTGCGTTTTTTTATGTATGAGTTTAAGCCAGAAAACAACAGACATATTAAAATGACTGACTATGTGAAGCTCAAAACTAACAGGCTCCATGTATGTGCCCTATGAACTTTAAATAAAAAAAATCACTCTCGCATATTTTAACAATTTTCACAAAAACTGAATGATGGAAATAGGTTAAGGAGTTCAGACTTTTCCTTCCCATCTGTCTCAGGCTCTTTAACTCTCTCTCCATTTCTCGTCTTTTCCCCCCAATATTTCTCTCTTCTTTTTTTTATTTAGTCTGCTGCGTTTTGAGGCTCTCTTCTTGGCTAAGTTTACATCAGGGTCACCACAGTCGTCTCAATCAGGGCCTGAAGCACTCAATGGGCCCCATGCCTGGAGTATTTTTAGCCCAGTGAGGGGGCAGTGCAGAGCCCCATCTGCCTTTATACCAACCCTGCTTAGAAAAGAGCACATTTTCTCCTGTGTTTCTTTTTCTTTTTCCCCTGGTCTCTTAAAAATATCCCTGGTCTGTGGAGAAAAAATGTTCCCTCGGCTGAGCAATTCCTGGCACGGCTAGGGCAGTGGATCAGAGTAATGACATTTTCAGAAAAAGCTCCATTGCACTAAAAAACGGGGCTAGTGCATCTCAAATACACAATCAGCAGTGCACGGGAACATGAGAACTCTTTTAGGTTCAAAGTGTTCACTGGTTGCATTTGGGATTTCAAACAAACAAAATACAAGCATAATCAATCACATTTGTTCTATGTGTACTCTGAACATATTTATGCTCTTACAAACTAACATTTTCTATCACAGAAAGTTGGACCAGAAGAATAGGAAGAAAAATTATTTAGCCAAAGTTGCTCAGAGGCATTTTCAAATCAAAATGCAACTACTTCATTTAAAACTGTTAACAGATTTACATTTTGCAAAATAATGCAAAACAGATTTTATAATAAAGTATAGATGATTGCATATTTAAGTCTATTCACTTACATATAGCCAATTCAAGAGCTTTCTATGGTTTTATGATTGTATTCAACTGAAACGTTCCAGCATACAGTATATTGCACAGCCAAAGTTTTGACATAAAGCTATGTGATCACATTGTGACCAAAATTACATCTAAAATATGCTATATGCTATATGCCTATATGCTACTGGAGCCAAACACTGGCACCTTGAGTGATGGTCAAGTTAATATTACTATTACTTATTAGCGTAGTAGGTAATATTAATATTCCAAAACAAGGCACAAGCTATACTGTGGATACAGAGTAACTAATTTTATAACCTTAAGTCTATAAACTCATAACATATGTGAATTATTGAAACTTTGAAATAACTTGAGCTGTTTGTTCTGCCAAGCCCTTAAAGAGTTGCATGATGGACATGATCAATAGCCAGAGTGTTGGCTCCTGAACATCTTGCCCTATTTACAACATAATGCCTTAGGCGAAGTTTGAAGGCTATTGAAATATAGCTGGCTATCCATCACCTTCCTCTGGCACTGCGCTGCCACAGCGAAGAGTGAAGTGAGCCACAGATATGGTTGCAGAGCCCACTGGCAAAAAAAGTAAACTGCTTCACTGTGCTGCAGAACCAGGCAGAAGGCTCATCTGATCAGTCCCATGGAAGATGAAGAATGACTGCCTTGACCGTGCTGGAACGCAGAGTAACAGAGCTAGCAGCATACACTGGACAAATGCAACAGAGCAAAGACATGCAGAGCTCAGGAAAGCTTAGGAGACTACAGCTTCCTTATCTACAGAGACAGATTCTGATATACATTCAGTGACTACACCTCTAAGCCTGAAGTCTATGCTGGAGGAGAGTACCTCCACTCAAGTTACGACCTAATAAAAACAGCATGCATTCTGGCTGCTATGACAGATACAGCAACAGAGACTGAGATCTTTACCTCTGTTATAAACACTGATTGTCTAGACGCTGTTACACTAGTGGCACAGACTGATGAAGACCTGCACATAAATCTCTGTGGGATGCAGCTGAATATAAAAGAGCTGGCATGGTATGGCAAAGATAAGGTGCTATAGTTACATTGGGCACAGATGCACCTGCCCTTAATGAAACACAAATTTGCATCTTATCTGCCATAACTAAAGTATTTGTTCAGTTAATGTTTTGCATGGCTTGCCCAATTATGCAGCTGGATCATGCAGCTAACACTTTTGACTGCAGATATGCTGGAAATCTCCAGCTTGGAACGAATTAAGCTGAACAGGACCTTTTGAACTACACATGTCAGATATAATAATAAGTGCTTACAAAGATGATTGATGCTGACCATAGATCTTAGGTATGCATTTCCACATCTCAGTTGCTATGAGATACAGCATAGTGGCCTTTATTTGTCACACATACATTACTGCACAGTGAAATTCTTTCTTCACATATCCCATCCTTGGAGGGTTGGGGTCAGAGTGCAGGGGCAGCCATGATGCAGCGCCCCTGGAGCAAGAGGGGATTGGAGGCCTTGTTTAAGGGCCCAACGGTGGCAGCTTGAACCCTTCAGATTGACAACCCAGAGCCTTAACCACTTGGACTACAACCTCCCCATATTCCTCTATTTTCACAACAGCAGCTTGTCCGTTCCTTTCTTTTGGGTTATTTTTGCACACAGGGTGTTTACACAGTAGTTGTGAGTTATCTTAGAGCACTTGTGCATATTTTTTTTTCATAACAGCAGGTGTTTAGACAGAAAAATGGCCTGGTCTCACCATTAAGTCAATCAAAGATAGTGCCATGGTAACATATTACAATCAATAAATATATCAACCTATACAGAGGAGAATGTTCCCAGGCCAACCCTGGGTCCAGTCAGGGTTCTCACAGCAAGGACTGTCTGGAAGTGACTGCTAGTTTCTATGCATTGGGGAGTACCATAAAAGTTAACTCATTGGATAAAGAGCACAATATCAGCACTGAATCATCCTCAATAAATCACAGTGTCAACACTTGAGCCATTTCCTTCTCTGTAGCCTAAAAAACAGTATCAACACCTGTTCCATGATACACAGTTGCCACTTGCCCAATCAGTCCATAATGAAAGGAAGTAAAACAGAAGGATACGTATGTCACCATTGTACGACAACAGAGTGGAGAACTGTCAAGCCACCTGGGTCACTGGGATTGACAAGAATAGCCAGAGGATAAGTGTGACATAGAGAACTTTTTGGGTCACAGTCACAAGGTGATGAATTTTATTGGTACTCATCAAGGAATCAAGTCTTCAAGAGTACATCCAAAGGAAACCATCATGGAGGTCTTCCATTAAGTCATAGAACCATAGTTAGATATGAGATTCCATTACCAGGGTTCAAAAATATGGAAATATGAAAACAGGTCTGTTCACACGTTGAAATAAAAGGACGGATATGCTATACAATGCATTCCTTCTTGTTCTACCCTTATTTTGGTGCTTAATGCCAAGTTTTGCCGTGGTCTTAATATACTAAAGTTCTACAGGACATTGGGACTAGGTTAGGAAACACTGCTTTAAAAATGGTAAATGTGCAAGTTCTACAGTGTCTATAGAGCCAAAGTGCATTTGTAACTAGAAATTAGATGTGGAAGAAGCTATATAGATAATAAAAGAGGCAGCATTTCTTTGTTCATTAGTTAGCAGGAAATGTCAGCAGTGAGTTGAATTTAATCTAGATAAGCTGCTATCTACAATCTCACTGAAAAGGTCCACATATATGCCTTCCCAGAACGTGAAAATAAATCGAATAATCTGGGACAGACAAGTGAAATGCTGATGGAGAGGTGTGGTGAGGAAAACTAGAATTCTTTCAGCACTGCTGAAACCAAAAGGGGGAACCTATAATCATAAAAACAAACATAGTACAAGTTTGTTTAAATGCATGCCATATTAAGTCAAATCACTTGCCAGACAATTTGGCAGATATTTTAAGGTTGTAAGCCTTTTATGCACAGACAAATGATCGGTGTTCCTGCATCCTAGACCTCATTTGTTTTATGACATTATTAAATGCATTCCTTAGCCCTGACAAATTGATTGTCAAGGTGACTGACAACATACTGTTGCAGTATAATTTACACTTTTTACAACCCTCTTCCATATTTTTCAAAAGTCAAACTCTAAAAGCCATCAAAATGTACTAAAAAGTACATAAAACTAATGTGTGTGTGTGTGTGTGTGTGTGTGTGTTACTATGTTCTGTGTGGATTCAATATATTTCACCCATCAAATCTTGTGGGGAACACAAACACTCCGCAGTTCTAAGGGCACAGCAAAATTCCACGTTCACTAATATTTGCTTAAATTAGTGAAATTTTCCTTTAAATTTCATTTCATTACAAACAAACCGCTCATTTACTGAACAGTCAAGGACATTATTGCTATGGTAGAAAGGAAGGTTTTAATTGGCTGCAATAAAGATCATTTGCACATTTGAGCTTCATCCTCAAAAAAATAATTTCAACCCAAATACAAATCACATTAAAAATACTAAAAAGGTTTGATTAGACTGATTAAGGTTTGATTAAGGTTCACTATCTTTGCAGTTTATCAACATAATATCTAAAGTAGTTCTTTCTGTAGGTTTATAGAAGACCAGGGTTGAAGAACAAACTCCAGCTCTGATCAAATGAACCAACCTGTGATGAACGACCTCTGTATGAATGGAACAGCAGTGCTCACCTGATATGAACGAGCCTGGAGGCATCTGGCTGTAGTTGGCTGCAGCCAGAGCCATGGCTGGTGGCGCTGGGGTGAAAGGGGGGCCGTAGTTCTGTGGAGTTGCATATGGTCCAGGTGGGATGGGCTGGACAGATGGAGAACCATGTTTGAATAGTTTACTTTAAAAATAACAGGTGAAGTCAGGTGTGTTCATGGTGCATGTGTGTGAGCATTTACCGGTGGTGTATGTGTCTCATTGCCCTTGTTGGCCAGTCTGCTAAGGATGCTCCTCTCAGACATCTGCAGGCGTGCTGCAATTGGTGGGACTCTAGACAGTGTAGCAGGAAGCCGCGTTACATCAGCTTTCATATCGCTGAGCAGCTCCTCCAGTTGGTTGAGAACTGCAATTAAACATTTGTACAACATGATCAGAAAAGTGTTGAAAGGTGTGTATTCACTTTTATTTTCAGTGTTTTTCTTTTAAATTGATGCTGTCAGCTTTACAGTGCAGTTTTTCAGAAATCCAGACAAGGATTTAGACTTCTGATGAGCAAGCCAGAGGCGACAGCAGCAAGGAAGAACACTGTGAGATGACATGAGAAATAGAAACATGAGAGGAACCCCACTACTAGTACTATTTATGTTGAAGAGTTCAGTATGGGAATCAGAGACTATATGATTACAGCAGCAGTTAATTGGTACAAATCATGTTATCTACAAAAGAAAGTTTGGACTTTATATCTGGGCAGAACTGGATTTGAGAAGTATTAATAGCAGGGGACTAATCACTGATTAATAACTGAATTATCAAAGTAAGTCACTAACGTGTAGGAAATCAAAATTAGTCAAGGCATGGCTTTAAATAGTAAAGTTTCATATAAATACTAAATTAAAATTAAAACCTCTTTCTCATTTCATTTTAAGACTCTCTATGAATATAGTAATGTATTTGTATCTTCTGCCAGTTAGCAGGAATTGTGATGAGTCATCTAGCTTCAACCCTCAGACCAAACCCCATGCTGTGCCTTTAAGAAAGTGTATGCAATTATGTCTGTTATTATTATTTACAGTTATTACAGGGTTTAAAAAATCTAAGAACAAAGGTAACTAAGCTAGCTATTGGTGAGATATGGTAAGTGAAATCCTGTTAGTAAGATTAAGGTATCCTGACATTACCTGCTTGTCTCTAATTCGACTCACTTAACATGTAAATGTACAGTATTTTTTATGCCCATATTTGTATTTAAAAACACAATTTTGGCACAAATAAAGGTTTGCGTGCAGATGCCATGCCTTTGTGTATATGAAAATGCAGGTTTGTCACTGATTCAATGAAATAAAATCAGCTTTATGATGCAATTCCTTTAAGACCACCGACAACATTGTGGATGTGTTTTTAAATCCATCGCTTGCAGGCTAACCCTTGTAAGCTTGTCTGATAAGGTATCACAGATGTTTTTTTTATGTCTTTTTTTTTTTTTTTTTATAAAAGATTAAAACTCTTGCATGTTAACATTAACCAAAGAAATGCTCCTGATCCTCCTTGCCCAGTGTGGAGCTACCCATCATTTGTGAAGCTAGCAGTGAGAAGACAGCAGGAAAGTAGTATTGCTAGTATTCTCATTTCCTCTGATGTTATTAACTGCTGAATGACTGAGGCACGATTCACACAAAAACAAATGGAGCATATTATTTCCACTCTGTTTAAATAAATTCTTGATTACTTTTGTGCATTCTTGACAGCTAGTATAAATCCAGTGATGCTGTATCAATTGTATGCTGCACAAGGCACTCAGGAAAGCAAAGCCTTCAAAACCCAGCATGGAGATCATTACAACTTGAGCAAATAAGTAAAAATAATAATTATATATATTACAAAATATTGAATCAACACACTCCCTAAACCTCTCCACATGCTGCACTTTATTCATTCATTCATTGTCTACCGCTTATCCGATCTACTCTCGGGTCACGGGGAGCCTGTGCCTATCTCAGGCATCACTGGGCATCAAGGCAGGATACACCCTGGATGGAGTGCCAACCCATCGCAGGGCACACACACACTCTCATGCAATCACACACTACGGACAATTTAAAGATGCCAATCAACCTACAATGCATGTCTTTGGACCAGGGGAGGAAACTGGAGCGCCCGGAGGAAACCCCCGATGCACAGGGAGAACATGCAAACTCCACACACACACATGGCGGAGGTGGGAATCAAACCACCAACCCTGGAGGTGTGAGGCAAACATGGTAACCACCAAGCCACCGTGCCCCCCTGCACTTTATTCACTTAATTATATTTATTTTATTTATTCACTTAATTTTAATGTAGTTATTTATATGCACAGTCTAAGGAGGAGAAGGCCAGGTTTTTGTTTCACTGCATGTTTTATACTGTATATAACTGTGTATGTGACAGAGAATCATAAATCTTCAACCATAAATTACTACTAAACTCTACAAGAAATGAGAAACAGCTTAAAAAATTGAACAAATTCTTACTTTGTATGTTTTAACACACACAAAATAACTTATTGTAAGCTGTATTTTGTAGGTAATAACCTGCAGTTTGTTTGCATTCTTTATATGTTCACTGATCAGCCTGTTGTGGTTGTCATTAAACGAAAACTGCAGTCAAAGCAATGGTCAGGTATAAACCTGCTGCTTCATTTCAAAGCACATGTAAACAGTCCCAGAGCTGCAGGTCTCATGCAGAAATAGCTGTTGTTTTTGTATGAATATCTATTCATGTAAATGCATCATCAATACATCAAAGATCTGTGGAGCTGCCCATGTGTGTACTGATGAAGCCTGATTAAAACACAGTAAGCTTCTAATCAGTAACATAATGTGTGTGCAAGAAGTTGTTTCTGTTTTACTCTATTATTCAACATCAATATTATAATGTTTCGTCCTTGAAATGAAATAGTGTTTCATCTGGTTTTGTGGGTTATTTTTGGTAATCTGAGCCTCCTAGACTGGCCTTGGCCACCTCCTGGCCACTCCATTTATAAAGCTCTGGAATTGCAACTTCTCATTATTTAAAAGATTTACAGCGGGTTTAACTTTATACCCACTCTTCAGATTCCGCATGCCAGTTCAAATGTATATGCCAGATTGTGATTTGAAAAATTAGATAAGTATTTAAGCAACTCTCCAGCAAAAAGCAGCATGAGTAAAAGTGATGAGCCAAGCAAAACAAGAGCCATAAGTGGCTTGTTTGTCTTTGCCGATTAAGATAGCATACAGAGCTGTGGTTCTCAGAATATTTTTAGCTGAAAATGCCTTTTGTGGATGTGAGTGCTCTCATATCTTGGGGATGTTGTGAAATATGGCTTTCTTCCAGAAGCAGTGTTTTCGTGGATATTCTCCAAGTGTAGCCACTTGCAAACACAAACTTACAAAAGCCACTGCTGATTGAGTTTTAGGGGTATGTTTTTCAAATCACATGGCATAAAAACCTGTTGTACAGATAATATGCACGCACATAAATACTCTCCTCACCCTTGTGTAGGACGGCATTGGCAGGTTTGTTTCCTGCAAGTGACTCTTTGCTGAGGTGTTGGTGTGATTCTGCCAGACACTCCACCTCAGCGAAGCGAGCATTCAGAGCCATGGCTGGGTGAGTGGGGTCCTGTGTCATGTTAAGGTACGCCGCTCGACGCAGCTGCTCCTCAATCACCAACGCCTGCTCTAATAGCTGAGAGAACAAGAAAATCGGGCAGAAAAAGATGAGAGGAGCTAAGACAGAGCAAAAAAGAAATAAATTGGAATACAAGGAAAATACTTCAAGGCAAGCAAGCAAGAAAGATTCATTTATACACACAGAGTTAAAGGAAAAACATGCAAAAGTGGGAGTGTAGCCAGGAAATATATGTGAACTTCCTGGATAAAGCTGACAGTGAAGAACTGAAATGGAACAAATTAATTTTAAGTGAGATTTATAAGGAAACGTAAGCAGATAATAAGCACATGATGCAATAACTGCAAGGATAGCACTTGTATTTTATATTATACAAAGAAAGTTCGAGAGGTAGGAAAGAATGAGGATGTAGAGAACGGGATATGAAACATGTAGTGGAGCAAAACACTGAAAAAAGAAAAAAAAAGCGTTTGTGTTGCACAACAGTTTGTGTCAGCATGTTGCGTGGGTCTGTCATCACACACTGAGGAATGAATTAATTCCTGAAATAAAGATATTTACTTCAGAATGACTACTGAATGACTACTGTTTGAGTATATGAGGTTTAGAGTCATTTTAGTGTAGGAAATGTCCTCTTCAGTACAGTAAGGGAAGTGTGCAGTTGAGTGACTAATTAAAAGCTTTGTGTTGGCTTGGTTTGGGTCCACATGTCACTGTAGAGGGAGGAGTCACTACAAATCAGTACAAAGTTATGCTGACTGATCGCCTTTAATGTAGGAATAAACATCTCCTATCTTACTAAGAGTGGATGATAACACCCCTATCAACAGGGCACGAGGGCTCATGAAGCTTCCTGAGCATGAAAATGGTGTAAATCACATGCTGACTTACAAACTGAGTCATGAGAAAAAATAACAATCTCATCTTTTCATTTCCTTATTTATGTTACGCAGCCATATAAGAAATATCGCTATGTCTATAAAAGCAGATTTTGTCTGTGAATATTTAGAGATGTTATCAGGAGACAAACCACATGCTTTTTAGCCATTTTCACTATCCTGACATACTGCATTAGTATAGTTCACTAATAAAAATGGTAAACAACCCAGCATTGTGTCTCAAATTACATAAATACATGCTATGCTCAACTGCTACTTAGTACTAACACTAACCACTTTTCCTATGACATTTTTTTCCTACATTTTTTGGGAGATTCTGGACTGATGTGTTAGACAGCACTCTGCACTCAAAACACCACCCACAAGGGAATATCTTTTAGAAGAATGCTGTTCATCCCTCCAGTATAGCTCCAGAGACCCGAATCTGTGCTGAACAGAGAAGCTGTTCCAGCATAAGCCTTATAAAGACACTTTATTTTGTTTCTTCCTTGAATTTGTGTGTCCTTGAATCTGTGTTTCTTCCTTGAATCTGTGTGTGTGGTTATGTAGAGTCATGCATACTCATCAAAATGTAACCAAAATAACTTGCTTAACTCAAGTTTCAGAATATTGCAATGACTGACATCATGTTGACTGGCAAACATTTCTGTGTTTTCATGTTCACCTTAAATCTCCTGGCCAGGAATTTGTTCTTCATCTCCAGGAAATTGCCCTTGTTGGCTTGGGACTTGAACGGCTCATTGACGATGGCGAACTGGGGGTCGTTCTGAATGTCTTGCCATCTAGCATAGCCATGACTGTTATGGGTCAAAGGTCAAGGTTTAAACTGGATTCTGTCCCATGACCTCTACATTGCCACATACTGTCATCCTACCACGTTAAAAAAAACCACATTTGTCATTGTCACAAGGCTCCATGTGACATATGTAGGTGTACATGACACACTGATTTTAAGGCCATAAGGTCAGTGAGCATTTGCAAGGATACAGTACGATGCCAGCCAACAGCCAGAAGTCGTGCCTCCGATGCCAGATCTCATTCATTTTGCCAGAGGAGATTGCTGCTCGCTCCTCATTCTGCCACAGTGTGTGCAATTCTACAAAAAGACAACAGATATGCAATGAGAAAATATTGTATATATGCAATACAACACTGCCTAATGAGGAAAAGTATCCAAAGTGAATCAGGCAGCTGCATATTACTGCTGATTATTTTCAGTGCAACGACTGATAAACTTTCCAGCGTTACAAATGTGCCTGTGTTTATTTTGTCAGGATATGTGCAGCTCCACTCCAAGCTGTACTAACACTGAGCCAGTGTTTGTGTCAAATGTTTTGCCAGCACTGGGGCACTGTGTATAAAAGCTCATGCTGGGCTCAGGTTCTCCAAATCATCGGAGTTAATCTTAACCAACAGAGAATAGACTCTTAGCTTGGGTGCTTTGGGCAAAAGTCACAGCAGAGCTGCACGTTTGCAAAAATATTTACAGAATACAGAACGGTCTTATCTGGGTAAGTTTTACTGATGTACACAACAGTTTGTCCAAGCAGTCAAACCTGCCACCTTCTGTGTTAACAAGATTTGCACTGCTGAAGTAAATTACAAATTAGGTGCAGTGGATGATAAACTTGTGCAGTAAACTCTAGTTTCTACCTGTAAATCCTCCATCTGCAATGTTGAACATGAAGCGAGGACGCTCAGCTGGTTTGCCGTTCCCCTTGGCTATCTCCTCCTTCTGGTTTTTGACCTCTTTCCCAGCATCCTTTTCCATCTTGCTTTCATCTACAGCCAGAAAAATGAACAGAAAGCAATATAAATGACGGTTTTATGTTGTATATAATGAGGGAGGTTAGAGATGGTAATGATAAGTGACAGAACTCTCCAGCATTTACCGTTCTTAACATCCTGCACTTGGCTGTCTGCTTTCTCCTTCTTCTCTGCTGATTCTACAGGAACAGGTGCCTCCTCGCTTTTTTCTTTCTCTTCCATGACTTTTTCACCTGTTCCATCCTTTTCACTTTTCTCTCCTTTCTCTGCTGCAGTAACAAAAATAAGAATGATGACTAAATTTGGTATACTACTTTGACATCTAATCAGTCTCCTAAAAGAAATATTCTGTCTAATACATCTATAGTGAATACTGATCATTTCAACAAGCTGGCTTGTATTGAAAACCGAAAGAATTTACTTATAAAATGTACAAACCCGATTCCAAAAAAGTTGGGACACTGTACAAATTGTGAATAAAAACAGAATGCAATGATGTGGAAGTTTCAAATTTCAATATTTTATTCAGAATACGACATAGATGACATATCAAATGTTTAAACTGAGAAAATCTATCATTTTAAGGGAAAAATAAGTTGATTTTAAATTTCATGGCATCAACACATCTCAAAAAAGTTGGGACAAGGCCATGTTTACCACTGTGTGGCATCCCCTCTTCTTTTTATAACAGTCTGCAAACGTCTGGGGACTGAGGAGACAAGTTGCTCAAGTTTAGGAATAGGAATGTTGTCCCATTCTTGTCTAATACAGGCTTCTAGTTGCTCAACTGTCTTAGGTCTTCTTTGTCACATCTTCCTCTTTATGATGCGCCAAATGTTTTCTATGGGTGAAAGATCTGGACTGCAGGCTGGCCATTTCAGTACCCGGATCCTTCTTCTACGCAGCCATGATGTTGTAATTGATGCAGTATGTGGTCTGGCATTGTCATGTTGGAAAATGCAAAGTCTTCCCCGAAAGAGACGACGTCTGGATGGGAGCATATGTTGTTCTAGAACTTGGATATACCTTTCAGCATTGATGGTGCCTTTCCAGATGTGTAAGCTGCCCATGCCACACGCACTCATGCAACCCCATACCATCAGAGATGCAGGCTTCTGAACTGAGCGCTGATAACAACTTGGGTTGTCCTTGTCCTCTTTAGTCCGGATGACATGGCGTCCCAGTTTTCCAAAAAGAACTTCAAATTTTGATTCGTCTGACCACAGAACAGTTTTCCACTTTGCCACAGTCCATTTTAAATGAGCCTTGGCCCAGAGAAAACGCCTGCGCTTCTGGATCATGTTTAGATATGGCTTCTTTTTTGACCTATAGATTTTTAGCCGGCAACGGCGAATGGCACGGTGGATTGTGTTCACCGACAATGTTTTCTGGAAGTATTCCTGAGCCCATGTTGTGATTTCCATTACAGTAGCATTCCTGTATGTGATGCAGTGCCGTCTAAGGGCCCGAAGATCACGGGCATCAAGTATGGTTTTCCGGCCTTGACCCTTACGCACAGAGATTGTTCCAGATTCTCTGAATCTTTGGATGATATTATGCACTGTAGATGATGATAACTTCAGCAATTTTTCTCTGAGAAACTCCTTTCTGATATTGCTCCACTATTTTTCGCCGCAGCATTGGGGGAATTGGTGATCCTCTGCCCATCTTGACTTCTGAGAGACACTGCCACTCTGAGAGGCTCTTTTTATACCCAATCATGTTGCCAATTGACCTAATAAGTTGCAAATTGGTCCTCCAGCTGTTCCTTACATGTACATTTAACTTTTCCGGCCTCTTATTGCTACCTGTCCCAACTTTTTTGGAATGTGTAGCTCTCATGAAATCCAAAATGAGCCAATATTTGGCATGACATTTCAAAATGTCTCACTTTCAACATTTGATATGTTATCTATATTTTATTGTGAGTAAAATATAGGTTTATGAGATTTGTAAATTATTGCATTCCTTTTTTATTCACAATTTGTACAGTGTCCCAACTTTTTTGGAATCGGGTTTGTATATACTTATAGTATAAGTATTATGGGACAGTTGTCGGGCTCCAATATACATTTATGCAAATCTTTTGATGAATGCGTTCATAATTTTTCAAACGTTTGAAAATTACATTTTAAAATATATAACCATAAACAGAGAAGGGAAATTGCAAACTGCAATTACTTTGTTATTATACTTGTGTAATTTATTCACATTAAACGTTTGAATTTTAATTTCTACTTCACTATATTTCTTTATGATCATACATTTGTAAAGTCATGTTTTTTTTTTAGCATTGGACAGCTTCAAGGAATTATAACTTAAAGCTATAAATGTAAACTACAATCAAAATGACTATAATAATGAGACAGTTTGTATTGTGACAGTCAGCTATGAGCAAATTTGAGACCAAAGTCTTTTCTAAATCCGTCTTCTACTTTTACTTTCATATCTTATGTAATGTTGTATAACTTTATACTTTTACCAGAGTATTTATTAAGAGGAATAATTGCATTTTTACTTGGTTTAAGAATGTTGTTGTGTTACCATCAACTGCCTTTAGCCTCCATTGTATGTTGAGCTTAAGTTTCTTTTTTATCAGTAGAAGCAAAGATATTAAAATTGTTGTTCATATGTAATGGATAGAAATTATGTAAAAATAAAAAAATAAATAAAATAAAATAAAAAAATAAAATAAAATAAAATAAAGCTGATGTATTTTTTATTTACACCATGTAGTGTGTTTTTATGCACCTGGCAAACTACCTCGCTTCTCGTCTTTGATTGCAGGAAGCTCTGATGAAGATTCGTCCTTAATTTTTTCAATACCAGCCTCTTTCTTAGGACTCTCCTCCTCTCCACCCTTCTCTTTCCCACACCTTGCCTTTGGTGAGGATGGTATGGTGTCAGATGCTTCTTTTGATTTGGAGTCTGCTGTGAGCCCTTCAAGTGGCTCAGGCTTTTCATTAGGTGCAGTATCTTGTTCAGTCTCCTTTAGAATTGAGAGACAGGAACAGAACATCTCTCACTGTGCTACATTTTGTTAAATACATATACATGCACAGATACTCAAAACCATGTGTTCAACTAGCGCTTCACTCCTATACTAACTCACACAGTTTCTTACACACTTACCTCTTTAGTTTCTGTAATGTCAGTGTTTTCTCCTTCTTTCCCCTCGCTCCCTTTATCCTTCTCCTTCTCTGCATCAGTCAAGCTCTCTCCCTCTTCTTGTTCTCCCTCCTTTCCAATCTTTTCTGGTTTCTCAGGTGGAGAGGGTGTGGCTACAAGGTCACAAACCAAAATCTTGTCATGTGTCTTCAAGTGTCTAAGTTTCTGTGCATAATCATCATGTTTATATGCAGGTCATGTTTGTCCATATGTGCACTCTGTGGGTAGGTTTATCATTTACTGACAAGGCTGCATAGAATAGCATCTGTTCATCACAATACAGGTCTTTACAATAATAGCAAAAGTGAACAGCATGTCCAGAAAAGGCTTCCTGTAATCTGTATAAATGTAATCATACATCATAAACAGAACCATCTGTACTAATATGTGGCTAAAAAGAGAGGATGAATGAGCTCACAAATTAATAGCATACAGCGCTTGATTTTACTCATTACAGTCTCCCTCTACCCTCTTGTGGACAAACACTACAACTGTAGCTTCATGATTATGAAATTCCATGTCAATCTCTAGTGACTGTGTATATTACACTGTGCGTGTGTATGTGTATGTGAACTAGTATGGACCATGGACCATGGACATGGACATGGACATGTTCATTCTGTGTGTGTACCTGGTTTTGAGGTGCAGGGTGTGTTGTTACAGCTCTGCTCTGGAGTTGGTGTAGCTGTTTTAATAACAGGTGAGGAAGCTCTTGAGGATTTCTTAGAGTCCCCAGTGACTTCAGGCTTCAGCTCAGGCATACTCCATTTTCCATTAATGTGTTCAAATTCCTGAACCTGCACACACCAGCACAGGAAGCACCTCTGTCTTTAACATTTCTGGAAACTCCATTATTTGGCTAGACGTCTTAACTGTTTCACTGCTTTGTTTTCCACATATTTGTTACAAATTTTATTTATATAACAGGAGCTTAAAAACAAATGAAAAAATACTGTTATTCATAAACATAACATTGCACAACAATGACTAATGATCATCACAACTGTTTTGCTTATAATTGAAATTATGCATATTTATTATAATGATTGCATTTTAGCAAAATCAATAGAAAATAGAATGTTGTTTTATATTGCATATTAAGAGCATGTATTCTTTGAATCTACACATCCTGTTCCTTAATAACATCAGTTAAGTGATTTTTAAATGCTATATATAAACACAATCTATTAATTAACCCACACACTCAAACAAGCAGTATATAATTAATTATTCAGTACTACAAAGAAGTAACTTCTATGATCTGATCTTGTGGAACATATAAAGCTGAGTGAAGGAAACTCAACACGTACTGGAATTCTACAAAAAATTCTTCTTTCCTTACTGGTACTGTATAGTACATTTTACAGTAATACACTGAATTCTTCCAGTATGCGTACTAGGCATGGGTATGAGCCTAAAAATAAACAAGGCAGACCTTTTTTTTCACCAGGCTCATGACTCCTATGCGGGTCAGCACAGGCTGCCTGCACAGACCTTCCCTCGGCACGCCATCGGCAAATGTCTCTGAGCCATCAGCTACCGGCTCACACAAGTGCCTCATGAAGAGAGAAACATATGCCCTGCAGAGAGAGACAGACAGACAGAATGAGAGTGAGAAAGCACACACAGAAATGAGCAATCACTTCTGAATGCAATGTTGTTCTTCATCGTTTCCATTCAGTTACCATAAATCCCTGTTCATCACTGATTCTTACTTGAACTCCTTCTCGCTTTTGCCACGCAGGTCTCGTACCAGCCACTGACAGGAGAAAGCATCCTGAGAAGGCATACCCCATCTCATCACCGCGTTCAGGAAGGCTTTCCTCTGACGTGTGTTAAAGCCCAATACCTATAACACACACAAACGCACACATTACACAAACTGCTAATTAAATAGTTCTACAGTTTAACAGTTTTTTTAATTCATTACTCAAATGCGGGGTAAATTAATGTAAAACATCCAACTATTAAAAGTCTGCCTACAGGGCTGGAATGTATGAAGCTTCTGATTATTTTCAAAAATAGTTATAGAAGTATACTTGAATATAAATTTTTATTTAAATCTAGAAGTAAAAATGTTATAAATGTTCTCGGAGGAAATCTTCTCCTAGGAATCCTAAGTAAAGTCCTAAGCATGAATTATAACAAATTGATCAGGCAACCCATTTCTATAGTACGAGCCAATATAAGTGCAAATAAAGCACTCTAAATTGTCTGGGAATCATGAGTGCAAAATTTTCTCTCTGGATAGGTGGAATAGCATACTCTCTCTCTCTGTCTCTCTCCTGCAAATCACAGCCAATCATGGACATCTATAAGCTCATGCATGCAGAAAAGGGTAGATGGCAGATCTGTTACATGGCCCTGAGACGCACCATGAGCAGCAGTTTGAAAGGATGGGTTGGCTGGCTTCATGTGTCTTAGAGGAAGCATGTGTTAGCCTGCATCTAATTCCTGGGTGGGAATTAGATGGTTATCAAATTGGGGAAACAATAATGGACAGAATAAGCCAGTCTCTGAGATAACAGGTGTAAAGAAATTTCTGCCGAGGACATCTGGTTTCAGCAGCTCTATATTTACATTAGGAACTGTAACTAATTTTTAGTCTGTTTCTCTTCAAATGTATATACGTTTTAGTGGATTTGGTGCAAGCAACATTGCTCTCATTCTTAGGCCTAATTGTAGGAATAAGTTGTTGATTTTTTTTTAATTTCTTGCCACTTTAGACCAAGCTTTTACTCTGAGCAGTTTCATACACATCAGCACTGCTCTGTCAACTGGTCATGTTTTTAAGGAGTACAAAGCTTTGTTGAGTATAACAGGCCCTCCATCTCAAGTGATCACAATCAAAAATTGCCAAAGCCTAAACTCATGTCAGCTGAAGTTGATGGTAGGGTTGGGTAATCATGTGAATTTATACACAAAATGACAGGTCAGTACCTCGACAAAGCAGCTGCAATCAGTGTGTTTAAAAGAGTAGACGTTTTTACCTCAAGGTTGCCACCCACTCGAGCCAAAAGTGGAGGAAGCGGTTTATCCTTTTCATTTCTGATCTGCCTCCGAGACTGCCTTCGACCTTCAAGAGAAAAAGGCAGCTACTAAGTCTGTTCAAAACATTACTGTACCTTTATTTATAATGTCAACAGCACAGACTGCAAGGACCATATCGCTAATCACATCAAAGCCTCTATCTGTTTATTCAGTCCTTTCGTAGGGGTCTGTGCACATGCTTGCTTTCCTTACCTTCTGGCCTCTCATCAAAGTCCTCATCCTCCTCCTCAGATCCCACAGAGTATTCAGACTGGTTGTCTGAGATATCAGCATGCCACTCTGAAACCAAAGACAGCAGGGTCAGCCACACACTCACACACACAACATCCCGCAGCGTGCTTGCTCACACTTTACATGAGGTCTAGCTACCGGTTCAGGTGATAACACAACCCTGGAGTTTACAGCTATTTAAATGCCAACCATGATAAATTAAAAGGAAACTCAATTACACTTTCAATGAGAAAACCATAGTTCTACCTGCTTATATTTTCATTTAGATCTAAATAACTCTTACATGTGCATGTATGTGTGTTATAAAGTAAAGAACTGTAGGAATCAAATATTTCTTTAGTGTTTTTCTTATTGTTTCTCTGCATTTTAAATAGTTTTTTATAAGATGTATCTCTAGTGAGACTAACTGGAATCATGGTGTAATCACTGCCCAAGTCCATCAAAAAATCATATACACAAACCCCACAATTTCCTTATTTAATTTCAAATATTTCAGTACATTTAGGAATTCTTAACATTCAGTTCATCTTCCATTTATAATTAGGTAACACAATGCCATACTCTCACTTTAGTGAGAAAAATAGTTTTCTGTGATTTCTGGTCTATCCAGTTACTAACAGTAGTTTTCATAGCTAACACAGCCATAGCATTAACAAGACAAATATGAGGTAACGTAAAAACCAACACACAATAAACACCCAAAAATATGCCACATATTTGGAAAAAGTAGACATATAAACATAAGTAGATGTGTTGGACCAATAAAATCACTGGAATTATTAAGCCAGCTATTGTAAATGTTGGTAGACTTGGTGTCGTGTAATGGAGCTGAAGGCGGATGCATGTGCAGGTAAACGTGATATTTATTAAGCAGAGTAAACAGTCTAGATCCACGAAGCAGTTACAAAAGGCTCACTATAGACAAACCACATGGAAACTGAATGTACACTTTTCATAAAACACAAAGACAAATAAATACACAAACTAATCAAAAGGTAAACTAAAAACAGGTGCAGGCAATAAGGACACGTGAGGGAAACAGCCAGTGACAAGACATGGATGGAGACAGGACCAGGATCCAAACAAACGCACTTGAAGTCATAAACAAACACAGAAGAATGCGGATGTGCATGTGCTGAATAGCTCGACTCGCACAGTTCACACAATCGCAACAAAAATTTTGGGGTAGAAGCTGACGGCAACGGGTTCAGAATGTGTTGGAAGACACATCAACCAGGCAATATACTCTCAATTTGAGGTTTAAATAAAGTTCTTGCATAGTTAACATGTAAAACACTTGACCAAGATAGAAAACCTTCGAGGGCTTGGTATGTCCTGTATGCAGAGGTACCTTGATCCTCCTGTGCAGCGTCATTGTAGTTGACCTGTTTGCGGACTCTCTTGCCCTTGCCCAGATTGCGGGCCAGATCTTCCTGCTGCTGCTCGTAATGGTGCCGGAGAAGCTTCTCCCAGTAATCTGGGTCTACATTCTCCTCCTGCTTAATGATCTCTCTTTCAATCTCCTCAATCTGACAAAACACACACACACACAATAGGGTCAGAAAATGTAGAAATAACAGAGCTGGGGCAGTAATCAGAAGCACATTATGATTGGTATTATTTATCATAACTTCCTATTCTTATTTGCTATACTCCTTTCTAGTGTTTCAGTGACATTCCTTTCTTTCCTTCACCTCCTTACCTTGTCATCCTCTCGGACTGTGTACTGGGCTACTTTGAAGGAGCTCAGGTACTCATTCATGTTCTGCATGTCCGTGTCATCAGTGGCATCCTGACTCCGGTCCAGCAGACGTTCAATGGCGGCATTATCATAGTGAATTACGCTACTGTCATCATCCTTATTGTCTCCCGCTGAACACACAGACAAAGACACAATTTTGGGAACAATGTACAGTCATTAAAAGAACGTAATGTGCATCTTAACAGATGTCTTTCTAACTCACAAGTTTATCCTCTCGTACTTCAATCCTTCTATCTATCCATATATTCCTTCTTTACACTCTCACCTTCAGTTTCATCCTTGAATAGCTCCTCTGTGCCAAACTTGAGAATGTCATCCAGCTCCTGTTTGGACATGGAGCCAGCTTTGGAGCCCAGTCCTGGCCGCACCACCAGGTGAGTCAACATCATCTTACGTTTGGCTACCTGGGTAATCCGTTCCTCAACAGACGCACGGGTCACAAACCGATAGATCATCACCTTGTTTGCCTGACCAATCCTATGAGCCCGACTGAAGGCCTGAAAGAGAGAGAGAATGAGAGAGAGAGAGAGAGAGAGAGAGAGGAGTAGACATAACCAAGACATTATAGACATTATAATCTCTTTAAATTTAGCAACATAACATAATAAAGTCCAATCCACTGTTTGTGTGTGTGTGTGTACTTACTTGAATGTCATTATGAGGGTTCCAGTCAGAGTCAAAGATAATGACAGTGTCTGCAGTTGCCAGATTGATCCCCAATCCCCCTGCCCTTGTGGATAGAAGGAAACAGAACTGAAGTGCACCTGGAGCTGAAATTAAGAGAAAATGTATAGATATTAATTTATGTTGTACAGTGCCTGGATTAGACAAGCGATTTTTTTTTAGACAAGAGAATTATGATTAGAAGGTAGAAATAATAAATTCTTAAAGAAAGATTCTGCATCGATAAAAGAACTGTCACTGTGATTTTCACTTACACTTGTAAAAAATGTTAATTGTACCAAACATTTTTTACTAAAAAAATAAACATTCTAGCTGGTACTTCCAATTGTACTACCCTAGAATGTTTATCCAATTACAATTATATTTAAATTTAATATTTAATGTACAATCCCTTGTTATGAGATTTCATGATCTTTGGTTAGATCGGGATTATGGTTTAGACTATAGTTACATTAAAACATGGTTCTTAATACAGAAAACCATTCATTAACAGATGACGCATTAGAGAAATTCTTACCATTAAATCTGTCTATGGCCTCCTGTCGCAGTGCTCCAGTGATTGCCCCATCAATGCGCTCATACTTATAACCCTCATAGTCCAGGAAATCCTCCAGCAAATCCAGCATCTTAGTCATCTAATGTAAACATGAGCATTAGAAAGTGAGAGAGTGCATAAACAGTACTGCATGATGGCCCTGCTCTATGCATACTACTGTGTGTGGTAAGTTATTATGTACACTATGGATTTTATTAGGAACGTTACATTAATACTGGTTATTGCCTCCCTTTGCTCTTAAACAGCCTCTGTTCATTGTGGTATGTATTCCACAAGATATTAAATATATTCTTTTAAGATTCTGGTCCATGTTGACATGATTACATCACACAGTTCCTGCAGATTTGTCAGGAGTCCTTACTTGAGAGAACACAAGCACACGATGGCCCTGCTCTTTCAGTTTTCTCAGCATCTTCTGAAGCAGCATCAGTTTCCCAGAAGCCTTTGTGAGACTGCCTCCCTCATATGCTCCACTTGGTGTCTTTGGAGCTTCCTATAAGGCACATACAGCATCAGCAATGTGCATTTTACATATTATTAAAGAAAAGAAATTGTAATAAAAATTGGTTAAAAAAAAATTCAGTCATATAAATCAGTTAAAAATGGGGTGAAGTTTGAACTACACAGACATTTGCCACACTTTAATACTCCTTCTTGAGAAGAAATTCTCATACAAACTGACCAATAGTGCAGTAACAATTTTAGACACAAGATGACAGCACTTTGCATGCCACTATTTTTAGAAAAACATTGAAGACAAAAGAATACATTTATAATTTGCCAGGTTCTTTCATCCGACTAAGAGATGATAAAATCCAAGCAATTAGGAGCTAAGGGTGTCTCAAGGGACCAAAAGTGGGTGTCTGGTAGTCAGGATTATTTGAGTACTTATTATTTTACCATGAAATTGTAAACACCAGCTGATGAAGGCAGTGCTAGAATTTAAACTAAAGATCTTCTGTTTACTAATCAGTAGTGATAACACTGTGTGTACATATCACCTAATTAGTGTGAAATTTGTGTGTGTGTTAATGTGAGACTCATTAGGATAACCATTATTAAAAAAATAAGAAAACTGGTAACTGTGTGTCTCACCATGGATGCAACAGGAAAGAGGTAGGGATGGTTGCAGCATTTTTTTAGGTCCATCATGATGTTGAGCAGAGAAACCTGGTTCCCTCCTCCCTTCGAGTTCAGCGCCTCAAAGTTCCGAGTCAGGATGAACTTGTAGTATTTTCTTTTTAGAAGCATACAGACAAACATGCAAAGGTTATTACTGAATAAGAGATCTCATTTGTGCTCACTTAACTGCATTGTGGTTTCTCTAATATTTTTCTTCGGTTTGTCCTAACATATATGTGATCATATAGGTGACCCAACTCTGTAGAAACTTTAAATATAAGCATGAGTTATAATACAAACTGCTTGTCAATTATTCAAGAACGAAGTATGGCTGAAAGCGCACCAACAGCTTTCTTTTTGTCTTGGTCAAACTGGGTGAAATCACCTCAAGCAGGTGTTTAGGCAGCAATCAAACTTAACATTGTGCCAACATATAAGTCTTTGGAAATCTAAGTTATACTTTTAACATCAGTTGCCTAAAGAGGCTTATCATTTGTGCACAGGTTCACTGAGCAAGCTGAAGATGCATTCAAGTGCCACCAGGTCTGTGGATGTTCTGTACATATCACTGGCAACAGGAAATTGATAACATTTGGAAATGTGCTTAGTTATTGGTTACATTCTGAAGCCTGTAAATGCAATGCATGACTCTAGTGAGCGAATGTTTCACTAAGAAGTGGAATGGGGCAGTGGGTTAGTCAGCAATGGAAAACTAGTTTAACAATTCGTTTTATAAATAACATACAGTTAAGTGCAGTATTGGCATGTATAATGAAAATGAGCAAAAATACTTACAATGCTTCAAATTACAATTAGAAAAACTACTTATGTTTCCTTAAACAAAAAAATTGACTTCTTCAAGGAGGAGTGGTCCAGGTTTCCTTTGCAATGCTCAGCAAATTCGTTAGACATTTAAGGAAGAGGCTCAGTATTTTATATTGGGAACATTACCAAATATTGACTACACTGATATCTTTTTCCACCACTGATATGTGTAATGTGCAGCCTTCCAGGACATCTTTTCAAACCGCTGCGCATGCTGCGCCTTGAGGTAGCTGAAGGTACTTGGAGAAAAGCATCTTTTTTGTCTTGCACATAAATGAACTTACAGATTGGCTTGTGCTGCTCTGATTGACAGGAGAGAAGGACGTCATCCCTCCCACTCAAAGAGCCTGGCAGATTTTGTTCCCTTGAGTGGCTGTGGCATTGTCAAGGTTTGAAATCTTCAAGCACCCGATTACATGGTGAACACTTTTCTATTGAGCCACTTAGGAACTGTTTTAAACATTTTATCTATATTTCGCCCAGTTTACTGAAAGGTGCCAATAATGCTGGACAGTATATTCTTCTACCTCAAAGCATTTGAGTCTCCGAGTCTACACATGACCATGACAGAAAATGCCATCCTATAGTTTGCCTAGCTCTAAAAACCCACATCCATTTTGTTCTCATTGTTCTCTCACTTCTGCATAGGGCTGAGCTCCACTCGCACAATGAGCTCCGTTTTAGCCGGCATGTTCTTAAACACGTCCGCCTTGAGCCGTCTCAACATATGTGGCCCCAGCAGATCATGCAGCTTCTTGATCTGGTCCTCCTTGGAGATGTCTGCAAACTCCTCCAGGAAGCCCTCCAGATTACTTCAGACACAAAGACAGAGAGACAGACTGAGCTCTGTAAATGTGTTTGTTTATGTGTGTGAATGAGTTTGTGTGCATGTGTATGCCTGTGTTTGTGTGTGCTCATGAGAAACACGTGTGTTCGTTCTCACTTGAAGCGGTTGGGCGTGAGGAAATTAAGCAGGTGAAAAAGCTCTTCCAGGTTGTTCTGAAGGGGCGTGCCTGTTAGCAGCAGTTTGTGATCAATCTTATAATCATTCAGTCGCCTGAAAAACTGACACAAACACACACACACATATCAGTATTAAAGCATGATTTTTATGCAGTGAATTTTTATAATAGTAAAATATAACTACACATCAATACAAACTATGTTATGTACAAAATCACACATAAATGCTCACAAATGCTGGTACCTTGGACTGATTATTTTTGAGACGATGAGCTTCGTCCACCACTAGACAGGCCCAGTCGATGGATTTCAGGGCAGTCTGGTCAATAGTCACCAGCTCATAGGACGTCAGCAACACATGAAATTTAATTGGAGCTTCTCTCTGGGGTATAGAAATACAAACAGTTGTACATGAATGTCATCTACAGTCCTAAATGCCATATTTATTATTAGTAGTTTGTGTCCTTTTCTAAAACCCTTTTTGTCTTACCACACGTCCTTGGTCTATCCTCTACCAATTTGACCTCCTTAACTGTTGAAAATTGAAAATTAGATAACCACATGCATGTGCATAAACATTAGTTTTTGTGGAGTTATGAACAGATTTTAAGCTGCATGTAAACATAGCTGCTGCTGTTTGATGAAATTTGTTAAATCAGGATTTTGTAAACACATGCCAAACATCTCAAACATTTCAGACATACATATGCTGAAACCTCTTGATCACAAGCGCATCAAGTTTAACAGGAAATTAGCAACATGAACAGGATGAAAGCAGAGACTGATATAAATGCTTGCAGTTCATATAACAGGTGTAAAGTTCATATCCTTTTTTTCTGTCGTCTCACCCTCAGTTTGAAGGCCTTCTTCCCTCCTTTCACAGCCGTATCGTCAAAGGAAAACTCGTTCTCACGGATGATAGCTCTACTTTCTTTATCTCCTGTGTACGTGACCACGTAGAAGTCTGGAGCCCACATCTCAAACTCCCGCTCCCAGTTGATGATGGTGGAGAGTGGAGCACTCACCAGGAACGGCCCCTTGGTGTGACCCTGTGCAGTGACAAGAGACAAAAACACAAAGTTTTTTTTAGCTTTCTTTGCATTGTGTAAACACCTCAACACAATGCAAAGAAATCTAAAAAAAAACTTGAATGAAGTAAAATAATGGAATAATAATATTCATTGTCTACCGCTTATCCGAACTATACTCGGGTCACGGGGAGCCTGTGCCTATCTCAGGCGTCATTGGGCATCAAGGCAAGATACACCCTGGACGGAGTGCCAACCCATGGCAGGGCACACATACACTCATTCATTCACACAATCACACACTACGGACAATTTAGAAATGCCAATCAACCTACAATTGTTGTACAATTGTACATTGTTGTACATTGTAGGTTGTAGGAATAATAATAGCGAAGGAAAAAATAACCTTTCTAGAAATTTCTAGATTAAGCCTTTTACTAGAAATATCTATTAATGAAGCTCAGCCGTGTCGTTTCTTGTCAATTATATTAGCAGATAATCTATAGCTTCTTTCTAGTAATAAAAGATTGTTATGGCCACTGATTTAATGCATACGAAAGAGGTACACAAATGTTGTGTTTCCAGATGCCTATTATAAATGTGCTAAGCCTCTTAATGCCTCAGAAAGCATTACTTGTGCATCACTAGACCAACTAAAATAACCTCATAGAAGACACACCTCTTTAAATAGTGAGTAAAGAAAAACAATGGTCTGGATAGTCTTGCCCAGGCCCATCTCATCGGCCAGGATGGTATCGGTGCCCTGAGCCCAGGAGAAGCGCAACCAGTTGAGACCTTCCAGCTGGTAGAGGTGCAGAGTTCCTCCTGTTACTGTCACAAAGTCTGGCTGCTCTTCATACTTTATCGTGGGCTGGGTGAGTCATGAGGGAAGAGGGTTTTTTTTAACAAACAAAAGTGTGTCATTAAAATTCATTATTAAAAATTGAGTACAACTAAAGGAAACGGAAAGCAGCACGGGTCTGCCAATGGCTCATACATCATTAACAGGTGTGCCAGGAGCTTCATCACTCTCGTCTTTTCTCCTCATCTTCCTTGGTTTGTCTGGGTCCTCCTTCATCACCTCCTCTCTATGAGAACCAAAAAAGGCTTAGTGTCAAGGATCTCACTGGCTAATAAAACAAATAGTGACAGAAACTTCTAAGCTGTCATAACTAATTTGCAGAACAATTTTTTATCATTTATATTAGTATTGCAATCTACAAAATATATACATATTCCCCCTGGGATGAATAATGTTATACATTCATCCATGATTCAAGATAATCCAAAAATGCACAAGTAAAAGGTATAAGCTGTCTCTAAATAACATTTTGCATCAATTTGGATTTTGTTACTTGAGTGGTACCTGTGTCTCCAGTAAGCTGCCTTATGGATGCCAAACTCTGGGATGTCCAAGTCATCTCTTTCCCATGTACACTGATCGTAAGTTAAGTCTCTCCACTTCACCAGGTAGTGGTAGTTCCCCTTCTTATCCACACTGCAATGACACACAAACACACACCAAAAAAACAACACTGGCAGAAATCATTTCATAAACATTTTTAATGGACCAGTATTTGTATACAACAATGATAATAATATATTTTATAAAACAAACCTCACCTGTGGTTAATTATTCTGTGTACCATCATCCATTCTGGCTTAATGCCATAGCGATAATACTTCTCCTCTAAGATAGCATACTGAGGGTCTTTGGCCCGTCGTTTCTCACTTTTCCCAGAATCCTCCTCTCCTCCAGAGCCATAGTCCAGACTAGGTGGCTCATCCATATCAGTCTTCCGCTGGTAGTTGCGGAACATCACAGAGTGAAAGATCTCCAGCTGAGGACAGAAGGATGAGAAAATGGGAAAGATGCTGACTTTGTTCTTTATATATGTACAGACATACACAGTGTGTGTATATATATATATATATATATAAATATAAATATAAATATATTTTCATTCATTGTCTACCGCTTATCCGATCTATACTCGGGTCACGGGGAGCCTGTTCCTATCTCAGGCGTCATTGGGCATCAAGGCAGGATACACCCTGGACGGAGTGCCAACCCATCGCAGGACACACACACACACACACACACACACACACACACACACACACACACACTACGGACAATTTAGAGACATTTCCAATCAACCTACAATGCATGTCTTTGGACCAGGGGAGGAAACCGGAGTACCCGGAGGAAATCCCCAAGGCACGAGGAGAACATGCAAACTCCATACACGGCGGAGACAGGGATCAAACCCCCAACTCTGGAGTTGTGAGGCAAACGTGCTAACCACTAAGCCACCGTGCCCCCCTTACATGCCCCCCCCCCCAGTGTGTGTATATATTTATATATATACTGTTTAATAATGTAATTACACATTTGCAATATATCTAGCTATCTATCTATTATCTATTTATCTAACATATATGCATTCGATAAAGTGACTCGTGTTTTGCCATTCAGTCTCTCTATTTTTCATTTACACATACAAACATAAACACACCTGAAGTTCAGTGATCCACGTGCAATGCCAGTAGGACTGTCCTGCTAATTTAACGAAAAACTCTCTCTCTGGACGGCCTTTCATGGGAGGTGGAGGTGGAGCATCAGGTGGTGCATCTGGAGGTGGAGGAACAGGCACAGGAGGCGGAGGTTCACCCCATCGCCAGTGGAGGATCTTCTGCACGCGCCCTTTGATGGGTGGACACTGTAAACGTTGAAAGTTGAGAAATGACAGCACATATGATCATGTTCTACAATCTTTATATATTCTCGTTCTGAAACAGTTCAGATATTTCATTTCAGCTCAAATTGATATCTTCTAGTTCAGTTCTGCACAACTCACTGTACATCTGGGGCAGAGCCACTCTCCATTGGGTATTTCAGGCAGTGGGGGGTTGAGGCAGTGTATGTGATAAGAGGAAGGGCAGGAGTCACAGCATAGCAGCTCCCCTCCATCTTTACACACTCGGCAGAACTCCATGTGATCATCCTCCTCTTCCTCTCCTCCTGGTCCTGGCTCCACCACCCCTCCATCATCACACTCTTCTTCAAATTCCTCAAAGTCTTCTTCTTTCGCTTCCCACTGAATCCCTTCTTTCTCCTAGCAGAAAACACATCACAAATTCACAGTGTGACTTTCTCCATCAAAGTAAGACAGAAAACTATTTAAAAGTTACAAAGCTGAAAGATTTTTAGTGAGGAATGAATTTCATGTGCACTGAACATTTTATATATGTAGCTATAGAACCCAAGATGTCATGACCTTTCATTTAAAAAGAACTACAAAAGAAATAACAAAACATACACTTTTATCTAAATAGATGAATGCTGTCAATTTAAACTGTAATATGTGAGAGGCCTGAAATGTCTATTGTTACTTCTCTAACCATGTAAATTGATTAATTTAAGTAGGACAACAATCTGAAACAAAGAAAAAATGTCAGCAGTCAACCTGGCTGTAGTGTGATTCACTTTTCATTGCATTTTATACTCTATGGCCAAAAGTCTGTGGACACCTGTTCATCATACCAATATATATGTCCTTTAATAATAATTTCTTTCCAGATTACATCCTGTTATAATAAAATCCATTTTTCTACATAGACTGTCCACTAGATTTTGGAGAGTAACTGTGGGGAGCTGTGTTTATTCAGCTACAAGAATCAGTGGGGTTGAGGTCAGGGATCTGTGCAGGACACCAACATTCTTTCACTCCAACCTTTGCAAACCATATAATCATGGAGCTAGCTTTGTGCACAGGAGTACCGTCATACTGAAACAGGTTTTAGTTCCTGATAAGGGAAATTGTAATGTTACAGCACACAAAGACATTCTATACAAATCTGCCCTCAAACCTTGTAGCAGCAGTTTGGAGAAGAACAACATATCATGTGATGGCCAGGTGTCCAGATACTTATGGCCATATAGTGTAGCTTCTTAAATTGTGAATATAAATACATTCAGTTATAAACAAAAGAAAGACAGATACCAGCTTCAAAGTCTGTGGTGATGTTAGGCATAGCAATTTGACCTCACTACTGGTCACATGGCTGGTCTCATGAAGTGGCACGACATTAAAGAAGCCTTTCTGCCAGTGGCACAGTATGCTAAAAAGGATTTTCCAAGCTCTCATCAAAACATGTAGCGCTACAGCACATCTACTAGATAATAATTATAATTTACATTTTAACACAAAAACATGAACCTGTTGCTCTTTTAAGCAAGATTTAGAGGTACTTAAGTATCATGAAGGTGACTCACACAGTGTGGGCAACTCCACTTGCCCTCAGGAGCTTTCTCCAGCTCAGGCTCCAGACACACTAGGTGATACGCTCTGGGGCACGTGTCACACAAGATGATCTCCCCTCCCTGCTGACACACTTCACAGTAGTCCTGATGATCTGTCTCATAGCCATCACCATCCTCATCTCCTAGCACTGAGAAAGACAGAGAGATAAGAGAGGACACAACAACAAACCGAAAGCAGATCATGACACATTACTTCAAAGTAATGAATGGGGATGGTGGTAGCTCAAGTGGTTAAGGCTCTGGGTCATTGATCGGGGTTCATACCCCAGCACTGCCAAGCTGCCATCGTTGGGCTCTTGAGCAAGGCCCCTAACCCACCCTGCTCAAGGGGTGTTGCATCATGACTGACTCTGTGTTCTGACCCCAATCCCCAAGAATGGGATATGTGATGAAAAGAACTTCACTGTGCAGTAATGTATATGTGACAAATAAAGACAACTTAACTTCTGGGTGGTTTTCAGATGGCCCTAATCATCTTTGGAAAAAACAACAACATAGGAAGTCACATCAGTGAAGCACAGTTAACAAAAGGAAAAGAAAATGTCACCTTTTTTCTTTTTCTTTGCTGGCCGACCTCGCTTGTTCTTCTTCACCCGGCCGGAGCTGTCTGAGCGCACCGAGGAGCTGTGAACACTCGAGTTCTCCTGCTCAGAGTCATCATCGTCCACCTCTTCACTCTAGACAAAACACATACACCAATACAATATCACTATAAATAACAACATACCACACACACACACACACAAACTGGAGTTTTTATGCTTATAGACATTATCATGAGTTTTAATATGACACACAGTCAACTCCAAAGTTATTGGCACCCTTTATAAGTGTAGGGATTAATACATAAAATAAACAACACATGCAATGAGTGATATTTTATTCTTAAGCTTATAAATGTTATGCATGGTTTAATCTTAACTTAATATTTTTCATACAAATTATTTTCTCTAATAGCACATAATACTCGAAGAAGCCACCCTTGGGGATAATAGCAGTGATCTTCATCCACTGCTCTATGCAAAGCATTTTAAGCTCTGTATATTCAGTATATAGTATATTAATAGGCTTATGTATATGGACTGTCATCTTCAGTTTAGACCACAGGTTTCCAACAGAATCTGTCTCACAATAGAGCGATTGAGTTTTGTGGGTTGCTCTCAGGCATTTTTCTTGCACCACTTTCAAACAGAAATCTTTTTAAAGTTAGACTTTACAGATTTTGACATTTAAAGTCCCAGTAATCACCTACAATAAACCAAGCAATTATGAAACTAATCTTTGGCTTCTTCATCACCTCTCTCACCACTATTCTCACTGTGTAGGTGGATAGTATGCTCAAATGAACAATTTTCCAGATCTGACCATTTTTTGCATTAGTTTTACATCTACAATGTAAGATTTTGGAATTTCCCCATGGTAGAAAATTGCTATTACAAGCTACTTGCAGAAAAACATTTTGTGACGTAGGTTGTGCTAGGTTTGTTTTCCATCATATGAATTCATCGTGCAACTGACAGTGCCAAGTAACACACATTTAAAAAGAAAGCTGTATCACATACCTTATAATGCACACAATGTGGGGTCCCTAAATTGTAATGACAACATATAGTGACTTACTATTTTGAGTATGTAAGTCTGCAGTCAGGCCCAGGTATTCTCAATTCACAATTCACTACTCCAGAAGTGTTTTATCAGAATAAAATAACTATTGTGTACACCAATGTGACTATCAAGTACCAACAAGAGCTTGTGCTTTAGCTACCATCAACCAGTTGTCTGTTACTGTGACTGCCTGATAGAACCACTGTGCATCACTTACCTCTGCTCATTTTGCAGAATTATAAACAGCACATAATCTACAGAAAAAACTTAATGCATAGATGCCCAAAGTCTGTGAATCGGACCCTGGACTGGATGTAGGGACTTTCCCAGAGGGTCTGCTTATTTCCAGGGCAGAAACAGTGACTTACTAACTCGAGCTACCTAACTAAAATACAGCGCATTAAAAAAAAAAAAAAACTTTTATCACTTTTCGTCATGTCCAATGTTTTTTAGCCCAGTCTGTGTTCTCCCTATATTTTGTTACCCAGTTTGCATATTTGGTTCATCAAACTGTCAAATAAATTTGATACAAGCCAGATAGTGTGGGCATGCTGGCTTAAATTCACACCAGAGGATAGAGATAAAGATCAGACAAACAGAGGGCTTGAATCACTCACTCTTGCCCAGTAAAAGTGAGATTTATTTACTACCTCAAGTCAGCTAGTTCTTCACATCTGCATAATGATACAAACTCCAGAATGAGGAAAAATTGTCTTACACTCTTTCATTAGCTTTCCACAGAATTAGAGACCCAATAAACCACCAAAACTCAACACCATCAGTCCCGGAATGTAAATAGTAAATGCTAGTAAATTGTAAATGCTTTTTAATTTTGCTTCTTTACACTCTCACCCCAACATCCCACTGACTGTAAATTATGCTGCATGCAACTTACCTCTGAAGTGGGAATTCTGAGCTCGGAATGACGTCATTTTCAGCCTCCATACATTCTAGATACAAAGTGGGGAAAAAACATGGACTCCTCCATGTTTGGTTTTGTTAGCAACAAGCTATCCAGCTAACTGGTTATATTTTTTCCTCCTTAAAAGTTAAGGATTTTATTAATTAGTCTGTATTTTGATCGTTCTAAAGTATATACTGTGTAACTTGCCAATGTTACTGTAATGGCAGCTGTAGGAGGACTTTTACTTGAGGAGTTCACCCCAAGAACAAAATTTTCCTTTTTCTTTGAAAGTCCTCTAGTTGGATGTAGCATTACTATTACAGGACTCCCAGCAGCTCAGGAACATAAGGTTTATTGCTTAAGGCTGGTAATAATTTCAACACGTTTGTCAACAAAAATACTATTATTGACAACTACCATTGTCTAGGAATGATTTTTCTTAGTGTAAAGGCAATTAATATGCATAAATGTTTGAATAAGTGTGTGTAATGTATAAGTTGTTGACCATATTCTCTAGAAGTGTGCCAATAATTCTGGAGTTGATTATATGAACACACACCAGCTTGCAAAGTAGTGAAGCAACACATTTAATACAACATCTCTCATCAACAACACAAACCAATGCAACTAGCATGCATTCTCACCGAGCTGCTCTTCTTGCGCTTGTTCCCAAGAGCTCCCAGTTTTATTCGGAGGGGAGCCATCTTCTTAGGCTTGGGCTTCTTTTTGTCAGAAGTCCGTAGACTCTTGCTGCGCTTTTTATAACCAGGGCCTATGACACACAAACACAGTACAGCACACTACACACACTGAAGCCATTTGTACAAATAATAATAAGTGCTAGTTGATTGCTTTTCAATAAATATGGAATAATATTTAAAATATCTTTTCGAACATAACAACATAATTTTATGCATCTTGCATATTCCATTATATATTTATTTCAGGCTTGCTCATTAGGGATAAAATAGTAACTTAACTTTTTTTTTATTTTTTTAATCTTAGCGTTTGTCCAGCGCAACGGCAGAGTCCGCTTCTTTTTTTTTTAGCGGCTCATTTCTGGTCCGCTCGATTGGGCACGGGTTTTACGCCGGATACCCTTCCTGTCGCAACCCTCCCATTTTATCCGGGTTTGGGACCAGCACTGAGAGTTAACACTTCAGTGGCTGGGTGGGTGCCCTGCCCGGGAATCGAACCCGGGCCCAGGCAATGAGCGCACGGGATCCTGCCGCTGGACCACCAGGAGGCCCAAAATAGTAACGTAACTTTAAAGTTTATGTTTCTATACTTTTTTCCCCATGTTTCTATACTTCTGTACAGTTGCTTTGAGACAATGTCAGTAATTAAAAGTGCTATACAAATAAATTGAATTTAATTGAATTTACATAGCATTTTATTAAAGAAAATATGTTTGAGATATTTGGGTAGAAATGTAAATAATAATAGTAATAATAATAATAATAATAAAAAATAAATAAAAACTGGTCTTTGGAAATATATAAAAAAATGCTGTAGTCATTTGGCAGATGCACCCCCTCCCATTTTTGCATACTTGTACACGCACCTATATTCAGGATGATTCCCATGGGAAAGGATCTGACTATTAGCATAAACTAATAATTAACATTGTTTATACTGATAAAAAAAAGTTTGGTATAAAATATTTGTCACTTAAAAAATAATCCTACACACTCCTTAGCGATACCCTTGACAAACACTATATAGTGAATAAGTTGCTTTCGGCTGCTCCCTGTTCGGGGTCGTCACAGCGGACCAACTGGTCCGCACAACAACTTGGCAAATGTTTTACGCCAGATGCCCTTCCTGACGCAACCCTCCCATTTTTCCAGCACTGCATCCAGTAGCTGGGGTTGAGGCATTGGCTGGGAATTAAACCCGGGCCTTCTGCATGATAGGCGAGAAACCTACCACTGAGCCACCAATGCCCCATAACGCTATATAGTGAATAACGAACCAAATTCCATTATCATCTATACACTATTAAGACAACGCCATGCACCTCCATCCTAGGCAACTCACCTTTCCCTTCTTTGGTCTTGGCCTTGCGAAGTGGGGGTGGCTGAGGGGGCGGTTCGGGAGAAGCGGCTGCCGCGGAGACTTGCTCAGCAACGGCTGCCGCAGCAGCGGCTGCTGCAGCCGCGACAGCGGCTGCTGAACCTTTGAAGGGGTTATTCGAACTGAACTCTCTCCACTTCGCTCCCAAGATGGTCATCATTTTAGACATGGGGATCTTAGGATTCTTCTTAGCTATCATAGGCCTGCAAAACAAAGTAAAATCCCCAGTCATCCTTATTTCATACTGGTTGCTTTTAAGTGCCAAATTAACCACACACGGTTGGCACAGTACCTCATGAACTGGCTAAAGGCCTTGTAGTTGGTTAGTGTGCGATAGTCCTCCTCTGTGAAAGTATGATCCACATCCTCCAGACCCCAGTCTTTTGCCAGCTGAGCAGATGTCTTTAGTTCTACTGGCTGAAAGAAACATGTAACCAAACAATGGTCGTCATAACAAGCACAAGTCATCCTAAGGTACTGTACTTCATAATAAGTTATCTGTAGAAGAGAAGGCATTCTCATCCATATTAAAAATGCTTTAGAGTATCTAGAATCAATGGTCAAGTGAAGTGTAGGATGGAAAAGGATATACTGTGGCTAGGAACCTGGAAAGCACTTGTTTTTTTTTTATAAACACCACTATCTTACTTTTGTGGTCTCTTCATGTGTACTGTCTTCATCATCTTTTTTCTTTTTCTTGGTCTTCTTTTCTTTTTTGTCTTTATGCTTCTTTTTCTTCTTCTTCTCGCCATAATCACTAACCGCACTATCTGAGTTCACCCCGTAGTCCTGTTCGGAGTCTCTCTCTATATCGCTGTCCTAGAACACAGAGATACCAATTTAGATTTAACAAGTGACAAAGATTCACATGAAATTTATTAAAGAGCATAATGCTACATGGAACTACATACTATTTTTTTGCGCTTGCGTGCTTTGGTGGTCTTGCCCTCTTTGTCTTTCTTTTTAGCTTCCTTCTTCTTTTTTGGACCTCTCTTCTTCTTTCCCAGGCTTTCCCTCTCTGATGTTTCCCCTCCATCCTCACCATTGTCTAGAAAAAAAAACCACATGTATGTTTGTGTTTTGGGGGTGGGGTGGGGGTTAGTGTGGGGGCATTGAAGAGAGTGATGTCTAAACAGAACTGACAATAATCCTTGACACAAGCTGAAAACGATCCCTTGAACCACATCCCAAAACAATTAGGCTTGACAATGGTTTGACCCTTGAGAGCGTCACAGGGGGTGATACAGCAGACAACATCAGTGCCACTCAATTACTTAACCTCTGACATGCACTAAGCTGTGGAGGTTTAACAAGTTCATCTCAGAATAGTATACTCCTGAGGTGAATAATTTTGATGCAGTAAAGTTTTGTTGTGCTTTATAGATATCCATTTCAAAAGTGTAAATCTAGTTGTTCAGTCAATGCAGTTGTTGTTTGGTTTATACCCTCCCCTCTCTCTCTCTCTCTAAACACACACACACACACACAGAGAGAGAGAGAGAGAGAGAGAGAGAGAGAGAGAGAGAAGTATAATACATTCACTTTGTATCTAGAACAGAAAGAAACTGCTATTTTGATATCACTGTGTGTCAAAACTGATAAATAAGGCATAATGAAGGTGTAGATAAAGCATGTTGTAATTTATCAGTCAGTTGAGAGTTATTTTGTGTTCCTGAATGATGTACATTAAATTTTTTTTAGTTTGGTTAGCTATAGGAAAACTGTTAATAAAATCCCCAGCATGTGGGACAAAGTAAGGACAAAGGCTCACGCCTGATTGTGTCGCTCGTGGCGGGAAAAGAAAATCGAGCTGAAAACTGCGTCCGCCATTCTACCGTAACCGGTCCGGTTTCCACACAACGCCTTTTGTCGTTAGACGCAGCGCGCGCGAGGCGCGATTGCTTTTCCTGCCCAGCTGGCCTCGCGCAGCCAGAGGCGGCAGCAGCGCACACGCGGGACTCGGGGATGTGCAGGCCGCGCGCTCCCCGCCGCTCACCGACACCCCCCCCTCCCTCCACCACACACACACACACACACACACACAAAAGAGCCTCCGCTCCGGGGAATGGATACAGCCGGCGAGCCGCCGCTGCAGGTCTCCGGGGGACACGGGGGGACAAGGGGGACACCGGGGGGACACGGGGGGGACACCGGGGCGCGTACTTTAATTGATTCAGGCGCTGCTTTTACTGTCTGCGCGAGACACATCCTGAAAGAAAGAAAAGGCCTACGGCGTTTCAAACTCCAAACGTCCCACATGTACGTGCTTCAAGCTGAGCCAACCATCAAACAGTACACATGTCTGATAACATTCTCCAACATGTTAAACAAAACAAAAGAAAAAAAAACTTTTTTTTTGCCCTATTTGTTATGATAAGTAGAAACACCACTACTACTACTACTACTACTATTTGTAGGACAACTTGTCCTGTACGACATCAAATGTCCGTGTTTTAAAAGTCCTTTTAGTTTGATAATTAGCCGTTACATTTATCCATGGCGGTGTTTGTCATTATTTAACATGTAAACATGTAACTATGTAGATTGGCCACAAGAAAGACAGGACACAAAGTAAAGGACGTGAGAAAACTGCAATGTTGCAGATGAATGTAGATTATAGTAATGTTAGGCGTCTGAGACAGAGAGAGAGAGAGAGAGAGTGTGTGTGTGTGTGTGTGTGTGTGTGTGTTGTCTGAAAGTGACAGTGGGTCGGGTCATGTTTATTTACATTGTCACACCACTCTCTCAATCAGCCGCTAGCCTCTCTCTCTCTCTCTCTCTCTCTCTTTGGTGTTTTACAAAGCCTTATAATATATGTTTATGTAGAGGTAGCTTATCAAGCAGCGCTACCAGAACTGTGTGGTAAAGTACAATAATATCAGTTCTTGATAGCTTGAAAATGGCATAAACGCGAAGTTATATGGGACAGAAAATGTGACTGGTGAACTTTGGTTAAACTCTAAACTTCATGCTCAAGGTGCACATTTTCTTTGCTTGAGGTGTGGAGCAAATACAGCCACTGGCAAGTACCACCGGCTGCTGTAGCTGCAGATGTTATTCATGCTCGGAGTTGTGAAAGTGTTTTCTTTTGGATGTCTTTAAGCTGTAAGCACTAATGTGTGTTTCCCGGCGCGCTCCAGGGTCCGGTGTGTGTGTGTGTGCGTGTACGGTACCTGGCGCGGCTAGCGCTGCAGTTTCTCGAGGCGCTGCCGGTGAGTTTATGTCGCTTGCGTTCTCGTCCAGCTCCCCGTCGTCTTCTTCTTCTTCATCAAAATCTCCTCCCTCGGAATTAACCGCCATGCCCTCATCTTCCTCACAAGAACGGAGAGGTGAGGACATTATATCCCTGTCAGCGACCCCGTCCTCGAGATCAAAAAGTATATTCCTTCCGAATAATATTTATTTTAATATTCAAATCGGCACACACACACACAAAGTGGGGGGCGTTTTGGAATATTTTACACTACAAGGCAGAGAAACAAAGATGGCCGCCCTTATATTTATTTTTTAACAACCCCCCCAATAAGAAAAATCCCCTTACATAAAAATGGCTGACTATATTATTTCAGAACGCCCCCCCTCCTCCTCCTCCTCCTTTCTCTCTCTCTCTCTCTCTCTCTCTCTCTCTCTCTCTCTCTCTTGCGCTCTCTTCCCCTCCCTCCTCAAAAACATTCACATTGTTCCAGTGAAAAGGGGGTGTTATTGCTAATTCTAAGTTAGATTTCACTTGCTTTTCTTTTCTCGGGTGAAATCCACCATACAGTCAGACTTGCCTCTGCTAACCGTCTGGTGTGCGTTTTTTATTTCCAAAGAGTAAAGACACGCTCTTTAGTCGGACTGCAGAGACCCACACAAATCCATCCAACATGGCTACCTTGATATTCTTAAAAGCCCCCACCGATGTATAAAACTATTTTGGAGCAAAGGCTGTGCGTTATTGGGGCTGTCTGACTGGAGGGAGGCTAAGAAGGGGGGAGAGGAGCTCTGCAGCAGCCATGCCCAGATTTACATCAGATGTTGCTTAAAAATTAACCGTTTAATGTGTGGATTCACTTCTCGGTTATATGCTTGTAGTTTTTCTTAAAAAAAAAAAAAAAAAAAAAAAGAAAGAAAGAAATGAAGTTAAAAAAAATCTTGTGTTAATATACTGGATTTTCTTTTTGTGTCGAGACCAAAATGAAGCCTGTGTACCAGAGGAACCTGAAATTGTTATATTTCATCCACAGGACTGGACACAAATTCCTGAAAAGCAAGCATCCTCTTTACAAATGTGGTCTGTATTTCCTTGAATGACACTCTTCACTTTAGTGAATTGTTAAACCTTTGTAAAAAGGAATCCACTTTATTTATTTATCTTCTGCCATATAACACAGTAAAATTCCACAACATGTTGCCTTTATTTCAGCACATCAATTTAAAGCAATGCTACAATGAACTGCAAACATGAACATGTTATAACTATGGTGAGATTATGTATGTCATTATGTGTTCTGTTGAATTATTCATGTTTGAATAAATAGGGCTCAGAAAATGTGAACGAAATTTAAGAAGAAAGTGACACACATTTCTGTGATATTTATTCCTGTCCATTGACACCACTGTTACAATGAAACGCTGTATTAACGATTAATAATTGATTAATAATGTTGCAATATCTGAATTTTATGTTGTATACGATAACAGTCCTTTGGTCAAAGTTCAGTGAGGTCATCATTGAAGTACAGACATATGGATGGAGTGTAGAGGTCACGATCCATCCGACAACAGTCTAGTTCCTCATCTTCATCTGGAATCTCATTCTCACTCAAGGTTTTACTCATATCCAGATTGACACCGTTATGCTTCCAGGTGTAGCTGGCTGCATGGGAGTTGTAGCGCAGGTAACGGTGTAAAATCTCATTCAGTGTCTCCTCAGAACATACCTAGCCAGATAATAAAGGGTTATCAGTTGTCGGTCACTTTCATGACGAAATTGATTTGTAATACAGTGATTTGTAATGATTACGTGCATTGCCAAGAATTCCTTAATAGAGGCTAATACGTATTGTATAAGCAGAGCCTTTTTTTGACTGCGGTGGTGGGAAGGGGGGCATGGTTGCCATAGTGAGCATAAAGGCAAGACAATATGAATGACCATTTATGCTTTTGGACCATGCAGAATAGCCTTATGCCAGATGAGGCATTTGGCAGGACTGTGCTTGGCCACTCTGCAGTCACTGGACTGTAGGATTAAAGCATGAACCCAAGCTTGGACCAATTGTACACCCAGCAGCATAACAGCAGTAACACCTCCCTTTGTCAAGAAGGGGTAAAATTCAATGGTGAAACCGAAGGGAAGGCTAAATTAAATAAGAAGCCAAAAACGCGCGTTTGTGTGTATGTGTGTGTGTTTTGGGGGGCACCAAGTAAGAAGAATCCAGAAATAGCTCAATCCTGCCCTCTTCAGCATGCTTAAGCAAAATGTAACTAACCCATTTGACTAAAGAAAAATAACAGGTTCATGCAACATTTATGCATAAACAGACATATATTTTGCAAACACAGCCATCTTTGACCTTTATTCGCTGACATATTTGAACTAATCAGTGCACTCTGGAGACAGTCCATGATTTTATAAGAGAAGAATTTGCAGAATTCATCACTGTTGTGCTGAGTGTGCAGCTGTACCCTACCTCCAGCCTCTGTTCCTGGGCAGTGAGTGTGTTGATGATGCGGATCCAGCGTGCCTTGGCTGTCAGAATGCCAACTTCATAGCGCATGTCTTTCCACCAAGGCTTCCCAAAATCATTGGCCCAGTCAGTGCGAGGGCACGTGGGGGGCACATGCACAAAGCGCCCCCTGGGGGTGTAATACTTCACACAGCCAGTTAAAGGATCAACATGGGTAATAATCTGGGAAAGCAAACATACAAAAATAAATGTCAATTATAATCAAACTAGAATATATTTGAATATAACTAAGAAACGTGCTGTTAAATAAAAATCTTACATAAATAACGGCTGTGATCATTGGGCAGAGGTTATCAACATTTTTGCAGCCAGGAAAGTATTAAAACACAAATTTCATGGACTCTCAGTACAGATTTATTTTATGTACTTAACACAATTATGTTTGATTTAAAAAATGCATTTTTTAAATTCTTAATTATTGAGGCTATTTTTTTTTTTTTATTTGTTTGATTTTCCAAAGTCAATAAAGCAGTATGTCAAAATTTACATTATTTATAAGCAGACTAACTTTTTTAAGTTATTGAGATCTGGATTGAACCCATTCAGATGAAGTGACCAGATAGATGGATAGATAGATAGATAGATAGATAGATAGATAGATAGATAGATAGATAGATAGATAGATAGATAGATAGATAGGTCTTTATTGAATGCAAATAGTTTACTTCATATTGGTGTATACATTTGTAGAGGTCTGATAATGTGTCTTACATCTTTCGTTTTGGGGTCAAACCAGTGACTGATGTCCTTGCCTGCACTTTCAATAATCGGTTTCAGAAGTACATCGCCTAAAAGACAAACACAGGTATGAGGTTTACTAGGTGACATTAACTTACACTGAGGTGTGGCCTATGTAGCTACAACAGGTGTTAATCAACGGCGCAGCTAAAGAGTGTTAGTCAATCTGTGTTACAGCTACTTTAAATAAAGCACATGACGGCGGCTTTACTCAGACTCTTACCTTTGTAATCTTGAAGCAAAGGTGTCAAGTTATAAACTTTACCCAGATACGATACCCACAGGTCTCCTATTGTATTGTGCACGGACACTTCATTCGGTGTAAAATACTTCGGACTCGGCATTGCAATAAGATTGATGCAGCAAAATTAACCCAACCACTAAATAAAAAACAGAATATGTTTGGATAAATTTCAACAAAGTGTTGAATAAACTGTTAGATTAACCGCCTCCATTACTGTTTCGGTGTAGCTAGTATGTACGCACGGTGGTTACTCTGGCAACCGCGACACACACGCACACCCCCTCTCTGTACAGAGATAAGGAGGAAAAAATATTAAAGTAAGCAGTATTAATTTTAAATATATATATATATAATATATATATATATATATATATATATATATATATATATATATATATATATATATATATATATATATCAGGCATAACATTATGACCACCTGCATAATATTGTGTTGGTCCCCCTTTTCCTGACCCATCGTTTGCATTTACATTTCTGGCATTTGGCAGACTTATCCAGAGCGACGTACAAAAGTGTTTTAGTTCTCAGTCAATGAATACATTAACACTGGTTCAATAGGACACAAACTTGGGATATCATTAGCCTAAAATGAGTTGTTTGTTTGTTTTTTTTAAAAAAGAAACAAGATACATAAACGGGGGGCACGGTGGCTTAGTGGTCAGCACGTTTGCCTCACACCTCCAGGGTTCCCGCCTCTGCCATGTGTGTCTGGAGTTTGCATGTTCTCCCCGTGCCTCGGGGGCACCCTCCGGGTGCTCCGGTTTCCTCCCCCAGACCAAAGACATGCATTGTAGGTTGATTGGCATCTCTAAATTGTCCGTTGTGTGTGTGTGTGTGTGTGTGTGTGTGTGTGTGTGTGTGTGTGTGTGTGTGTGTGTGTGTGTGTGTGTGTGTGTGTGTGTGTGTCCTGCCTTGATGCCCAATGACGCCTGAGATAAGCACAGGCTCCCCGTGACCCGAGTATAGATCGGATAAGCGGTAGACAATGAATGAATGAATGATGAAGATACATAAACAGGGAAAGCCTTCGCTCCCCACATACATCAATGAGCCTTGGCCGCCCATGACCCTGTTGCCGGTTCACCACTGTTCCTTCCTTTGGACCGCTTTTGATAGATACTGACCACTGCAGACCGGGAACACCCCACAAGAGCTGCAGTTTTGGAGATGCTCTGATCCAGTCGTCTAGCCATCACAATTTGGCCTTGTCAAACTCACTCAAATCCTTACACTTGCCCATTTTTCCTGTTTCTAACACATCAACTTTGAGGACAAAATGTTCACTTGATGCCTAATATATCCCACCCACTAACAGGTGCCATGATGAGGAGATAATCAGTCTTATTCACTTCACCAGTTAGTGTTCATAATGCTATGCCTGATCGGTGTATATGTTACACTCAGTGTGTTGTCGATAATGAAATACTAAAGACAATAAAGGACAAAGGTTTGGTTTGTAACGTTTGCGTAGTTAGTTACAAAACTACTGTGGCTACATGTAGCATTTAGTCTGATATTTAACAAAGTTGTCCCCAATTTGGAGATACCAGAGATTGTGGTATCAGATAAAAAATAAATGAAATTAATAGTAATAGAGGTAGTAGAGTATTATAAGCTATTTAAATTTTAATCACATTATTCAAATTTGGACAATAATGTTCTGGCTAATTATTGTTTTCAAGGATGAATTCAAGCTACTCGTCAAACAGGCTAAAACATTATTAAATATTAGAGCTATGGGAGGACTTTCATAATGATGGATAGTGACTTCAAACATGGTTACATGTAAGCAAACAAACAAATAAATAAACAACAAACAGACCCATTGGTGATGCTTCAAAGACCCCTGGAGTTCCCCTGATCCCACCTCAGAACCACTGTGTTAGTGGACCCCACTGCAGTCCCCAGTGATAGCTAATATAACACATGCTAAAATTAATATGCATATAAAAATGTATAGGTGTTGTAGTAATCTGGGCTGATTCTAAGACAGATCCTAGGTGATTAGATCTACCATATTTTCACATTTACAGTTGCAAAGGATAGGACACTTAAAGGACTATTAAAACAAAATAGTTTGAACAAACACTAGACAAATTAGAAACAAATTAGCATGTGATTCTCAAGCCTTGTATTCCCCGCGATGAACTGTGAATTATGTATTGTCATACACTGTCAATACCATAGGAGCAGGTTTGAGGTAGATGTGGCGGTGCTATTTTCTGCACCAACAGGATTTGTTTTTCATTTAATATAGCTCGTCTGTGGAAATTAGATCCGATCGAGCTAAAATTTATGGTAAAATATTTGCTTTGCTATGATAACTTATGAACTTTTACATAACATGCTGTGCCTTTAATGATTTGTATAGGGACGAGCTGTCAACACACCTAGACAGCCCAGTGTGTGTCAATTTGTCAAGTCTGGGTGTAAGAGACAACACCTAACACAGTGGTATTAATCAGAACATTCCCTCTTATTTTTAAATAATCCATACTAAAAGTGGCTTCAAATAAGTTCATTTAAAGAATGCAGAAAATTATGAAACACAAAGCCATAAATACCACTTGGAGAAAAATCACTAAACCATTCAAGGGGAACCTGCAAGTTTATATAAGTAGAGAAGAGTAGTCACACATGTTCCAAAACAAAATTAGGTCTAACTATCTGCCACACTTTGTGTCAGATTTAGACTGGGCTGCATGTTATAGCATAACTTAATCTGGAGACCTTAAAATGAAAAAGCAGGTAAACTTTATGAAGTAGTAAGCTGACAGAGTGGGCCAGTTTACCAGTGCTGTTGAGTGTGTTTTGTGTATGGTCAGGCCATGAGGTATTTTGGTACTTCTGTAAAGCCATGATCATGTCTTGGATTGATTGCAGGAACTAGACTTGTAGGTTCTCCATTCATTCAATAAACAAGGTGGTCTGATGTACTGAATAACATCTGATGTGCTGAGCAGAAATGTGATACATAAAATAAATTTTTTTTAAATGTACTAAGCAAACTTTCAAAGAGAATCATGAAAAAAAACTACACAGGAAGAGAGAAAAGAAGTAATCTCATTGTTCTTGCTAGCCTTTTCTTCCTTGCAAACTATACCAATCACTTAAATGCACAAAATAGTGCAATACTGATTTATTGAAATCAAGTCTGGAGTGTTGAGACTGAACCTTAAAAACATTTAGTGCCACAGATACCCACTTCTTAAGTACTGAAATCAGGCCCCCTCCTATGTGAACTACTCAATTAGAGAAAAGTGGGAGGACAGCAAACTTGTGGGTAGATAGATAGATAGATAGAGAGAGAGAGGCAGAGAGAGAGAGAGAGAGAGAGAGAGAGAGAGAGAGAGAGAGAGAGAGAGAGAGAGAGAGATGGGACCTAGATGGTAAAGCAGATGACATAGAAATGGCCAGGTGATAAAGCTGAAACAGTATAGCTTTGAAAAATACTAAATAAGACTTCAATTCATCACAGCCTTTGGCTGCATGGAGTCGAGCAAACAATTTTTCAATCACGTAAGAGCATTTGATTCCTTAAGAGATCCAAAAGTCAGCTTTTTCAGATCTGAATTGGCACACAACTACCCCAATGTGATAAAAAGCCAACAGAAGAGCCATCTGAAGAATATGTGGATTTTCTCCTTATCTTCCCTTTGTGGGATTTTAAATAAATCCAGTCCATTGTCCATAGTAATCATGTCCACCGTATTTAATGTCATATTAGTTATAGTGGAACTTGAATTGGAAATTTCCACCCGACTCAAAGGGGTTGAAGCCAAATGGCCAGCCTCCTCCTCCTCCACCACCTCCGCCCTGCTGGTTCTCAGGGTCCAAGGGATCCTCTCCTGAGTCGAATTTCTGGCGCATTTCTATACAACACATTGAAGTAAAAAGATTTAATATATTGCATGACGGCTAGATTTTATCCTTTTAACAGAATACAATAGACTTGTAAAATTAATAGACTTGAATTATTAATATCAGGACACATACCTCTATCTTACAAAACACATTTCTCTATCTAGCTCTAGTCTTAACAATAATTATATTTACCTGGATCTGTAAGAACTTCCTTAGCTGATGCAATGTCGATGAATTTCTTCTCAGCCTTCTTCTTTTCTTCTTCAGACTGGAAGTTGTCCGGATGCCATTGCTGTGCCAATTTCCTATATGCTTTAATGATTTCCTGTTTGTTAGCAGTCCTGAGGAGAGAACATGAACAAGGATCATTCCCTTGTGTATTAGTTTGCACTAGTGCTGCTGAAGAATATAAAAACAAGAAGTCAAAAAAACATAAAAAAATATAGCTTCATTATGTCCATACCGGCTTACTCCCAGAATTTTGTAGTAGTCCCTTTTCCGCGACATCTTGAGGAGTTTCTGTGCACGTTCAAGACCCTCACGGATCTCCTGATTGTCCTGGTCAAACTCCCGTGCCTCCTGATAATCCTCCACAGCTGAAGACAGAAACAGATTGAGAAAGAGTTCAAGAGACGGACCAGATAGAAAGAAAAAAAGAGAAGAGGTAACAGTAAGGAACATAGTAATATGCAATGCATTGTATTTAAAAAAAAAAATATATATATATATATATATATTATTATAAACACTGATTAAACATGTAATATTTCTCATACATAAGTACAAAACAATCTACCTTTCTCATAGTCCTGTAGCAGAATGTAGGCTTCAGCTCTGTCTCTAAGGATATGGATATTTCGAGGGTCTCTCTGGTGGGCCTCTGAACACGTGTCTACTGCCTCCTCTGCCTTCTTATTCTACTTGCATCACACAAAGCAAAGAGAACAAACAAGAATGTGAGGAATCTACAATTATAATTCAATGTTACTCCACATGAAAGTATTGTGTCTAGTCCAGAATGTTACAGACCTTCACTAGACAGAAGCAGATCCTCTCCTTTGCTTTGTTAGTGTAGAACGGAACATTTGGTTCAGTCCTCATTACAGACTCATATTTTTCTATTGCTTCTTGATATCTGTTAGACAAATGGAGAAATAACATTCACCTAGGAGGAATGTAAGTGCTCTAATTCACAAATAGTGGACAAACTCGAGTGTCCTGCACAGAGCTGAAGACCTCAACCCCACTGAACACCTTTGAAATGAACTGGGAAGCAGATTATATGCCAGGCCTCCTCACCCAACATGAGTATCTATTATAACAGCAAAGAGGGACTGAATCTGGAATAGGGTGTTCAAAGAGCACAAAAAGGATATGATACTTCTTTTATACAATTGTAATATTACACATGTAGCTATAAGCAGATGTGAAGACAGACATCAAAAAGTTTTTTTTCCCTGACTGTAATCAAATTTTCTTGCATATCCACACTAGTTGTTATAGTAATGATGCAGTGGTGTATACATGAGCTACTTCGTACTTTCGGTACCAGCATGGAGATTTCACCATGGACTGCACTTTCTGTTGTCTTGAATGCATGTGTTATTAGAGACAATCACCCTCAGTGCGGAAATGGCAGCTAGGCAAATTTAAAAAAAATAATTTCCCTATGATAATGGAGCAACCCAGTGCTGTTTATACTTACCGCTGTTCTGAGATCAGTTCCTCAGCAGAGTCTAGCTGTTTGCTAAGCTTCTTCACTTGTTTGTAATGAGCAAAACATTCCTTGTCATCTTGATCCAGTTTCAGGCACTCCCGGATCTCACTGATCATCAGGGAGAGGGAGAGGGAGAGGGAGAGAGAGAGAGAGAGAGAGAGAGAGAGAGAGAGAGAGAGAGAGGAGAGAGAGAGAGAGAGAGAGAGAGAGAGAGAGAGAGAGAGAGAGAGAATACCCTAAATATGTAAATAAGCTGTGGAATAGAATCTTGCTACAATAATGGCCCAAAATATATTGGGTATTCTAACACCAGAACGGTCAGTGTCGCATGTAAAACACAAAATATTTTAAGAATTTAATTTTTTTTTTATTTGATCTGAAGCCCTTTCATAGGTTGTGCTGACCTGAGTGACTGTTGGTGTTCTCCCAGGTCATATAGCAGACGGCTGAGTTTAAGAAAAGTCGCTCGGTTATCTGTTCTGAGACGTGCTGCAGGTGCAAGGTCTAATATGGCTTTCCTTGGCTCCCCAATGCGGATGTAGCATTCTGCTCTTAGCTCCCGAGATTCTGGATCCCATGGAGAGAGCTAAACCAAAGGATGAGTGACAGAAGTTATTAAAGGCAAGCTTTACATAACCCTAATTCACCTAAACATATCAAATGATAGAATTTTGATCATTTTGGGTGCCCCTTTCTGAAACTTACCTCTATGACCCGCTCCAGCACCTGGATGGTGGTGGTGTAATCGCCACGGTGATGGGCCTTATGTGCCGCCTCCTGGAGCTCCTCCAGCTCCATGACTTTGTGGAGCTGATTATGGGCCTCCTCTGTGTCTGGAGAGCGCTGCAACTGGAAAAAGAAAGAATATGTAACTGCTTAAAAAGGCCATTAATACATACAAAAGGTACTACATTAACAGCATAAGGGGTCACAGTGCTTGTTATGGCATGGAATGGTATGCCATAAAGCATCTCAGGATTAAGGGCTTTGCTCAAGGATGCACCAGCAGTTTACATGTATCGGCATGTGTAACTGTATGAGAAATAATAAGGATAGGCTAATCATTCCACATCTTACCACAGCCTGGAAATCATCTCTGGCTTCTTGAGGGTTTCCTTGCTTCAAGAGAATATTCCCTCGTTGTATCCGAGCCTGAAAACACCCACCCACACAAAATAAATCAACATAAATGGTAAAAAGTCCTAAAAGTGATCAAGTTTCATCTAACCCATCACATCCACCACATGTTTATTTACATCATTGCTAACAAAGTTTCACCAAACACACTTACAGCTAGGAAGTCTGGTTTAAGCTGAATAGCTCGAGTCAGATCTGGCAGGGCTGATTTGGACTTCCCCATGGCCAGAAACACAGCCGCACGTTTGTAGTATGTCAGGTAATTCTTTGAGTCACCCTCTGCAGGTGGTTGACAGCAGGAAAAGAGAAAGAAATAATCAAACAAAAATACAACAATACGAAAACCTCCAGCACTTACTGTATTAAATATTCTCTCTGCATATAAAGGAGGTCCTGAAATTAAGGTAAGGCTTAATCATTGCATAGTGTCAAATGGAAATTTTAGTTCTTCATGATCAAATTGATCACCATCTTTGCAATGCAAATTGTTTCAGTGCATGCTAAATGAGAGAAGTAAAAGTGAAAATGAAGAGGAAAAGATTCTTCTTTATTGAACTGGAATTTATCATCATAAGTATGAAATAAAACTGTTTATGAAAATATTTCTTGGACTTTATATTTAGATATGGCCTAAATTTTGTGGATGCCTGACCATCAAACCCATATGTAGTTCTTCCTTAAACTGTTGCTACAAAGTTGGAAGCACACGTGTTTGCATGCTGTAGCTTTAATATTTCTTTTCACTGGATCTAAGAGACCCATAAACCTGTTTGATCAGGACACTGCTGCTGTGCACAAAGTGTGCTCCAAGAAAACATGGTTTGTCAAGGGTGGAGTGGAAGAACTCGAACTTTACAAAGCCCTAACCTGATCTGAAATCCCACCAAACACCTTAGTCTCCTCACTTGACAATAGTGCCTGACTTATGCGCTTGTGACTGAAAGAACACAGTTATGCTCTAAAATCTAGTCAAAAGCCTTCCCAGAGTAGTAGAGGATATTATAACAACAAAGGGGAAACTAAATCTAAAATGGGATGTTCAAAAAAACACATGGGTGTCTGATGATCAGATGTCCACATGCTATTAGCCATATAGTGTTTATGTGTATAACTGTGCCTCACCAACTGCTGAGTGGTAATGGGAGAGCGCCTCTGCCAGTTGCCCTGCAGCAAGAAGCTTGCGGCCCATCTCCAGGTGCTGCTCAATTTCCACATGAGTGGCGCCTAACACACCTGAAACGAGAGTGAAAGTCACTAGTCCTGAGACATTTAACCAGCCAATACATACAAACATTCCTTTCCAATTAAATGAAACCTGAAGGTACACCAAACCAAAAATAAAGTGCACCTTCAAAAAGACTGTCATTGCACAAAATGATGGGCAAAAAGTATTCTCCTACACAAACTACATAAATAGCATAACATAGATAAAAGTGTCGAGCTATTAAAACATAAAAATCAGTCATACTGCATTGGGAACCAAAATAAGACACATTATTCATGAGGTTATGTATTTATGTATTATGTTGCAAAGTTTAAAAAAAAAAAAAAAAAAAAAAAAAAAAAAAAATCCAAGTCAGTTTAGGCTAATGATATCCCAAGTTTGTGTCCTATTGAACCAGTGTTAATGTATTCATTGACTGAGAACTAAAGCACTTTTGTACGTCGCTCTGGATAAGAGCGTCTGCCAAATGCCAGAAATGTAAATGTAAATGTAGGTTAATCTACCACAAAGCACTAAACAGCCACAGTAACTCGTGACAGATGACTACATATATATATATACACACACACACAAAATGTATACAGGAGATTTCTGTAAATATTACACCGGTGCAACACACCGTGTGTGCAGTTTCTGAACAGAGCCACAGCCTACACTTAAGACATACCACATTGTTTAAGATACTGCAATGTATTTATCTAATAAATGATTTATTTGCGACATGTTAACGACTCTTACCGTCCAGCTGCAGGTCCAGGACTACACAGAGCAGTGATACTGACGACAGGAGGCTATTTAAACCTCTCCGGCGTCCTGATTCCATCGTCTTAAAGCGTCACAAAGAATTGTAACTTTTTTTTATATAGCTGTATATATAATTTCCGACCACTAATCCAAAATAAAATAAAATAAAATTGTAATGATGATATCACTAAAGGATCATCTTTACAGGTAAACAGCAACTTCCTGATATGATGTTTCAAGTGTCCGACTGACAAATGCTTCCGACTGCCTAATCAAACCGAAGAAACAAAGTTCCGATAAGCCAAGGTTTATAATCTCCTACTCCGCGATATAAAGTTGGAATGTCATTTCACGAGGTACGACAGTTCGACTGAGAGCCAGATACAACACCTTTTACGTAAAGCTGTCAACTTGATGCTTTTGAAACTCCTTTCAAACGCTAGGGCGTAGAATTCAAATCGGTTACATGTCAGCTTGCTATGTGGCTGGATGGGACGAGAGCACGTCTGTGTTTGCGCTGGTGTTTCCCCTCCAACGTGGTCGCGTCTCATTGGCTGAATTTTTTAACACAGGAGTATGCCACGCCCATTTCCAAATAAGGCAAGCCACCATATCGGTGTTCATTCTGACTAGGCGTTTATTCCTGGGTCTAACCACCTTGCCAAATAAATTAACTGTGATATTTTTTTGCCATCTAAGTATAGAGCAACTGTCCAACTCCTCCTCCTTATCCTCCTCCTTATCCTCCTCCTCCTCTTCAAACCCCTACCCCTTGTTTATGTAAAAGACATTCCGACATTCATTTATTTCACACTTATAGCAATAAAATAAGGCATGCAATAAGAATTGCATGTCTTTCATATGGATGTGCCAGGGAATTATACATATCACACATAATCCAGCAAGATTATTCATCTATGTTGTGAACAGCTTTTTTACTTTTACAAAATCACAAAAGCATCAACATTCCTGTACATTATAAAAATGAATGTGTAATTTAAAATATTACAAATTCTGTATAAAAGTTGGATCATTTCAAAGCATTTCTGTATAACAGATTTGTTTTTTAAAAACAAAACAGGTTTAAAAAGAACTCATATATTCACTAAGTTGTGTTGCTTCAAGTATTGGCACAAAATTGGTGATTCCAACTAACATACAATGCTTCAAAGTCTTGTACAAGTCTACATATTTACATATTTGCACTCTGAATAGATGATTATGAATACACTCTGGGTCTTTATTATTTTTATACATGGGATTGACCTGTACTGGTCTGGTTGGCTGTTTGATCATTTATCAGACATATGCATTCTTGTCATAAGTGCTTTGAGCATCTCTTCTTGATGCTGCTCCTGTAGAGTATATGGTTCCTCTGGAGGGTTGATATGTATATGCGCTAAAAAAATATATGTATATAAAAATTAGATTTCATGTACAAAAATATGTATATATATGTGAATGTCTGTTTGTGTGTGTGTGTGTCTGTGTGAGGGAGGGTGAGAGAGAGAGAGAGAGAGAGAGAGAGAGAGAGAGAGAGAGAGAGAGAGAGAGAGAGAGAGAGATACATACGGTTTGTCATCTGTCTGAGTTTTGCAGGAAAATAACAGACAAGCTCCAGCACAGATGGCAAGAGTCCCAGAGCACCATCCAATGTACAATCCCTCTCCTATCTCATACCTTCAGCCCAAAAAACACAGCAGAAATACAACATAAATAACATGGATACAGCTAACATCCTGCATATATTCCCATACACCACTTTTGTGTGTGTGTGTGTGTGTGTGTGTGTGTGTGTGTGTGTGTGTGTGTGTGTGTGTGTGTGTGTTGCATCCAAGTGACTCCAGATGGCAGCATCTCCTTACTACAAAAACCATAACTCACTTTGTGCCTGGGTAAAGTGGATTGAAGAATTCCTGGGTGATGTTGAACGCATACCAGGACACAGATATCATTGTGCACAAGCCTTTAGTGAAAGGATAAAAAAAAAAATTGTACAACAACCTTATGTTGAGTTAATCACACAATATTTATCATATTCATTTCCCTGGTGATACTGTTTGTAATATGTCTATGAAATCACTGTATTTAGGCTTTTTACCTTGTAGGATGAAGAAGACACCTCCAGTTCCAGCAAGCTTTCCTTTAAGAACTGGGTTATCCTCAGCTGCTTTGCAGCACTGCATGCCTATGAGGGTGGAAACCAGCCCAAAAGTCCCGCAAACCACAGCGGTGATCATAAGAGCCCTTGATGCCTGAAGATAACCTGTATGGACACATGAGTATAGACATGAGTCTACTTAAATGGGCTATTCAATATTTTGGATATAAGTGAACTGTCAAAGAAAGCTAGTCTCATGAAAACATTAATATAGAATTTATATAAACAAGTGAGTTGGATTCAATCATTGTATATATATCATTATTAATAATTTGCACAAGATACAAACTATAACCCTAACTCTGACATTTACACTCTTTAGTACAAGTTAATTCATTCATGAATGAGCAGTTAGAATAATATGGAATTAAAAAGGAATCTGACCTCTGAAATTAAATATGGAAACTTTTTTTTTTTTTTTTTTTTTTTAAAGCATGGATACCTGTTCTCTTTATACGTTCATCTGTTTTGTACAAAAAAACAGTGTACCTAAGGAATGACACATTTCATGATTTCCCTATCTGTCATACAGTTAATAAATTGTAGGTTCAACATTTAGATTTTAAACAATATATATTTTAGGAAAGAGGAAAGAGAAAAGAAAAGAAAAGAAAAGAAAAGAAAAAAGAAAAGAAAAGAAAAGACACACCCTAAAGTCTCAAAAAGACGTTACTGCTTTCCAGAGGAAAGACAAGTATGGGCTGAAGATTCCACTTTACTCATATGGCATATAAGGATAAAAAAAATTGGTATAATATTGGTTATAATATTACTCTTATTACAAGAATAAGAATTATTTATATATATATATATGTATAGAAGCTTTCCAGAAAGAAAAACAAAGTTGTTTTTTAAAGGAAACAAAATGACAGAAGGAAAAGAAATGGCAGGGTTTGAATGGTAGTGGCATAGAGATATAGAGGGCTTACCGGAGAGTGCGAGCAGTGAGGGGAACTCTCGGCAGTTGTGCACTCCGGTCGAGTCAGAAGCGCATGACATCCACAGGTTCTCATACAGAGTGGATGTGGTGATAACGTTCCCGTCCACGGTGGAGGTTTTCCAGTAGCGGTTCGGTATGGCGATCCCTACCATAACCCAGCCCAAAAACCCGAGCAATAGGGCCACCACTTCAACAATTGGATCCATTTATTGCTGTCTGCGTGAGCCAAATGGGACAGTATTTGCAGTTTGGTAGTCTACTCCACAATCTTGCCACCTTGTACTTCACTTTTCACTGTATCAGTGTGAACATGTCCAGTAAAGAGTGAGCACTCACCCTGTGAGACAACTTTTAGGAAGATGCTGTGTATGAAGCAAGCAAATCAATGATTTATGAGGCTGTTTTACCCTCCCCTTCTCTCTCTCTCTTCTCCTTCAGTTTACACCATGAAACTCGGCAGCTGGTTATCGAGAGACAGGTAGCACCAAAGTCCAACGTCCCGCCTAGTGCCCTTGATAGCATGATGCTTTTTTTTCTTTTTCTTTTTTTTAAGAGTGATTGTCTGGGAAACTCAAAGCTGTTTTTTTCAGGGGCATCATTTGGTCTACATTTTCAGAAAACCTTAATGTGTGCCATTCTCTGAATTGGCACATTTAAGTGCACAGGATTTTTTTTTCATCTTTCACCTGGAAACGTGGAAATAGTGTACCTTTATTAGTCCGCAATTAGTTTTTCGAGTAAAGCTTTAAAGGTACACAATCATATCAATGTAACAGATAGGCAATGTTCAAAAGATACCAAAGAATCACCCCTGATAGAAGGAAACTTACAATTTAAGACTTATTTATTACATGTTTTAATGACACAACTATTAAATCAAAGCAGACATGTGTTATGGAGATTCTTTAGAAGTGTAGTGAGTAAAAGATTATAAAGATCACAGATAATATCAGTGCTGGAAAATAATTATGTCAGTTTTTGTATGCTAGCTATAAGGATCCACTTCTTGCCAGCAGCCATCAATATACAGGGGTTAGACATCAAGAGATCTACAAGTAAAATGAACAACAAAATGTTTAAAGCTGGTGTAAGTGTTTTGTAAGTTGTTTTGTAGGTTGCTTGTTATAGTCTCTATGCCTCACAAAAAAATTTTTGTGGCAAGCTTTCCCAGAAAATGTAAGTTATGTAACTGCAAAAAGGGAACAAAATGTGGGATGGGATGTCCAAAAAGCACATACATGTGTAATGACGAATTGTCCACAAACATTTGACCATATAGTGTATCATTCCCTTCCTTTAACATATCTAACATGTAGGAATCCTGTCAATGGACCTGTGAAGCACTACATTTGAGCTGCAATGACCGTAAACTATGACAACTTGGGAATATTTTATTTATCATCTAATAATGGAAATATAAGGAATGAAAATAAGTGTCATAAAAAGCAGGGGTATTTTTTCCTTATGATGATTGACTGAAAAGTCATTTTTAAATGAATAAATAGTTCATTTAGGACACACCCATTTCCCTTTTGCCTAAAAGGGTTGTCAATGATTGATTCCTACTTTGTTCAATTAGCCTTTAAATTCAATATTCGACTAGATTTTTTGCACTTTGGACATGATTTTCTCCAGCTGCACCAGTAACTCCTTCACATGGTTTCAACATATTTAGCTATGAATCTTCTCTGTTGTCCTTGCTTTTCAATGCAAGTTAAAAAACAACCCACAAGGGTTTGACAAACATTGGGGGATTGTGACCTTAGTTGACTCATGAATATTTAGAGACAATACTGATTCTGGTCTAGAATGTTTCTCATAGGTGCAATAAGGATAACCTTAGTAAATATTATCTTTTAGTCCATTGCTTTTGTTACACTTGTATAACACATGAAAAAAACCCCCCCCCAATTAAACATTAGATATTTAATAAAAACAACACACCTAAGTTAACTTAATCACCTCTGGGTTTTTCAGTAACCACAGAGAACCCTGTTCCTGCCTTTTCATTTTTTTTTTTTCAAATGATGTCATCATCATAGCCTGGTCAGAAGCTGTACAACTCTGATACTGAACTGGAACAATGTGTATTAGATTGTGCTATTAAATTTCCATCTTATCTTTTAATAGTGAACCTGGTCAGACACACCGAAACCATCACTGATCCAAGATCAGCATTTAGACATCCAATTTATAGTGCTAAACTGATATCCTTTTGAAGATAGCCTGTTCCAAGAACAGCATTTGTGCTCTCTTGGTTGGTATTGATGTGGAATTAACTTTGTTGCATTGTAAAGGTCAAGTTTATGACCGTCAGGTTTACAAGGGTTTGTTTTTTATTGCTGTTTGAGCACAATGTGGTTTTTCACACTAAGGATACTCCATAAAATGTTACATTCTGACTTGTGTAGTGTTTCCACAGACATATAAAACAGGCAGTTCAGGTTATTTGTTCTGTAAAGTAAAAATCATGAGAAGGGATGAGAATTACTAAAGACAACAATAAGGCAAATGTTTTAACACTGACTTCACATGGCGTGATAGTTTCGTGGTCTCTTTCAGGAATGCCTGCGACCTACATGACGTATCTGAATAAATTTTAACCAAATTTCATCTGCCTGAAAGCTTCTGTGGGAGGGAGTGGCATTTTTGAAGGATGTGAAAACACAGGTTTACATACCAAGTGCATTATAAGATAAAAATCTTAAAGAAACATTGATCTATGAATAAACATTCATAATGTCCAAAGTGGTATAAGAGTGTCGTTATAAATGAGCATGTATAAAAATGGATTAAATTGAGTTCATGTTGAGAAAGAAGTGAAATAAAGTGTGCTTTCCAGGCACCTAGTAATCACTCACTTTTACTTCAGTTAATGTTTAACAACAATGCGGAACATAAAAAACATTAGTGATGGCAGCCATAATCTGTTCTGTCGTAAAAAGCAGTGACGTAGCAAAATGATCTTAGATCCAAGTGATGGAAAGGTGAGATGATCAACAATGTGAGAACAGCCCACAGCACTGTTCACAGGACTGTTGGCCATGAGACAAGGTTTTGGATGCAAACTCAATAAGCAATTTGTTTCTCTCTAGACCCAATTACTGTTTTGTCAGAATGAGTGGCTTCAATTCTGCCTGATGTTAAGAGCTAAACATTGACTGGTAAAGCGTGATCACACTGCAGCTCACACACTGCTTTAAAACCACCTCTAGATGAAAAAGGTTAACGGCACATTATGGTTGTAGAACCACAAGTTGCCATCGTGTTAAGACGACTATGTTATCGTTCAACTTGTACACTCTTTAAGTGTATGGACCCTGATAACTAGTTTTCTTTCTAGTTGCTTCAGTGAAACTGGGCAGTACTGATTAGCATGTACATATATACGCAAGATTACACACACATTCACACAATAATAATGTTACAGTACACACACACACACGTGACAGCAAAAATCACATATATGAGAAAGATAATTAGAAAGCAACAGCAGTCCTCGTGATTAAGTAAACAGTCAGTCGGACTTTGATCATATCATACACTATTAAGACAGCTTTGGCACGCTGATACAAAAACAAAGAGACAGCTGCATGGAAACTTCTGTATTACATTTCTGTATTATAGATTTATTATGTGAAATTTATAAATATGAACTTAAGGTGTTACAGTGCAATAACTTTAGATATAATTAGAACCTGCTAATCATTGACCTTTGTGTTTTAAATATGTGTGAAAGAAAATACTCATCATGTAGATATTTCACCCAAAGAGTTTAATACATAAGAACAACAACAACAACAAAAAAAAAAGCTAAAATATGAGGCTGTTTTGTTAGTGATGCTGTGATTAATTTGTGCAAGTAAAAAAAAGAAGAAAAAAAAAACCAGACAAGAAAATAAAGAAAAGACAAGTCAATCTGCTTTGTTTAATTAGCCAATCTTGTTCTTTTGAAGCCATAAGACCTCATTTCATTGTTAGGATTTTCCAGATTTGGCCACAGCCAACCCAATCAGTCCTGCTAATCCTGCCACACCCAAGCCGATGCCTCCAACAATAGCCATGCCAACCAGGCCATCTGAGGAAAAAGTAGGAGAAAAATGTTCATTTATTTAACTTAAAACTTTCTCTGTTTTAACACTTGATTATAAATAAAAAGAAAGAAATAAAGTAACAAAACCCTAAAGTCTAAAACAAAAAGTCTATAGCTTGCTAGATGATGTGGTTTGCTATATGTCTCAGGTGCAACCTTCTCTCAAATCAAGAGGCAGTAATGAAAATGAACCAGGCTTTTATTTATCATGAGCCAATGGGGACCTTTAGAATAGATGAGGGTGTAAGGAAACCCATCGATATGCCGAACACACCCTGTGTACAATGACTGGCTGTAGACTTTTACTACTTTTACACCACACACATTGAGACACACACTCACCTTATACTGAGTTCATTCTACCGTGAAGCACTTTGGTTGAACTTTTCTATCTTTTAAATGTCTTATTATAACATTTAAATCTAGAAATAAAGAATTAAAGCTGACATACATACATTATATATATATATATATATATATATATATATAATATATATATATATATATATATATATATATATATATATATATATATACACACACACATATATACACATACATACATACATACATACACACACACCTTTCTTTAATGCCTCCTTGATGAGCTTTTCCAACTCAATGGCCTGCTTATTTCCAGGTTCATTCTTAAGTAGAATGTGAATGTACTTTAGAGCTCTCTCATATTCCTGAGAAAAATAGAAAAGAACATTTTAAAATCTTCATTTTAAATGTTTATCAATAACAAGACACTCAGACGGTGCTGCAGTAATACAGCTGAAAGAACTCACAGCAATTCTCTTTCAGAAAAAAAAAACAATGTTCAGCCACTATATAAATAAAAAAACTATTATAGATTATAAAAAAAAAACAGAAACAAATTCATAATAAAGCAGTACATATATATCAAAAAAAGAAGTTAAATCATTATCCTCACCTTAAGCTTGTAGTTTGCAACAGCCAGATAAAACAGATAGTCCCTCTGGTCATCTTTTGTGCTCTTCTGTACCAGCTCTGTACAGTCAAAGAATTCATACAATAATGATGAAGAAGCTTTATAACACAGTTAGCTGAATATAATTTGATAAGCTGTCAACATAGTAGTTATATGTTCAAAATAAAAAATAACTTAAAAATATAATCGTTCAAAAAAAGTGCGTGTTTAATCACAATATCTGTCATATTGTCCCGTCCTACTAACAATTACTTTACATATCACAGCGGGGTCATGCTACAGATAAGCAGTAAGTTGCAAGAACTCTAAACGGACTCACCCTCCAACAGCAGAATCCCTTTCTTTATGTCATTCGTATTTTTACTTCTAGTTAAACACCATGCATACTCGAATTTTGTGTCTTTAGACACTGCCCCCTTCGCCAGTTCCAAGTTGTATTTTTTCTCGAACCTCTGTCGAAAAAATGGCAACACAAGAAGCGACAAAAATTATAACATCTGCTGTATATCTGCTGTCAAGTGCAGAAGTATGATAATGTTAATCAAAGCTGTAAGCGCTATTTAACAGATTTGTCACTGTCCGTTATCTTCTTGTTTTGAAAAGGTACTGTTTTTCCATACTCTATTTACGTTATCCACAGAAACTTAAAAGCAAAAGCTGCTTGGCCCAGTTCTAAAATTATAATGGGAAAACTTTAGAATGATGTGGATTATCAGAATAACCTCATTTTAGTGTATGATCTAGATCTTTGTTTTTAGTTTTAGTAACCGATTTAATGTGAGAGGAAATATATGTAGCCATCTACTGATATATTTTGTGATGTTCAATGTGCAGATTTACTGTTTACAATCAATGCACCATATGTTAGCCAGAAATAATGCAAATACCTTTAGGGTCAAATGTTTCGTGATCTGATTCCTTTGTCATGTATGATATTTGTGTCTAATAGTAAATGTAAATTTGGAAGAAAGTAAAGTGTAGTTTATTAAAAATGAATGCTCATATGATATGATTTTTTCCCCCATCTTTTCCTCAATTTTTGAAGGATTTAATAACAAAATGCCTTGTTTCTTGCAGACTAAAGACTTTGAGTGCGCTTTGTTTTTAAAAAAAATATGGCTGAGCAACAGTATATTTATTCTGGGTGCTGAAAAGCAGTTGACTAACGAACCGCCTAACGTGTATTTCTGTACATGAACAGAGCCTCTAATGGCTTTTGAACTGTCAAAGGTAAAACAGAGCTGCATATTCACATCACAGTTCTCAGTACCATTTACCATACAAATTGGTTGAGTCTAAATTAGGGAAAAATCTTAACTTTTTTTTTTCAATTCAGTGGGTTAAATGCATAAAAAAAAATAATTTTTTGGTATCTATAAAATTAAAAGAAATGAGTAACTAGATATTGATAACAGTCCTTTAACTACTGCATGTAAAATGATCTTATGACATGTGTGACCTGAGCTTTTAAATAGCCTACTTATTCTATTAACAGTGAGCATTATTTGCCTGTAACTATGCTTATTCTATTAAAAATGCACTTGCATGCACTGTAGAAGGGAAATAACAGACATAATACAGCCATTAATACACACTCTTTTTTGTCAATCACACATCCACGGACTTTGTACTCATTTACATTTCTGGCATTTGGCAGACTTACCATTTATCTCATTTTATACAACTGAGCATTTGAGGGTTAAGGGTTTTGCTCAAGGGGACCAGCAGTGGCACCTAGGATCCAAACCCACAACCTTCCTATCAGTAATCCAACACCTTCATCACTAAGCTACCACATCCCCCTTGCTCCTTGCTGTACAATGCTGATACAAGAAGAGTCTTGAACAGACATCACTTCAAATCACTAAATCTAATCTAATCGCTTTTGAGTAAACCACTGTAAAAGGCACTCTATATACAAACAAAGTTTGGTCTTTGGTCTGAAACAAATAGCTATATTAAGATATCAACAGCTTTGTCTAGACCAAATACTATGAAATGATGTACATGGAAGGGGAAGAAATAATTAGATGATTAGTAACAAATGAAGCATTTACATTTGTGGCATTTGGCAGCCGCCCTTATTCAGAGCGACAATTAAATTCAAAATAACAACCTTCCAAGCAGCACCTTAACAACTGAGCAACCACACCCCATGTGCACATGTACAAGCAGTTCTTGCACTTTGTCATATAGGTCATTTTCCCTCTGTAGCTAATATTAGAGAATGTTCATTAGCACAAAGAAGAGAGGCATTGGTGGCTCAGTGGTAGGTTGCTTGCCTATCATGCGGAAGGCCCGGGTTCGATTCCCAGCCAATGCCTCAACCCCAGCCACTGGATATAGTGCCGGTCCAAAGCCCGGAAAAAAAAAAAAATGGGAGGGTTGCGGCAGGAAGGGCATCCGGCGTAAAACCTGTGCCAAGTTGTTGTGCGGACCAGTCGGTCTGCTGTGGCGACCCCGAACAGGGAGCAGCCGAAAGCAAGTTCATTAGCACAAAGAGAAAAATTTAATTATTAACACCCAGATTAAAAAGAGACAGTTTAAAAATTGATTATGTGCAACCCCCCCCAAACTCTAAGTAAATAAGTTACTCTTCCATTAACTTTCATAAATTAATGAGTTAATCTGTTTATTCACCAATCAGGCATAACATTATGAGCACTGAGAGGTGAAGTAAATAAAACTGATTATCTCCTCATCATGGCACCTGTTAGTGGGTGGGATATACTAGACAGCAAGTGAACATTTTGTTCTCAAAGTTGATGTGTTAGAAACAGGAAAAAAGGGCAAGAGTAAGGATTTGAGCGAGTTTGACAAGGGCCAAATTGTGATGGCTAGACCACTGGATCAGAGCATCTCCAAAACTGCAGCTCTTGTGGGGTGTTCCCAGTCTGCAGTGGACAGTATCTATCAAAACTGGTCCAAGGAAGGAACAGTGGTGAACCGGCAACAGGGTAATGGGCAGCCAAGGCTCATTGATGCAAGTGGGCAGCAAAGTTAATGCTGGTTCTGATAGAAAGGTTTCAGAATACACAGTGCATTGCAGTTTGTTGCGTATAAGGCTGCATAGCCGCAGACCAGTCAGGGTCCCCATGCTGACCCCTGTGCACTGCCGAAAGCGGCAACAATGGGTATGTGAGCATTATACCTGGACCACAGAGCAATGTAAGAAGGTGGCCTTGTCCGATGAATCACGTTTTCTTTTACATCACGTAGATGTCTGAGTGCGTGTGCATCGCTTAACTGGGGAATACAGCAGGATGCACTATAGGAAGAAGGCAAGCCAGCGGAGGCAGTGTCATGCTTTGGGCAATGTTCTGCTGGGAAACCTTGGGTCCTGCCTTCCATGTGGATGTTACTTTGACATGTACCACCTACCTAAGCATTGTTGCAGACCATGTACACCCTTTCATAGGAAATGGTATTCCCTGATGGCTGTGGCCTCTATCAGCAGGATAATGCACCGTGCCACAAAGCAAAAATGGTTCAGGAATGGTTTGATGAGCACAACAATGAGTTTGAGGTGTCGACTTGGCCTCCAAATTCCCCAGATCTTAATCCAACCGAGCCTCTGTGGGATGTGCTGGACAAACAAGTTCGATCCATGGAGGCCCCACCTCGCAACTTAGAGGACTTAAAGGATCTGCTGCTAACATCTTGGTGCCAGATACCACAGCACACTTTCAGAGATCTAGTGGAGTCCATACCTCATTGGGTCAGGGCTGTTTTGGCAGCAAAAGGGGGACCAAAACAATATTATGCAGGTGGTCATAATGTTATGCCTGATCAGTGTATGGTACTATTGGCAGTTTTTCCCATAAATGCTGCTATAAATACAGTATTTCAGATGTGCAAGCAGAACAACAGGTCAGAATAAACACTGAAAACTATAATTATATCTAAAAATAAGGAACAGAATTTATCTAAAGCAATTAAGGCTATATCTACTGTTAATTATAATTATTTTGAAATGAATTTAACTCATTTAAAAGACTGTAAATATGTGTGATTGGGTGTGTTCTTGAAGGATCAAGGTGGATTGTGCTTTTGGGTGTTAATGCAAATTAAATAAATATCACAAAAACAAAACAGAAAGTTGGTGTTCATCACTTTCTTCGGTCATGAATGTTTACTAACCACGACAGTCCGTTTAAAAGTTATTAGAGTGACAAATAAAAGACAAAGAGCAGAAATAAAACTAACTTTTACACAGGCGTAATGTTTTGTTTCTTAAAAATAGCTGAATAAACACTGACAGGTTTGAGAAGGCGTTGATTTCGTCACTCGATGACATCAACACAAGATGTTTCCACTTACATTCACTATAGAGAATATACATATCTCTTTTACTTCATTAAATACATGTGTTTAAAACAATTCAATAACATACTGTGGAAACACGACGTTATTTTAGGTTGTTACGCCATTAATGATAACGTCATCTAGCTAGCTAGCTAGCTGGCTAACGAAGTGTCGCAGTAATTCATGTTTTTCCTGCCATCCATCGGGAAAACCAAATATCGTGATAGAGATGATAAAAGAATACAATTTCACATGTGATATAAATAGCATGTCCTAAACAAGCGGTTACCTGTAAATCCTCTGGAGCTACGACGTCTGCCACTACAGCCTCCATGTTGCCGGAAATTCTGAGCTACTAACAAAGTAAAAGCCTCTGAGAAAGCTGCGGAAATTCTGAGCAACTAACAAAGTAAAAGCCTCTAAGAAAGCTGCGGAAATTCTGAGCAACTAACAAAGTAAAAGCCTCTAAGAAAGCTTCAACAATTTAATGTTTACATTTCACTGAGAGACCATCACAAATCTGGTGATAAGCACACAGAGTAAACAGTTTATGTTTGCATTTCTCTGAAATGCTCTCTTAAATTTGGCACAGGGTTAAAACAACGTTGTCTTTACATTTCGCCAAAAAAGAAAGTGTCAAATATTGGGGAAAATATTAAGTTAAATGTTTTATATAAAACTATTATTATTATTATTATTATTATTATTATTATTATTATTATTATTATTATTATTATTTTTTTTTTCATTATTATTATTAATTTATTTATTATCCGCAGTCGCAGTAGTAGTATCGTTGTTGTGATTCGTTGTTGTTATTGCGTATAAACTAATCAATATAACAAATATATTCGTGAAAATACACATACTTACCTCTTAACATCTTGTTAGCAATGTTTAAAAATTTGAAACGGTGGAAAATATTTGTATCTCGGCCCATTGCGGTGACGTCACATCTTACGTCACTAACCAGGAACTAACTGTAAAAAAAAAAAATCCAAACAACTAAAGCCTCACGTAACTGCTTCAGTTTTGTTGCTTGTACAGTATATATAGCTTTAAAGATTTGTGATGTCTAGGAAGACTAAGAAAGAGGAATATTACCGTTTCTTCAACGTCACAGAGCCGCGCACACACGAGAAAGGACACACGGAATATAAAGTAACAGCAAGGGTTAGTAGCCTGTAGACTAGTTGTCTGCCATCATGATGTGTGCTGGACCTGAGTTGTAATAAACCCAGATTATTTTCAGATAGCTGGGCATTAACTGCTGTTTGATCTGTTTCTCTTGAATTTGATCGAATAATGAACGCAGTGTATTTGGCATATCTATCTATCTTGAGTAGGATATTTTAATACCATGTGCTTGGTAATGTAAACACAATAAAGAGCTCCGTTATTATAGACCGTGTGTGAGTGACAGTCCATTGCTGGCTGTGTGCCTTTAATGAACCTCGTGACACAAAACATGAGACCCCATCCCCGTGACTGCCCTTGGCCTTTTTGCTCACTGGGCCAGATTTTAAGTGCCTACCTCCCGTCGTAGTCATACGTTTAGATTAGATAAGATTAAATGGAATTTATTATGAAGGTCTTGAATGTACTTTGTTCTCAAACTGTTTTGTTACAATATCAACAACTGTAGTTTAATGTAATATACACTATATTGCTAAAAGTTTTGGGACACCCCTCCAAATCACTGAATTCAGATGTTGTTTTTCAGGGGTTAAGCCTTGGCCCCTAAGCTCCAGTGAAAGGAACTCTTAATGCTTCAGTATACCAAGACATTTTGGACAATTTCATGCTCCCAACTTTGTGGGAACAGTTTGGGGATGACCCCTTCCTGTTCCAACATGACTGCACACCAGTGCACAAAGCAAGGTCTAAAAAGACATGGATGGATTTATGGGAATAATACATTTATCGATATACAAGTGAAGTAACAATCAGTCTTTCCTGTGCTTGGTTTCTGCAGTAATGTATGAATACTAAACTATCCCTCTGCTTTTCCCATAGTTTGTATCAAAGAAGAGACCAGAGGATGTGAAAGAAGTGAGTAATGATTTTGTTTACTTACCATGGAAATAATAAACCCCATTCAGTGACATTTGTTGGGCAGTTATTTTTAGGTGTGTCTGAGGAAATAATAAATACAGATAATATGACTGTGAATTGTTTTAAACATAGACAAAGATAGTGATAATAGCTGATTGATTTCTAGGCCAGTTATCATGTAAAAGCCTATATACGTAAATAAGCAGTAATAATGTCCATATAAAGATTGCGATGTGAATTGTGAACTGTATGGAGCGTTTATCTTTAATGTAAATTGACGAAAAGTATGTCAAAAGTCACAGTCACTGAGTGGCATAATCCATGGTGTTATACTAGACAGCATGACTTTGCTCTTTCATTTAAAGTATTCATTTGCAGGTAGTGGTATGGAGAAGGTACACTGAGTTGAAGAAGCTGCATGGAGAGATGTCTTACACTCATAGGAACCTTTTTCGAAGACAGGAAGAGTTTCCCTCATTTCCCCGAGCCCAGCTCTTCGGTAAGATGTGCTCGGAAAAATGCCACTTTTGGCAGCTGTCAACAAAATAGCTTTGGAAATTCTCTCTAAATGGAAGGAGAGGAATAGACATAGTGTGGATCTTCCAACCAATAATGACAAGGAGGTGTCTTCGCTTGCATGTTAATTTAAAAAGCTCTGCCATATTCCCTGATATTCAAATGTTCTAGGCTCGGCCCTTAGTGCTGCGTTGTGTGGGTGTGACTTTGGAGGCCACAGCTGAAGGGATGGGCTGTATTTGTTTGAATTTTGAGTTTCAAAACAGATAACTTCATGATAGGGAGGTATTCAGATGAAGGCACTTCTATAGGCCAATATAACAATTAAACAGTCCAGCTTTAAATGAGAGAGATCTCTGTTCCTTCTTTTTACAACTATATTCTATCTGTTCTATTGTATTCTATCTTCCCATTGACATAATTATTAAGCATTAACCTCAATAAACCAGAAGACAATATTTTACTATATTGTAAATATTTTACTGTTTCTAAATTAAAGCTATAAAAACAGTATTTTTTGTGTTGACACTTGGTCCTTTTTGGCCTACCCAAACAGCCAACGGGTGAGATACAGAGAGGGATATGGAAAGAAATGTCCATGTACACATATTTAGCCTTTTGTGAAGACATTTAAGTCTCCACAGAGTGTATAAACACACTGTCCTCTGTCGTCGTCTTCTTGTCTCTCTCTACATTTTTCTCTCTCTTTGTCTTTTGTAGGTCGGTTTGATGAGGCGGTGATTGAGGAGAGGAGGAAGGCAGCTGAAGCCATGCTACAGTTTACTACAAACATTCCTGCACTGTACAACAGTCCTCAGCTCAAAGAATTCTTCAGGGTCAGACACACATTCTCATATGTACCAATGATGCACATGCCTATACACACATGCTTATTTACAGATAGCTAAAGATTAGCTTATTGATAAATAATGATGTCATTCTTCCATTTTATTGTCTTATTTTCTTAGGGAGGAGAGGTGAGAAGACCATTAGATCCATGCGTCTCTTCTCCTACGTCTTTACCTCCCCCTCTCATCCCTTTACCAAATGGGGCCACCGGCCTGGGAGCTGAAGAGGAGACAGGGAGGGAGGCTCCGATCTTGACCCAGGAACTAGAGTCTACGTTGGATGATAAGGAGCTTGGCGAGCCTGAGATGGCAGTGGAGGCTCTCAGTAACATGGAGATCAGCCCAGTAGAAGAGAGACATACAGAGAAAGAGGAAGCAGAAGGGAATTTCTGTGCAGAACAAACAACCATAGGTGATTTCCTTTGATTTATTTATGGCAGTTTTTATTTTATTTGGCCAGAGCAGAGTTATTTATTCATATTGTTCCTGTAACTTATTGCTTCAGATTACCTGATTATAAGGAACATTTCTTGTAAGGACTATTTCCAGATAATCTTTTCAAAAAGAACAGAAATACACAGTCTGACACCAGCATTGCAACACAGGGAAGTTTGCTATTGTAATTTAGGTTAGGTAATTTAGGTTCCTTATTGCCTTCAGAGAGGAACTTCATGAGCTACCCAGACTTATTGACCAGACAAGTTGCATATTTTCTCTGTTTGTTCAGTTTATTCATACTGTTATGTATAAATATTATATGTAATTTAATTCTTTCTTCCTTTCCTTTAGTTTCCTTATACTTTCCTTATACATTTCCTAATACTATACTATACAATTCTAATATCAAAGATGTAAAGAAACATATGTTTCACATATATTGCACATGCCAAAATTTCTGTAATAATGTTCCTAGTACAATGCATGCATACAGTGGGGAAAATAAGTATTTGATCCCTTGCTGATTTTGTAGGTTTGCCCACTCACAAAGAAATTAAGGGTCTATAATTGTTATGGTAGATTTATTGTAACAGATAGAGACAGAATATCAACCAAAAATCCAGGAAAAAACACATGATACAAATTTTATAAATTGAGTTGCATTTCAGTGAGTAAAATAAGTATTTGATCCCTTACCAACCAACAATAATTCTGGCTCCCACTGACTGGTTATGTGCTCGGTACATAGATTAGTTCTGCCAATTAAAGAAAGTGCTCCTAATGACATCTCAATGTGTGTATAAAAGACACCTGTCCACAGAAATTCTGTCTTCTATTCAAAACTCAACACCACCTTGGCAAGACCAAAGAGCTGTCAAAGGACATCAGGGACAAAATTGTAGACCTGCACAAGGCTGGAATGGGCTACAAGACCATCAACAAGAAGCCATCTGATGTGGAGACATCTGTTAGATTGATTATTTGCAAAAGGAAGAAAAGAAAATAACCAGCAATCGCCCTTGGTGTGGATTTCACCTCATGGGGTAAGGATGATCATGTGAAAAGTAAGGGATCAGAACAGAACTACACGGGAGGAGCTTTTAAATGATCTCAAGGCAGTTGGGACCACAGTCACCAGACAAACCATTGGTAACAATACGCCATCATGGATTGAAATCCTGCAGTGCCCGCAAGGTCCCCTCCTCAAGAAGACACATGTACAGGACCGTTAGAAGTTTGCTAATGGACCTCTAAATGATTCAGAGAAGGATTGGGAGAAAGTGCTGTGGTCAGATGAGATCAAAATTGGGCTCTTTGGAATCGACTCCTCTCGCCGTGTTTGGAGGAAGAAAAATGCTGACTATGACGAACAACATCTCTACAGTCAAGCACAGTGGTGGAAACATAATGCCTTGGGGCTGTTTCTCTGCTAAAGGTACAGGCTGACTTTGCCGCATTAAGGGGCCAATGGATGGGGCCATTTAATGTAAAATCTTGGCGGAGAACCTCCTCCCATCAGCCAGAACACTGAAGATGGGTCGTGGATGGGTCTTTCAGCATGACAATGACCCAAAACATACCACCAACTGGTAACCAACTGCAAGAAACGTCTTACCTCTGTGTTTGCCAACAAGGGTTTCTCCACCAAGTACTAAGTCAAGTTTTGCTTGGGGATTAAATACTTAATTTACTCACTGAAATGCAACTCAATTTATAACACTTGTATCATGTGTTTTTTCTGCATTTTTGGTTAATATTCTGTCTGTGTTACAATAAACCTACCATAACCATTGATTTCTTTATGAGTAGGCAAACTTACAAAATCAGCAAGGGATCATATACTTATTTTCCCCACTGTAAAGGGATTTTCTGGAGAGAAAATATTAAATATTGATGCTGCTTATTGATTAACTATAAATATACAGTGGGGCAAAAAAGTATTTAGTCAGCCACCAATTGTGCAAGTTCTCCCACTTAAAAAGATGAGAGAGGCCTGTAATTTTCATCATAGGTACACTTCAACTATGAGAGACAGAATGAGAAAAAAAAAATCCAGAAAATCACATTGTCTGATTTTTAAAGAATTTATTTGCAAATGATGGTGGAAAATAAGTATTTGGTCACCTACAAAAAAGCAAGATTTCTGGCTCTCGCAGACCTGTAACTTCTTCTTTAAGAGGCTCCTCTGTCCTCCACTCGTTACCTGTATTAATGGCAGCTGTTTGAACTCGTTATCAGTATAAAAGACACCTGTCCACAACCTCAAATAGTCAGACTCCAAACTCCACTATGGCCAAGACCAAAGAGCTGTCAAAGGACACCAGAAACAAAATTGTAGACCTGCACCAGGCTGGGAAGACTGAATCTGCAATAGGTAAGCACCTTGGTGTGAAGAAATCAACTGTGAGAGCAATTATTAGAAAATGGAAGACATACAAGACCACTGATAATCTCCCTCGATCTGGGGCTCCACGCAAGATCTCACCCCGTGGGGTCAAAATGATCACAAGAACGGTGAGCAAAAATCCCAGAACCACACAGGGGGACCTAGTGAATGACCTGCAGAGAGCTGGGACCAAAGTAACAAAGGCTACCATCAGTAACACACTACGCTGCCAGGGACTCAAATCCTGCAGTGCCAGACGTGTCCCCCTGCTTAAGCCAGTACATGTCTGGGTCCGTCTGAAGTTTGATAGAGAGCATTTGGATGATCCAGAAGAGGATTGGGAGAATGTCATATGGTCAGATGAAACCAAAATAGAACTTTTTGGTAAAAACTCAACTTGTCGTGTTTTGGAGGACAAAGAATGCTGAGTTGCATCCAAAGAACACCATACCTACTGTGAAGCATGGGGGTGGAAACATCATGCTTTGGGGCTGTTTTTCTGTAAAGGGACCAGAACGATTGATCCGTGTAAAGGAAAGAATGAATGGGGCCATGTATCGTGAGATTTTGAGTAAAAACCTCCTTCCATCAGCAAGGGCATTGAAGATGAAACGTGGCTGGGTCTTTCAGCATGACAATGATCCCAAACACACCGCCCGGGCACCGTGGCTTCGTAAGAAGCATTTCAAGGTCCTGGAGTGGCCTAGCCAGTCTCCAGATCTCAACCCCATAGAAAATCTTTGGAGGGAGTTGAAAATCCGTGTTGCTCAGCGACAGCCCCAAAACATCACCGCTCTAGAGGAGATCTGCATGGAGGAATGGGCCAAACTACCAGCAACAGTGTGTAAAAACCTTGTGGCGACTTACAGAAAACGTTTGACCTCTGTCATTGCCAACAAAGGGTATATAACAAAGTATTGAGATGAACTTTTGTTATTGACCAAATACTTATTTTCCACCATAACTTGCAAATAAATTCTTTAAAAATCAGACAATGTGGTTTTCTGGATTTTTTTTTTCTCATTCTGTCTCTCATAGTTGAAGTGTACCTATGATGAAAATTACAGGCCTCTCTCATCTTTTTAAGTGGGAGAACTTGCACAATTGGTGGCTGACTAAATACTTTTTTGCCCCACTATACTTATTAGTACAAACCTGTAGGGGTGAACTTTTGCACACATTATTTTAGATCAGTTAGTTTTAATATTGTAGTACTGACTGACTGAAGGACTGTTTCAATTCTGACTGATTCTAGTTTTTATTACAGTTCCCAGTTCAGAGCCTCATGGATCACCAGGTGATCAATCAGAGTTTGATTCACTCTTCGACTGTGTATCGGAGGAGCCTGTGGATGGTGCACAACCCCTTCTCTCAGACAATGACCTAGCCATCTTTGATCCCTGTGCTAAAGAAGGTCGGTACCACCCATAATCAAGCTCTCTCTTCCTGGTAAACTATTTCTGCAGTATTGCAATATGATTTAGATTGGCATCATCCTGTCTCTCAGATCAGGGCTGTGGATCTCCTGGTCACTCTGAGCTCCTGTCCCTCAAACTGACCACCCAGAATAGTGCAATGTGTGGTGAGGAGGCAGACTATGTGATCCAGGCAATCAGTGAGATGACGGCAGCCCAGGAGAGTGAGAAAGAGGGAGACCACAGCACAGCAATAATGCGATACAGAACAGCAGTGGAAATCCTCATGAAAGGAGTGCAAGGTGAGGAAGAGAAAGAAAAAATAGAGATTCCTGGTATTAGAGAGTAATGAGTTGTACTTTGTGATTTTTACTTTATATGAACTCAAAGTGAGTTCAAAGGGAATGCTTTCTGCATCATTACACTGCAGTGCATACTTTCGTTGTTTTGTGGATGCGATAACGCTTGTTATATGTCATTGTATAACTGAGAAAGCACTCTTCTGGCCAGACAGTTCCTATTGAATGCAGCACTTCCAATATATCAAGTATAAAATTGTTTCCTAGATTAGGATGAATGGTATGAGTTTGCAGGATCCCCCTCCCCCCCAGGTTTCTTCCCTAGTTTGGTCACCTGCAAATTTCTCACCTACAAGCCAGTTCTCTCAAGACACATGATGGCAACCAACTCCTGCTAATGCTTTCATCACAAGGCTGTGTAACACGCTCAGAGGAATGTGCTACCTGCCCAGTTCCTTATACTGATGCTCACAGGCAACCATGATTATCTAGTGTAGCTGTGATTAACAGAAGATACAAAAAAAATGCTGTCTGTTAAGGATGGTTGTGGTAATGCCGGGATTCAAATATGTGACCTCCCAACAAACAGAAAAATTATTTTCTGTAAAGCTGAGCACGTCTCTTTTGAAGAGGCATTGTGGACAGAACATAATTTGTAGAACCTCATCAAAGATCATAGACAATGTATAAGTCATAGTGTATTGCATTTCAACCAAGCCATATTTGAACTTTAAAATTTTTTGATACTTTAAGCATCTGCAATGTCAGGTCACATGCAAAACCCATGTTTAGAATACTTACACTTACACTTCTGGTATTTGAAGATCCAGAGCGTCTTATAAATTTATATCTGCCTTGGCAGCATGGTGGACCTGGGATTCGAACTCACAACCAATGCCTTAACTAAGCTACCACATCCCCTACACTGTAGGGGTTAACACATCCCTTACACTTAAGAGTTACTTGAATAACCCTGGATTAGTTTCATCATTTGGGTTTGAGCTATTTAAATGCTTTAGAGATAGCGCCATTAACTGCCATATTTTAAGACAAGCTAACATCTTGTGCCTCACTCCGCAGGAGATGTGGATCCTCAGCAAAGGGATGCAGTGAAGAGGAGGGTAGCTGAGTGCCTCGAGCATGCAGAGAGACTGCTCTCTTCACAGACTCCTACTCAACAGCACAACACGTAGCACACACATACACACACACTCCTAACATTACAGTAGTGATAGAACCACCACACACACACACACACACGCACAGAATTACATACCTCTGCAACACTCTCATGCTTAACTACAACTCAAGTGTTACTGTTCAACAACTTATGACACATATGAACAGACTCTCATAGGCTTTCACTTTGTTTTATTCCTGAATCTACTTATAAGCTTTTCCTTACTTACAGTCCAAACAGGTCTATGCATAAGATATGAGCACAATTTTCTCAACAATATGTTCCTTTGACCTTATGGTATTAAAAACTATTTGGACAGTGGACTGCTATTTCCTTTTCATGACATGATTTCAAAGAATACTGTATATTTATAATCTAGTCCTGTATTTTAATGTATTTTTATTTTAAATAATTATTGTTAATAATTGCAATGTCTTGTTTTTTTTTTTTTGTCCTTTGAGAAACAAGAAAAGTTAGTACAAGTGGCTGTGTGTAATTGCTTGACAGCACCACCAGGTGTCACCATTAAGCCTCATGTTCAAACTTTACTATTACTACAGACTAAATTACGAATATTAAATCTAACATATTTTAGATGTTTTAATACCTACTTATCTAGTACACAGTGTAGATTATTAGATTTAATTAGCATTTTATGTTTGACTTAAGGCTTATACAACTAACAAATAAATGAAGCCTATGAGTAGCAGTCAGCATAAATCTGCAGGCTGAATGTCACACTTTTTAGGAGTTGACAGATATGATGGTGGGATTTCAAGACATTTCTAAAAATAAACAAGACATTTTAAACCTGATCTGGTTCCTAATTTAGATTTTTATAGATACTATAGACAAGCGTCATGCACCATTCTCTAAAAATGGCTTGAACACAACGATTTCAATATAGCGCTGACTGTAGTACTCTAACTTCAGTACAAAACCAAAAGACACTGAAACTATCTTGACTTATCAGCTGTGTGAATTTGATATTTCCCTTGAAACCATTCATTTTAGTGTAGGGTATGTCCATTACTGCTACACGTACTGTGTTAAGCAGCATTATATCCCTCATTTCCTTTGTGGGCAGAGGGCAAAATAAAGGATGAATAGATGAGAAAAAGAGATAGCAGACCGCAGAACACAGGTATGAATAGAGGATGAGCGGGATCATCTCTTCATTGTCCATGCATGGAAAATCCCTCCCTCCCTTGATGTTTTTTTCACCCGTTATTCTCTGTCTCTCGCTGTGCTTCTGTGTTTGTGAGAGTGGAGAGATGTGGAATGGAATGGAGAGGTTATTGCACCGGGTGTGTGTTTTGTGTGTGTGTGTGTGTGTGTGTGTGTGTGTGTGTGTGTGAGAGAGAGAGTGTTTAGAGAGATGGATGAAGAGACAAAGAGACAAAATGGGGAGGTGTACTGTGTTTTGGCATTAGCATGCTGAGAGTGTCAGCACTCGATGTGCCTCTGTCCCCCTCTCCATCCCTCTCCCATCCCTCGTTCTCTCTCTTTCTCTCCTGCCGATCTCTCTCTCTCTCTTTCGTCAGTGTCCATAGCAATTATGCCATCAAAACACTCCAGCCAAAGAGGATAATTGCATCCTGAGTGCTGGGGAGAGAGTGAGCGGCAGAGTGAGTTAGAGTGTGTATATGCTTGTGTGTGTGTGTGTGTGTGTGTGTGTGTGTGTGTGTGTGTGTGTGTGTGTGTGTGTGTAAAAGAGAGAGAAGGCGAAAGATTGCGTGAGTTAACACACACACACACATTGAATTTAACACTTTTTGCTGTTTTGAAATTGTGTGTGTGTATGCACACAGAGTGAGAGCTTGAGAGGGCCACAGTGCATTACAGTAAGTAAGGTTCTTCACAGCATCGTAGGAGTCATGTGGTCAAAGATCAAAGAACCAGTTTGCTCTGCTAAGTGCACTAAAACATCAAACTCAAAATCAAATCTTTCTCTCACACACTATTCTGTGTATTCTGGAACAGAATGCATGGGTTCATTAATGTTACCTTGTGTTGCAAAATACATCCACATCTTAAAAATGATGCATTGTATTCAAGATAATGACAGATGAGTGATTATTATGTTTCATGCATATTTTGCCTTATCTTTCTCTTCTGTTTATTTAATTCCTATTTACAAATGATGGACTTAGTCAGATCCTCTTTTTTTCTGTGGTCCATCTCTATTACCTCTCTCTCACTCTCCGGCTCCCCCCTCTGTCACCTTGCCCAAGGCTTTGTTTTGAGTGCACATCCACTTTCTCGCAAAGGGAATCAATAGGCAAACACTTTGGCAGTCCATCGACCCTCGCCAATCTCTCTCTCCCTCTCTCTCTCTCTCTCTCTCTCTCTCTCCCTCTCTCTCTCTCTCTCTCTCTCTCTCTCTCTCTGTCTCTCTCTCTCTCTCCCTCCCTCCTTCTGGCTGCCAAATTTTTATTCCAGCCGCATTTGAATTCATACTGCAATATGTTTGATCATGACTTATTCAAATGAAGCATTTTCATTATGTCTCGTACTGTGGAAAAGGACAGGGAGTTTGTAATGCTGTGCACAAATGGCTAAAACACAGTCACATGCATTTCCCAGCGCTTTGTTCAAATGACTCATAAATTTTAACAGAGATGTTGTCAGTCATTTGGCTCCGGTTCAAAGGATTCAGTTTCCTATGTGCAGTTGTCACCATTCAATGGCATATCCAGCCCTCAGCCTAAAACGCATAAGGGGGTAGATAATTGATCTTATTGTGAGACTAGAGAATCTAACAAACCTTAGATTTTCATATTTGACATCATGAATATTCATACAAAATAAGGATGGGTTGACTTATTTCCTTTAGTGTTATCTTTTTGCTGCATATGGCCTACAAAAGTGTGCTGTACTGTGTGCTGTGCCATTTTCTATTTTCATCTAACCTTTGCTCTAGTATTGTTTTTTAATTTATTCAAATGTTTTTTTTACTCAGATCTGGCTGTCGTCTCTCTTTATTAAAAAGGCTTTGTGTCACATTTTCTTGTTTCCATAACAACAGTGGCGACCGGTGATTGTGGGCCCCCAGTTGGTGTCCCTGAAGTGGAGGAAAGGTGTGGAGTGATTGGAGAATGAAAATAAGCAAGAGCATAGAGATAACATAACTACTTTCACATAGTAAGATGAAGAGGTTTTCTTGCCAGAGCAATAGAATTACCCTAATGAGGTGAAATGTGCTGCACTAATCGTAGGTGTGGAGGCAAATATAAATGCAAAAGCCAATCAGAGATCTTAATTCAACTTATTTGTTTGTAATTGAGCCCTTAGCTCGATTTGTTTTGGTGACGTGATTATGACAGTTTGACAGCCAAAGTTAAACTGATGAAAATTTACCCCAAGCAAGGAGAGACGATCAGGGTCTGGGGTGTGACCACATGGGCTGACAATTGCAACCGTACAAATATTTTACCACCCAAATGGCAACTCCATGTTTCACACCTATACAAAAAACAAGCAAACAAATAGATCAAAAAATGCATCTTTTACACACACTGATGTGACATTTTGCAGAGGCTGTTAGAAATAGACATCGTGTTGTGTGTGGACGGTAATAATTCATTATTTAAGTACATTTTTTGCACTTTTATGATGTCTGCTTACCTTAAGATTTAAATCCCACCTTCAAAGCTGTCTATTATTCATTCAGGCTTAATTAATCATATCTACCCCATATAGGTTTAAACATCATTTAAACATGAGTGTCCTCAGGCACCCTGTGTGTGGACTGTAATAATTCGTTATCTAGATACTTTTTCTCAAAATAATGATTTATTATTTATATGTTTTTAGAAATCCCTGTAAGAGTCAGTGATTTCGGCCTTACTAGGGGTTTAAATCCCATCTCTGAGAGGTGTGCTATTGCACAACTAGTGAATCATATACACTGATCAAGCATAACATTATGACCACCTGCCTAATATTGCGTTGGTCTCCCTTTTCCTGCAAAAACAGCCCCTGACTGGTCTGCGGCTATGCAGCGCCATATGCAACAAACAGCGATGCACTGTGTATTCTGACACCTTTCTATCAGAACCAGCATTAACTTCTTCAGCAGTTTGAGCAACAGTAGCTCATCTGTTGGATCAGATCACACGGGCCAGCCTTCATTCCCCATGTGCATCAATGAGCCTTGGTCACCCATGACCCTGTCACCGGTTCACCACTGTTCCTTCCTTGGACCACTTTTGATAGATACTGACCACTGCAGACCGGGAACACCCCACAAGAGCTGCAATTTTGGAGATGCTCTGATCCAGTCGTCTAGCCATCACAATTTGGCCCTTGTCAAACTCGCTCAAATCCTTACACTTGCCCATTTTTCCTGTTTCTAACACATCAACTTTGAGGACAAAATGTTCACTTGCTGCCTAATATATCCCACCCACTAACAGGTGCCATGATGAGGAGATAATCAGTCTTATTCACTTCCTCTCAGTGCTCATAATGTTATGCCTGATCGGTGTATAGCTCATGATCAAATTGAATTTGGCAATAAATAAGATATTCTGCACATGCAACTTTTTCTTTTTTTTTTACCGGCTTACAGTTCAAAATTTTCATCCATATATAAAAACCTGGGGAGCTGTTGTTATGTCGAAAACTTCATTCGCTTCTAATCAGTATTGGCTAGTCGCATTGTGAAATACGCAATAAATGTATAACAAAACAGTAAAGGGTGAAGTCTCTCTCTCTCTCTCTCTCTCTCTCTCTCACTCTCTCTCTCTCTCTGTGTGTGTGTGTGTGTGTGTGTGTGTGTGTGCTGACGGACAGTCCCTCCCTCACACCTCACGCCCACTGGACAGTAAGAGCGCGGTCGGGAAACGGAAGGAATCGCAGTAGCAGGAAACTCGGTGGCACTTTCGGCGCTGCTGCTCTGCATGACCACAGGGTGACGGTCGCCTCTTCAGGAATACACACACCACCAGGAAATCGTAGTTCAAAGTGACCGCCCGGGCACGCCTTCACCTCCACTGTTGTGTAAGTTATCTTTACAATTGTTTTTACTTAGCGCTATTTACCTATAAAACCTTCTTATTTCCCCTTGAGAAATAGCTTTGTTCGTTTATCGGGGGCTGAATGTGCGACACGAGCAGTGCCTTTAATGCGCGCCGCCGGAATCCGGAGTAACCCAACACGATCCACTTTCAGATTATTACACCTCATACCCCGCCTAGGAAACTTGTCTAGAAACATATCTATAAACACTTAATAAATTTCAGTTCATAAATACTCTTAGGACGGCATTATTATTATTTTTATTATTATTATTATTATTATTATTATTATTATTATTATTATTATTATTATTATTAGGTTATTCATTCTCTATGGCGGATAAACAGCTTGCCATTCATTTTCAATAATCGCATGCCATCTGTGACATTTGAGAAGATTTATATTTATAGAAATGTATATTTTAATATATAAAATTACATCACAGCAATATCTCCCAGTCTGATTTAGAATAATTCATTTTTCTCCTCGTTTAGAGCTAAAACAATTCTGCAAGTTATGATGTAAAATTTCCACTGTATAGCTTTGAACCTTGCTTGGTGCACTATAGTAATCTCATTAAAAAATATTTACCTTTTCTCGTTGTCTATGTGTGTGGTAGAGGAGAAAGCAAGGGAGAGAGAAGGATGAGGGATATAGAGTCAACAATCTGAATAAACAGTGGCCACAGCTGTCCATGAGCTGATAACGCACACATGCAGAGAGGGGCGAGAGGGAGAGAGAGAGAGAGAGAGAGAGAGAGAGAGAGAGAGAGAGAGAGAGAGAGAGAGAGAGAGAGAGAGAGAGATGTTGCTGACAAAGATAACAGAGAGAAGCTCACATGCAGTTTTTAAACACTGACACAAGCAATTTTAATGTTCAGAATTCCAGGCTGAGGAGTCGAGGGGTGATGGATTGCCCTTCAGATCTTTTCCAGCAGCAGTCATCCCAGGTGTGCCACTTTGATCTGTACCACAGTCCACCAGAGTCCACCTCTACTGGCCCCATCATTTCTCCTCTTTTGCACCCCAACAGTGCCTCCCAGAGGTGGGGCGGATATAGGCAGGGACAGTGCTTATTCTCTGAACTGCCATCACAGGAGGAGGAACAGGAGGTGGAAGTGGACAGGTTTGGGAGAAAATCAGTTACAGGAGGAACCCCGATTCCGCAATACCGTCTCGGCGATAGGAGAAGAAGTTCTGCTGACTGGAGTCAGGACCTTCTGAGAGTGAAGCAACTTAGAGTGGACAGTACTGTAAAAAGAGAAAAAGAGGCGGAAAGAGATGGGCATAGAGGTAGGAGGAGTGTATCTCAATTGGTAAGTGCAGAGAAGAGCGCTGAGGAAAGAGGGCGGAGGAAGGAGAGCAGGGAGGGGAGACAACGGCAACGGCGTGAGCTGAAACTCCAGTTAGAGGAAACCAGAGGGAAGCTGCTAGAGCTTCAGCGCAAAGTGTGGCAAGTATATGGAGAGCATCATGTGGAAGAAGAGAAAGGAGAAGAAGGAGATGATGGAGTGATGGACGAGACAGCCGAGATGTTCTCTGAAGGAGAAGCAGATGATCATCTCGGCAGTGGGCTGTATCCTCCTCTGGGTGCTAATGAAAAAAAGCATGAAAGTACAGGGAATGAGAATTCTGAAGTGTTTCCTGAAACCCCTGTGGATCTGGACCTTGACATGGAACTTGATGGAGGTGGAGTGTGGCTAGGCTGCAGTCTGGTGCAAGGGGAGTGGGAGAATGTAGGTGGCAGCGAGAAATTTGCTCAGGCTCTAAAGCAGGAGCTGTCCAGCGCAGTAGCTCGAGTAATTGACAGGGTTCTCCATCTCTATGCTGAAACTAACCAAACACCACCATCCACTACAGTGCTATCCCAGGAGATTCCCACTAGTAGGGCAGTAGACCCAAACCCAGACAAAAAGCAAAGGGCTGGGGTGGCTGCCAATATGACAGAACAAGCTGAAGCACTGCCACTGGTTGCAAAGAGACCTCAAGAGAAAAGACACCCCATAATTCAAGGCAGACAAAAGAACCTCCTGATGCCTCAGGCTAATTCCAGCTTACCCATTTTACCCCAGCCTCATCTTTCTGCCCTCTTACCACCAAGGAGCAAAGACTCCTTCTTGCCATCCTGCCCTCCAAATCCTCCTCCGCTGCCCCTGCCTCTTCTCCATTACACCATGCAGCACCTCTTTACTCGTTCTCTTTCTAGTATGCCGCTCCACAAAGACGGCCTCTCCAATGAACCCTTCATGGACTTTCGCTCACACAACCCCTCATTCCCTCCCCTGCCTCTGCTTGGCCATTTAAACCCACCTCTTTCTGACAGAGGGAGAGATGAGGGGATGAGAGTAGGAATTGATGGAGGAGATTCAGCTCTCTATCTTGGACCTGGGGCAATATCCTTTTTTTTAAACAGAGTATATAATAAAGTGAAAGAGAGACCATATTAGTAATTTGAAAATGAGAAATTTGAGAAATTAAAATTGAGAAAATTGTTTACCAATTTCCATATTAGATTGTGTTTTGTTTGTATATATAAAAACAATCTAAGATAAAAAAATGAATAATAAATAATAATGAACAAAAGGTTTTTAATTATGTGTAAAAAAAAATTATGTTGGCCTGCAATTAGTACAATATAATAGCTGATACACTGCTGTTATTAACAAAGTATTTTGTACAGACGTACTAGTGTTTAGTAGAAAAAGAAAGAAACTTCTACACTGCCATGATTGCTTTTCATACTTTTCAAATAAAATTGCTCACTGTTAGGCCAGTCAAATATCAATATTATTTCCTAAAAAATCTGTGTCCTATTCTACTTCTCTTGTGCCATTGTGTGATTGTTTCTTTGTATGTGTCACACATTTCCTTAACTCTCTGAACTCTCAGGAGGGTCTCTCTCCATGTCATCTGAAGAAAGCCAAGCTAATGTTCTTCTACACACGCTACCCCAGCTCCAACACACTAAAGACATACTTCCCTGACGTCAAGGTGCTCAGTCATCATCATCATGGGACAATGATTCTACAATAATACTGATGCAAAACATGATGACAGACAGTGTTAATAATTTCTAACCGTTAATATATTTGTAAGACTCCTGATGATGTGCAGAAAATGAAATTTAAATACTCCACTGAAAAAAGTCCTTTCCAGAACTTCTTAAACCTATTGTGATTAACAATTTTATATATCAGCCATCATTCCCAGGGTATCAGTGTGTTTGTACTCTGTGTAAATCTATGTTTATGTGGTGCCTTAGGAACATTTTAATATGTCATGATTTAACTTTGCCTTTTTGTCATTCTACTCCATAGTTTAACCGCTGCGTCACCTCTCAGCTCATTAAGTGGTTTAGTAACTTCCGGGAGTTCTTCTACATTCAGATGGAGCGCTTTGCGCGTCAGGCAGCTCGTGAGGGTCCTGTCACAGCCCGTGAGAGGGGACTGCGTCTGAGCCGAAATTCTGAGCTCTTTCGCATTCTGAACATGCACTACAACAAGAGCAATGACTACCAGGTCAGAGTGTGTTTGAGTGTGTGAGATTTCCCTGCATTTATGTGAATGTAATCAAGCGTGTGTGTGTTCATGTCCTATTATTTTTCCAGGTCCCGGACAGGTTTGTGGAGGTGTCTGAAGTGGCACTACGGGAGTTCTTCACTGCTATCCAGAGTGGACGTGATGCTGACCCCTGCTGGAAAAAGTCCATCTACAAAATCATCTGCAAACTCGACAGCCCTGTGCCTGACAGCTTCCGCTTACCAGGCTGCCCCATGGATTCACATCGAATGGTCTAAAGATGTTCCCGAGCAGTCTCTCCCTCTCTCCATCCTTCTCTCACACACACACACACACACACACACACACACACACACACACACACACACACACACACACACATCCTATTTTAAGGATTAATGTGGATAAATACACAAACACATTGACCAAATGGATTGGAGTGCACATAAACACCTAGTTCAGTTCAGATACTCTGACAAAAGCACATGTACCTTCAAACACATTACATGCCAAAAGTTTGAAAGCAAAGCTTTCCAAAATTAAGCATGATTCCACCCCTCAAAGAAATACCTGACCATAATGTGTTTTTAAGAGAAAGGTTTTAGTTAAATATATTCAGTAATGCAGTAAAGCATTTTACATTTAAAATGGAGTTTTACTGCAATCATACATATGTGAGCGCCCATTTAGAAGCTCCTGCAAATCTAATTCAGGTATGTTAAATTAGGAGTAAATAGTTAAATTCGTTAAAATTATCAGGCTTTTTGAAATATAGCATGTTAAAATATGAGCTCATCATTGCAAAGACATGTGTCATTATACATGCTGTGCTGTGCTTGCTTCCGCACTTTTGGCTTGTAGTGTATACATATACCTGCTAAAATATCACATATATCATTTGTATAAACTGAGAGTGAATTCATGGTGATTTTTTGCCTTCCGGATTTAAGAGACAGAAATACATATGGCACAAATTATAAAGTCAGTGGCCTTTTCGAATGTATAAACTCTAAACAGGTCATTGACAGGCATTTTGGAATTTTGGCTATACTGTTCCAGAGTTATAAGCATTATTTGAATATATTTAAAAGGCTTTTTCTATTTAACATGCTAAAACCTTATTTACATTTATTTATCAAGAAAATGACAAAGAAACAACCGTGGCCCTTGGTGTGGTTCATTGCAATTTTATATTCAATTTGCTTATTTGTCATAATGTTTGAAATTATGTGGCTATTTCATAAGACATTGAGTATACAAAAGTGAATTTTGATGTGATAGTACTACTTGTAATTAAACGTGAAAGTTCAAGCACTTATACTAGCAACAGTTTATTACATCCATGTAAAACTACACAAATGCCATTGTCTACTTGACACTTACACATGCTATATTTTATTATTTCCTGTGCAAGGATCAGCAAAAATATGCCTGTGTGGAGAAAGAGGAAGGGGGCTGGGACCACACATACTGCCAGAAAAGAATAACGTTTGCCACTGTGCTCTAATAGCATATACCTGAAATAAGTGTACTACATATGGTTCACTTATTTACGTAATTTCTTCAACAGCCTATGGGATTATTATGTAATTAGATTTTTGTTATTATTCTTGTGATAGTAAAATGTTAAAATATGTCTATCACCTACTAGATCCATACAAAGTGGATAACTAGCTACAAAGTGAGTGTATAAGCACAAAAAGTTTCACTAGAATGGTAGAGCAATGAAATATTATGGAACAGCTGTAGTAAAGCAGCAAGGATGATAATTACTAGAATGCTAAATGCACAACCTTACATTGATGTATGGCAAACACTTTTCAGTTCAAACTAACTACAAGAACCTAACAGCATATTACACAATATTTCATACATACTTTATTTAAATTAGGGTCCAGGTTTCAATCCTGAGCTTAGGTGAAATTCTGTGTATGCTTTACTTGTGTTTGCAAGATTTTCCTCCTGGTTCTCCTTTCACCTTTTCCCAAAACATGACCCTAGGGGGTGAATGAGTTTGGGAATGTGTGTGTATGATGCTTTCCATGGCCTGGGGCCGCAGGGTATCCCATCCTCAGGATTCCAGGGATAGGCTCTAGATCCACTGATACCCTGAGAATGCACTGAAAGTGAATGAGTGAGTGATGCGCCTGCTCTTAAGAATGAACCAAAATGTGTCGGTTTGCATTGTACATTATAGAGGGCTTAGTGGTAAGTACATTTGTCTCACACCTCTGGGGCTGTAGACTTGATTTCTTTGGCTGCCCTTGGTAAGCAGAGTTTTTGTGTTTTCCCTGTGCTCTGGGGGTTTACTCCAGGTACTTCGGTTTTCTGCCCCTGTCCAAAGACTTGCATTGTAAGCTGATCTCTAAATTGTCTGTAGTGTGCAATAGGGTGGGACCCTGATCATGGTGTCCCATGCCTCATGCCTCCAAGCTCCCTGCCACCCTGTGTAGAATAAGTGGTATAGAAAATGAATGTATGGAAAAGTTACAGATTATGTCAAGACAATATGACATTCTATGATGTAGCCGTTTTTTTCTGAATAAAACAGACGTTGTGGTGTGAAATGTATGATTTAAATTGGATTCATTTGGTTTAAAGGATCCCTCATGCTGTAACTGTACTGCATACAGTGATATGGTAATGGTGGATAATATCTTTCTTTTCATGTGCATACTGGTGACGTGTGGGGAATCGTGCACAGAAAAAGACACCGTAAAAATGCTTGTCTTTAAGATTATTTTTGAGTGCCCTAAAAAAATATCCTTTTCAAATCCAGAGTTTTAGCCTATATATGGAACATTGGAGCGTGAGTGTAATCGCCTGATGAGGAGCGCGACACAAGATGCCATGTAAAAACACCTCCATCCTGTCATTCTGCTGCCAGCTCAGGCACACACACACACACACACACACACACACACACACACACACACACACACACACACACACACACTAAAGGCCAACTTTGTCTCATTATAGCCGCATTTAGCCCTGATTTAGTCCTAGAGATTAATTAGTGATATTAATAAATTGATATAATAACACCCGTGTAAGTTGGAGGTCACTAAATAAAAAGACACTGGTCAGTGATGGTGTTAAAATCATATATAGACGAAGTGTAATCTGAAAAAAATCTATTCCCCCCACTTCTTGGTCTTGTCCTGCATTGTGCAGGCATGTGTGTGTGTGTGTGTGTCTGTGGGTGTGGGTGTGTGTGTGGGTGTTGTGCAGTGCGCACTGTTCCGGTACTCGTGACTCGTGATGGCGCTGCCGCGGCTGCTGCTGCTGCTGGAACTCGCGCTTAACGCCTGTTGCTTCATTTGCGGAATTATCACCGCCGCCTCCGTCACTCTCTCTCAGGTAAAAACAAACAGCAATTTTATGTTAAAATGGTCAGATTCATCAGTGTAGACTGTACATTTAAAAAAAAAAAAAAAAAAATCATGTGAATTACACGGCTTTGTTACTTCAGTGCGCAACTTGCGTCTGTCAGCGTGAAGCAAAATCAAGTCTGCAACAAAACTTTCCTGACCCAAATGACCAAATGCAGGCAGACTTTTTCTTACACAGAGCTGATTTTGTGCTGCAACAACATAATGTTAGTTAAGCTATAGTTTGATTCTTAAAGAAACTTTCCCCCACTTTTGATACTTCACTATATACAGAATACTTCTGTTTCAATACGTTTTCTTTGCAGATGCGCCTGACCAATATTTTTGTTGGAGCATAGCAAAGAGGACGTTTTTAAAACTTTTACTTTTTCCGTAAACAAGAATACACTCATGGAAGTGAGAGTTAACGCTCATCCTGTGTCATATGACCAGTGAAAGGAGTTCAGGCATGTTGGGTATTTTCCAGTTCCTTTAAGAGGATTAAGCATTAACACAAAAATCCATGCGAAAATGGCGGGGAGATTACACAAATTTTTTTTTTTTGGAAGTGCACAAATAGAAAATTAGCAAATCATGTGAACAATGTGTTGCAAATAAGGAAGCAGATGAAAGTAGACAGCGCGACTCTTTTCGTCTCTTCCGCCTCTGACTTTTGGTCATGTGACCAAACTGTCGCTTTGTGTCTGAATCACTGACGTCGGAGGAGTAAAGAGAAGTGTTCAAGATTTCGCTTTCACATTGTCAACACAGGAAAGTCCCATACATACACCGACCAGGCATAACATTATGACCACCTGTCTAATATTGTGTTGGTCCCCCTTTTTGACACCTTTCTATCAGAACCAGCATTAACTTCTTCAGCAATTTGAGCAACAATAGCTCGTCTGTTGGATTGGACCACACGGGCCAGCCTTCACTCCCCACGTGCATCAGTGAGCCTTGGCCACCCATGACCCTGTCGTCGGTTCACCACTGCTCCTTCCTTGGACCACTTTTGATAGATACTGACCACTGCAGACCGGGACACCCCACAAGAGCGGCAGTTTTGGAGATGCTCTGATCCAGTCGTCTAGCCATCACAATTTGGCCCTTGTCAAACTTGCTCAAATCCTTACGCTTGCCCATTTTTCCTGTTTCTAACACAACAACTTTGAGGACAAAATGATAGATAGATAGATAGATAGATAGATAGATAGATAGATAGATAGATAGATAGATAGATAGATAGATAGATAGAACTTTATTGTCATTGCAAGTACAAGTACATAGCAACGAAATGTGGTTTAGCATCTACCAGAAGTGCAAATAGCAGAAGTTGTGCAAATGAACAAGTGCAGATAAATATGTACATCAATAAATAAGGCAATCAGTATGTGCATAGAGGAAGTATGTGCAAGTTGTATTTACAGCAGATAAAGTGTTGTCATTATATAATTGTTCACTTGCTGCCTAATATATCCCACCCAGAAACAGGTGCCATGATGAGGAGATAATCAGTGTTATTCACGTCTCCTATCAGTGCTCATAATGTTATGCCTGATTGGTGTATTAGACCATGGATTCATGTAACAGTCTAAGCTGAAAGCATACCTAGAAAGCAAAATTAAACTTGTTTGCTTCTTATTATTTTGTCATTTTTCATCATAATGCAAGAACTATAATCCTCATATGATTTATATATTATCTACTACAAATCAGTATTAATTTGACTCTCACTGACTTTCACGTTCACACACAGGGGGATTTTTCAGGGAAGTGTTTGCTGTATGGCTCTGTGCATTTAAACAACTCAGAAATCGACGTGAGCTGGTCCAGCGCTCCTTCTCTCTGTTACTTTGTGTCAGGCATCTCTGTGTGTGTGGCTGTCTTCTGCTTCTCCACCACCCTCTACTGGGTGTACTCATGCTGTGTGGATGGAGAGGTCAAAAGGTGAGAGGCTTATTTGTTGCCTGTTAATAATGAGCCTGATTATATAAAATATGCAGAAGTATTAGCACTGCCTTACATCGACATGAAATCTTTAGGGTAATGCACGCAAGGTTTTAGTAGTGTACCTTCTAGGATTTCTTGTCATTTCTCACATGTGCATGTCCTTCTGCTTTAAGAGAGAGAATATGGATGACTTTCTCACTGCTTGTAAGCGGAGTCTTCCTCTTTTTCCTACTGGTGACGGGATGCATCCTGAAAGTGGGTCGAGACAAATTTTGTGAATCTGTGATTAAAACGGTGCCCAATATATCCAGGTGAGAATAATACTTCTGAATTATATAAAGAAAGCCTAGAAGTGGTGATGAAAGTGCTGGGTCTGAACAGAAATAAGTGGCTCTTGGTTAGTGTAATAGCTGTGTGATTGTGTGTTTTTCAGGTGTGATGAAGCACAGAGCAAGAAATGGAAAAGCCCTTTGATTGGGTCTAGTTTCTACACCAAACTACTTAATGCTGAGGTATGTTGCCACATCTCTTCTGCTTTAATCATCTGAATATTTGATTGCATTGCCATTTCCCACAGTGGTGATGTCCCTCTTAGGTGAATACCAAATTTATTCACGTTGCATTAAAATAATTACATCATTTCATGTATCTTATATTTGGATTGTATCCTGATGTAGATTGTATCTACATGTGTTTTGGACCACTTCCCAAAGTGGTTTGATTGGATTTAAATCTATAGTAAATTTGTTTGCCCTCCATTTCAGCCTGTAGTTAACATAAATTTGTTTAAGCCTTACTACCTTCCACTCTTTTTTTTTTAAGAATTAAGGTATGCTAAGTGTATATGGAATATAGTGATTATAAAAGGATGGAGGAATAAATATAAAGAACAACAAGAGCATAAAAAAAGATAATAATAATAATAATAATAATAATAATAATAATAATAATAATTCATCAAGTTCAATTATTAATTAAATGTACTGTTATTAATGAAATACTATTTTACTTGACATTACTTTATGGGCCACAATTGCATTATATTTCATTATGTATTGCAAAGACCATTCAGTATTGGTGTTTAGTGTGGATAGTGTTGAGAACTATGCAGTTGCACACCTCAGGCAGGCCAAATCCTATTATCTAGTGTTATGTATCCCCATTAACTCATGAGTTTACACAGGTGTGGTGATGAGCCACCCACACATTCACACTCTTGTTAGACTCAGCAGTAATCAGAAAGTTTTTCACACAAGTGTGAGAAAATGTTGGCTGCTCATTTTGCTTAACCATTTTCCATTTTTCATTCATTTTGCACCATGTTTTTGTTCCTTGCCTGCTTTTCACTGTCTTTTCTCAGGTCCGCTTGGACTGCCTCATTTTAACATAGATGTGTGAAAATTTCATTATGATTTTCTTTACTTAATTATTTTTGTATTCATTATCATCTGTCTCTGTTTCTCTCTCTCTCTCCCCCACACTCAGCCCGGCAGTATGGGTGAATTTCTTCATCTGGATAATAGTAGTTGTTCTGGTAGTGGTGCAGCGTAGAAGGGGCTCTGAAAACATTCGGCTAGAGGACCCCGGAGCCAGTCCTTCTGAAACAGAACCCTTCTTCAAACAGCCAGGACACCCCAACTGAACACACACACCCCGATGGCACAGGCACTGTAGCATGTACACATTGAACACACAATGAGCCAATCACAGATTGAGATAAACATACACACACACAGATGCAGGCACAGTACTGGTTTTGGCTACCTCGGTCAGTGGTCGTGGTTTGCTCCCTAGTGGTATCGAGGTCTTGTTGCCATGGCTACTGACCAGCAATTGGCAGCAGTAGCTGGCAGCTAAGAGAGTGAGGTTGCCAGATTGGCCTTACTGATTCATATTGATCTAAAGGCAAATTAAAATTCACAAATCTGACTAGATTAATGGGTATACTTCCATATTTAAATGGATAACTTTTATGTGACCTGCCGGCTTCAGTCTATGATAAAAGCTTTTGGGTGTTAAAATACCAGAAGCATTCTTGTGTGGTAGTATAATAGTATAAGTAAATGGAATACATAATGGAACAAATATGTGCTTTGATACTTCTATTATATGCGTTTTACCATGCTGTAACTTGAAAAGTTTATTGGTATATTGTGCGTTTATACAACATTAGCTCCACCTGCTGTCCGTTTTTATCAGGTCTTGTAATTAAAGTCCAGATGTTCAACACTTATAAGCCTTATTGATCCACTATATATTTTCGCTGTCATATGATTTTATCTATATGCTGAAAGAGTCTTCCTTGGTTTCAGATTAAAAGAATGCTGTTAATGTTATTGTGAAAATGTCATTTTTGTTATATATTCCCACCGTATATACCTTGGAAGTGTAAGCATATTTGGGGAAAAGCACACCGTGTGTTTGTGGGGACAAAAATCTATCCATGGGGTTAGGTTAAGACTTGCATGTGGGTTGCCAAAACCATGTCATTGCCCACAGCACTTAATTAATCATGGACAATTGCTTTCCTGCATCCTTAACACATAAAGACAAGATGTTTTACTGTTTTTTTAAACATATAATTAAAATAGTTGTCCATGTGCTCATTGTTTTATCTGCCCAGTTGTATACTGTGCCATTCTGAACTATGTAAAAAAAAATTCTTGACATTTTTGATCTATGCAATTTACTGCATCTATCTATGCATACATGGTATATCATTTAAATATTGCCTTATTAGTTTTCCCTTATGTATTTTTATTACATAAAAGCATAAAAATCATATTTAATTGTATGGCTTGAAGCTGCTTTACATGTTTAATTTATGTAAGTAGTCCTCTTTAGACATCTCAAATATAATCACTGAATAAAAGTAAACAAAAAAGTAAACCAAATCACTGGCTCATGAGCTATTTCAATAACATAGCTTTAAAGTTTATGCAGCATACAGTCTGTCTTCTAAATTTGTAGTAATTCACATGATTCAAGGCAAATTAAATATTAGGCTTAGCAGCAGGGCTAGTGTTTATATGATTTCTTACAGGACTTAATCAAACACAATTCGTTGCATTGCTCCACTTTGTTTGAATTCATTGGGGCCTTTGTGAAATATAAACTACCCGTGGAATTACATGACTATAAAATAATGTGAAGAGCAGAGTATTGGCTGTAATAGTCCAATGGTTGAGGCTTTGGAAGGAAGGTTGTGAGTTCAAATCCAAGCACCATCAAGCTACTTGAAGCAAGACCCTTAACCTTCAAATGCACACTTTTAGTTTTGGTGTCTGTGTCCATGATAGCCTCAGATTGGATGAAAATGCCAGGAGATCAGCAGCCCATCTAGCACCAACAACTATACCTCGGTAAAAGTAACAAAGATTACTACCACTTGTTTGAATCATTGAATAACTGCATAAATGTGCAGGTATACAGGTATTCCTATAAAAGTGGGCAGTCAATTGAAGGGCATTTACTTATAGTTTTAAGAGAGAAAGCAAGATATGTTAATGTAACAAGTGAACACACATATAAGGACCTAAGGACATTTCTCCACGTTTTAACTGTTGTTTTTTCAGAGAGCCTGATTGATTTGTATGATTCATTTTGTGAGTTGAATACAACTTCCTAGTTGTATTTAGCTAATCCTACTCAGCAGCTCAGTAGTGGCCATTCACTGAAAAACACTTTGGATTTCTTTCTTCTCGAATCACTTAGTTTAATACCTAAAATGGCCACACGGTGGCTCAGTAAAAATTCAGATAAGGGCTTGGTGGCTTGTGCATATTTACACAAGTAAGTACAGATGACCCGAGAATGTATTCCATACACTTATTCACAGCAGTATCTGCAAAGAGCCAGCTAACCCTAATAACACTTTACTATAACTTAACTTAATGTGTAATAACACCTTTATGGCTTTTATATATATATATATATATATATATATATATATATATATATATATATATATATATATATATATATATATATATATATATATATATATATATATATATACTACTGAATTAATACTTTATGAATCATGAGAAGTAATAATCATGACATAAGACAGGCACTTTAAATCAAGCAGTCTGGTTTTATTATAGCATAAATAATGTCATTATCAGTTATCATCATCATCATCATCATCATCATCATCATCATCATAATCTCCTTAACTGATACCTATCAGATCAACAATGTTTGCTACAATAGAACAATTTGAATCTTTGTAAGATATTTGATGTGTTAAAGTAGCTATTCACTCACTAGTTGACTTTATTTACTTTAAAGGGATACTGTATAGCCTATCCATCCATTCCAGATGAATCATACTGCACAATCACTAACAATGTTTGACACATTCTTCCAGAGTGGAAACTACTGTTTCTTCTGGGCTACACACAGTTTTGGAAGTTAAATGAAGCTGTTTTATTTACTGCTTCAAAGTTTTGGCCCCCTCCTCACTCCATCCTCCAGAATTCCCCCCATCCCAACTCCCCCCACCACCACCACCACCACCACCACAAGCCTTGACATGGAATTAAAATTAAACAGCATCACACATTTATTTTAAACATCTACATACATAAACACACTCAGCTGCCTTACTCTTGTATATCAACTCCACAACCACACATAACAATCAGCTGTTGTTTGCACTGGAATGTTAATTAATCGAACAAGTTTAGTTAAATCTAGACTTGTAAAATGTGGCTGTAGTTTAAAGCCTTTACATATGTGGAGCAAAACCTCTTTTTTTAAATGCTTGTGGCATATCTTCTCTGTGATTTCTCATTAAAACATCATTGTCAACATTCATTATGCAGCACTGAACATTCTGACAAGATTGCCTGAACATTTTTTTTTTTTCCTTTTTTGATTTACCTTTTTTGATCCTGTGACTGCTACAAGAAGGTCTGCCTAGAGTGCATGTTTTTAAATGAAAGCATGTCCATTCACATAACTGAGTGCATGACTGAGTGGATGTGTTTGAACCTCTAACTATCGGTGGAGCTAAAGCTTAAAAACATTTTTTTTTCTTTTCTTTTTTTTTTTTTGGAGTGAGAAAATGTGAACCTGCCAAATATTGTTGCTTATCCTATGACAAACAATAGAGCTTGAGTAGTGACATATTGCAATTGTAGTATTAGTCCCAGATCCACAAGCACTAAATATAGAAAGGCATCAAATATACATACAAACATAAAAACACTGAAACAAATATAGCATGTAGGACTGAGTAACAGGAAATATGGTGTTATGAGTATTTGTGCAAAAATAAAAAATTGTTTGGTAGATGTGTGCCCTATATGCAAAATAGGTACAGACTGTGGCCACTCATACATACAATTATTAGCAATCAATGAGTATTTCTTGGCACACTAACCATTTTCATTAATGATTAGCTGATTCATGCTAATGTGACACAATATGAGAGACAAGTATAGAGACTATAATGGAAGGCAATGTATTGTATGGTTGCACCATAACTTCCCATAAAACAAGGTGTCTATGTGAGGCAAAGTATTTGAGCAAAGCCCTTCATGAGGCAAAACTGGTGATACACTACAGAACAAATAATCTTACTAATATAGCAAATGTACCCAAAACATAATGTGCTTCACTATACCAAAGTGACGTGATGAAGCTTCCAGCATTGAGAACACTCTCCACATTTTTTATGCTTCTCATATCAACTAGGTACAGAGCCATTTCATGTCCAGAATATAGCATTCTCATTTTAAATGAGAAGTCTTGGTTCAAGCTATACAACAGAGGTGAAACACTTCTTCCTTTATGAACCAAAGCTGCACAACATGTTCAACAGATCTCCCAAAATCATCATCGGCCAAGCCTCCACAAACAGCATGCAACACAGGAGTTTTTGAGGATGTTTAGACCAGACTATGCTGGATATATGGAGGTCAGAAAATAAGGCTGTAATGCTTCTGTTGCTGAAAAATGGGATACACTGTAAATTGCAAGTCTGTTGTTAGCACATTGACTGAGGTAACTTTAAGTTACATGCACAGGTGGGGTGTCTTCCAGAAGACTGTGGTCCTTTTGGGTTCCAAGGCTGCATTTATGGTGATTGTGTTGTACCTGAAGATTATAAGTCTATCATTGCAGTTACTAGATAGTGGAAAACCAGAAACAGAAATGCTTGTATTATGATCTGTGATTTCTGTGATGCATTTCCTTTGGAAAATGTACACAGATATTTTATTTTTTTATTTGTTTCTTTCATGGTCTTCTTCTTTAATTCTTCTTCTTTTTGAAACATGACAAATGGAGAAAGAACTAATTGAGTATCTTTCGATTATTTAACCTGACTTCTCTCAATCTTGCATAGATATTATGAGTCATATTTTCCAACCTCCCCAGCGTTTCTACATGACAGCCAAGGCCATCAGTTCCTACTATCTCTTATACCTTTCTAGAAAAACATTGCTACCTCTATCTTAATAAAGCCATCCTCCAATTTTCTCCAAAGGAAGTCGAACTTCTTGTTTAAGAGATGTCCTCCCCTGAATGACAACTCTCCTCTCCATGCACTATTAGCACAGGGAAGAAAAAAGCATCCTGATATGCAGGAGGCCGATCTCTTTCGCTCTCTCTCCCTTCATCTCTGTTGCTATCTTCAGGTTGCTCTGATTCCTCTTCTTGTCTTTCTCTCTCCTCCTCCCTAGTCACCTCGTTTCCCTGTTCTTCTTCCTCCTCCCCTTCTCCCTCTAACACCCCTCTACTCTCTTCATCCTGTCTTGAGCTCAAACCAAGAAACCCTCCACCTCCTGCTCCTGTACCACCCCCTTCCTCCCCTCTTCCTCCTAGACCTCCACCCACACTGCGGGAATGGAACAGAGATGCAGGACGTGTGGCCTGGAGACGACCCAATGAAAAGCCACTTCTGCTCAGCACAAGCCTGCCTGGACCTCCAGCAGCACCTCCTGCTCCACTAGCCCTCATCCCAGCCACAGTGCCAGTAAGCAAAGCAGCTGTTGGGCCTCTCAGCCTGGAAGGGAGTGACATGCTGCTAGTGGACCGACGACAGCGAGGGCAGCTTTGGAGCAGGTAGGCTGAGGCAAAGGCCACAGGCAATGTAGGACCTCCCATATTGGAATTTGCCCCAGGGGGAGGGGGGTTCGTACCTTGGTTACCATCTGTGCCAGGATCCATCAGCAGTGCCTCAGAATAACTGGGAACCATCTGCTGATTGCAGCGAATGTGCCACTCAAGTTCCGTCATGTCGACAGTGTTAACCCGGGAAATGGCACGGTAGCTTGATCCGATGCCACCTCCTCCAGGTCCATTTACATTCTCATTGATTCCTCCATTGTCACTTCCATCCCCTCTGCTGCTGTCATCTTCATCGCCAAACAGCTTTTCAACATGGTAATGCACATACGCAGTGCGATATTCTGCCACAACACGAAGTGGCCATGACAGCAGCAAAGCTGAGGCAAGCCAGAACACCCTTCGGCGTGCATACCAGGGCTGCCGAGCGGGGTCAGGGAAGGCCAACATATGCTCACGGAAATCTACATTCTTCAGGTGCATTCCCTCCCGTGCCTCCATATAGTCATCTAAGCCTTCATTTTCCCCAAAGAACCGTGCACGTTGTGTGAGGTAGGCAGCCTCTGCTCGGGCACTGGAGAAACTAAAACATTTTGTAAATCGCAGGCGCACTGCCGGATACTCCATAAGGCCCCTTAGCTCCTTTGAGACATCTTTTACACCCAGCCTGGCATAATCAAACTCTGAACTTGCTGCATGTGTGTTGACCCGTTCATGATACACCTGTGTGGTGGTATATGCATCTCCATTGCGGTAACGTGTTACCTGTCTGGTTCTTCGCACATAATGGTAGCTGATGGCCTTCCACCAGATGCATGGTGTAGCCTGCTGAAGTCTCTGCACACGCTCATAGACCTCCGCAACCTCTGCTTGAGCCAGCATGGCAGTCTTGGAATAGCAGTGCCAGCACTCCACCAAGTAGACCACATAAAGCATTGCTAGAAAGGCGAGAGGAATGTAGACATAGCCACTTGAGCAAGGGCTGTCCAGAGCCAACTCATCAGGGCTGTAGGTATTAGCAGCAGCTGAAGTTGTAGACTGGTCTTCATTTTCCAATACTGTAGCTGCAAGCTCTACAGGTACTGTGAGGACAGGAACCTTACATAATCCGCACCAGGTCAGTGTGCCAAAACAACCATACATAAGCAGCGTGAGGAGAAGACACTTCCAATGTGACTCCCGACATAGAGAGCTAGCCAGGGACTGCTTCACTGGACGCTGCTGTGGAAGAGAAGAAAAGGGATGGATAGACAAGAGAAAAGCAGAAAAAGGAATTTAACATCTTTTTATGGGAGAGGCATGTCAGCACTGTTAATGTACACTGAAGCACATAGGGGAGGAGCTAGTAATGGGGTGAGATGAAGCCACTGATTTCCAGAGTGCCCATTACCTTCTCAATAGAAGTTTTGATTATTCAATAATTAATAAGACTTTACATACACAGCACAGGCTCTTGGTGACACATAATCTTAACTATTAAATTTATTAGCAAGAGTTGCGTACATAAAGGTAATAGGCAGTTTGCTTTGAAGTAATCTGAGCTTCTCTGGTACCTAATATGTGACTTTTTTTTAGGTTTTGGCATTTCTAATAAAGGATTTTAAGAAGGATCTAGGTTGATGAAGCTGTTTCTTCATCAGCATAAAAAGGTGCTTTTTATCAGAATCTAAGTTTCTCTAATTTATCCCTTAAATTAGCCTATTGATGAGTCACAATTCCTATTCCAGCAAGAGACAGCGCTTTCTACTGCCACCTAGCATAACGGCCAATAATAACATCACTCTTATCCCACAGGGAGGAAGAAACAGGGTTCATGTGCTCTGTCATAGCTTTGGACTTATACAGTCACATCAGTCACATCCACTCCCAGAAGATTTCAAGCAGTACACCATGAGGGAAAAATGAAAAATTTGGCAATCAATTATTAACAGCTTGTGCATCTAAAATTTCTGATGCTTGCCATGCCTCTATTTAAAGACTGAATGTAGCCAATTCATTTATAAATAGCAAATGAACAGTACTGCATTTTTTTTTTTGCTTAGCCCCAGCTGTAATCAATATAAAAATTAACAAAATTTCACATAAACAAATAGCAAAATAATGTTGTTTTTTTCCTTCATTAAAACCTACCAGCTAAGCTGGCTATACAGAAATACATTCTTTACTGGCAGTCATCCAGCTATATAATCATTCAAATAATATTATTTTAGCTCCAAGATTCTCAGCAATTTCATGATCTCACCTGAAAGACAATATGAGGATAGCTAAAATGTTTCAGCAGGAGATATGATTACATTTGGAAAGTGGTATTGTGGAGTGTAAAGGCATGCATGATTGGTCTTGAGCAGAGGCAAGCCATTAGAAACCATAAACCAGGAACTTAAATTCAGTATAATCATCATTAATCTAAATGCTTTGTATTACTGTGATGTTAGACAGTAATATTAGCTGCATTTTGTCCAGTATATTTAGAGTATCCTTAACTGGCTTCAAGTCTTGTTTATCGCTTTTGGTATTTGTTAAATAACATTTCTATTGATGAAAGATCAACAAAAGCAAAAGAATGAAGTATTAGTAACCATACTGAACACGCTTAAAAAATAATCACAGATCAACAACAGTGAGAGAGCATAACTGAGACCCACCCACCAGCCAGCTTTCCCCATCATACGACTGAGTTACCAACCGAGGAATGTGAAAGCTAATACACACTTCCTCCCAGAGATGTAAGCCATTTGCATCTGTTCAGACTGCTGCTCATGCTGCCTCACTGGGCAGCGTAACACATTTAGAAAACAGCACCGATGAAAGAAATTATGAATTAAAAGCATACTAAACTGTCAAAACCAGCACAATTTTAATAAATGCTCATTTTAAATTCAAAGGGTGGAAATCAGCATCACAAACACTAAGCTTATTTAGTTGGGCTATCAATCCTTGTTTGTATTTGATTGTATACCTGGATAACAAAGATTTATAATAATTAGATGTTTTCATTTTCTGCAATCTCTCACTGTTATGTTTTAATCAACACGCTGGAGAGCCTCAATGTCTTTTTAGCCACTTCAATTTACTTGCCTTTTTTTTTTTTTTTTTGCATGTGAGCATACAATATGTCTCCTAGCACAACTTGCCGTTCACCCTCTAAAACTGTCCGGACACGCACACATGCTCGGAACCAAAATTACATGTAATCATTCATAACATCACACTCACTAGTGTGAGACACATGCTTTTGGGACAAACCCAGACTAGCACAGTGTATTGACAGGGTAGAAATTATATCAACCCTTCTCCCTGGATGAGGTCAATATATTTTTTATGAAATATACTAGTAAGACAATACTTTGGTGTAAAGTCAGAATTGAGTGATATGAGATGATACAGATTAAGAAAATACTTTTCAAGATATTCCCTGCACTTGCTCTGTACAGCATCTGAATAATGGGCTTCAAGTTTTCATGTGGGCTTTGAGTGAGATTCATATAACTCCTGTCCAAAGACACTGTCAGGTTTTCTTTTACTCTGCCAGACATGCTGTAAAGGTACTATGTTACAGTAATGCAAACTGCATTACATGCTACTGTGGAGTGCAACCTTCTCAGTTTGTACCACTGTGAAATCTCAAGACACTGCATCCTGCAATTGTAATAAGACACAGGAGGTTAGCTCAGCAATTAAGAATTCTCTCTCTCTGTATGTGTGTGTGGTTTTGGTAGTGGTGGGGTGGGCGGGATCGGTTTTTATCCACTCTCCAGTGGTCTAATAGAAGCGATTATCAAGTGATTAGTCTCTAACTAAAGTCTTAATCTAGCTCTAAGCATTAGGCAAATTAATAAACACATGATAATGCAATATTTATCACAACACCAGAGGTAAGTACACACCAACTGTATTGAATGCACTTACTTACAGTGTACAGCTGGCTCATATGAACATTGCAGATGTTATTTCAACACTGGATATCTGTTATTTGTTGTTTACATTACCATTGTCTGTTACACTAGTGAAAGACTCACATTGGAGTGCACTAGCTCATTATATCTGAGGAGCCAATGGCTGCCAATATTTCCATACCATTGTCACATCAGCAGATTATTGATTGGTCTAAGCCTCTTTTGGGGATTGCTAGAAAAAAAATGGCATGCTGAGTGCCTTGACATTCTCAATTTTACTTGTCAATGATAAGTTTAATTAATATATATTAATAAATAATAATAATAATAATAATAATAATAATAATAATAATAATAATATTAGTATTATTAAAAATCACAAAGTAATATTTTATTACACATACATATATGTAATATTGAGCTGATATTTGCACTGACAGTTAATCTACAGTAACTTAAATCACTCTTTAAAACAAAAAGTGAGCAGAAAAGCATCTCAGCATGCACAACACATCAAATTTTGGGTTCTCATCAGCCAGGCACAAAAATTTGAGTCTATATCAAGGACACCGACTCACCCAAAGTGTCGGAGACTGGAAAAAGATTCCTGTTCTTGTTTGACAGGAGTGGAACCTGATGTGCGCTTCTGCTGTTGAAGGCCATCCACCTCAAGCCTCAATGTTTTGTGCATGCTGAGATTGACTAAGATTGATTATATGAGTTTCTACATCTTCCCTGGCAGCCTAAACCAATCTGGTCATTTTCCTCTGACCTCATTTATCAACAAGGCATTTCTGCCCACAGAACAGTCGCTCACTCAATGTTTTATTCTTCACACCCTTCTATGTAAACTGTAGAGACTTTAAAATTCCAGGAGATCATCAGTTCCTGAAAAAACCAAACCAACTCATCTGGTACCGACATCCAAAGATCACACTTCTTCCCAATTGTACTGTTTGATTTGAACATTAACTGAAGCTCTTAAACTGTATCTTTATAATTTTAGTGTTGCACTGATGCCACATGATTGGCTAAATAGTTAACTGTATGAATGAGCAGGTGTTTCTAATACAGATGATGAGTAAATAAATAAGACAAATAGAGCTCAGTTTCATGACTCATGTGGCAATGATTCTTAAACATGAAGCACTGTCAGTGGGTCCATGATTGTTTAAATTTCACAGTGAAAATCACAGCATACAATGATCAAAGTTAATACATTTATTATTGACTTATTTGTTTTAATTTTAGCTTGCTTGACTGATCACTTGAAGTGAATGAGTTTAATCCAAACTGAATAAAGAAATAGTATTATACACCAATCAGGCATAACATTATGACAGGTGAGGTGAATAACACTAATTATCTCCTGTGGGTTGGATATATAAAGCAGCAAGTGAACAGTTTGTCCTCAAAGTTGATGTGTTAGAAACAGGAAAAATGGGCAAGTGTAAGGATTTGAGTGATTTTGACAAGGGCCAAATTGTGATGGCTAGACGACTGGATCAGAACATCTCCAAAACTGCAGCTCTTGTGGGGTGTTCCCGGTCTGCAGTGGTCAGTAGGAAGGAACAGTGGTGACAGGGTCATGGGCGGCCAAGACTCACTGATGCACGTGGGGAGTGAAGGCTGGCCTGTGTGGTCCGATCCAACAGACGAGCTACTGTTGCTCAAATTGCTGAAGAAGTTAATGCTGGTTCTGATAGAAAGGTGTCAGAATACACACTGTATGACGGGTCAGGGCTATTTTGGCAGTAAAAGGGAGACCAACACAATATTAGGCAGGTGGTCATAATGTTATGCCTGATCGGTGTAGATAGGCAGTAGGAATTTAATATGCAGTTTTAAAAAATCCCAAGCTACAAATAGTTTATCCCCTGCTTTAAATAAAATAATAAGAATACTAAATTAATAAATAAAGAGCAACATAGCAAAGTAACAAATGCATCTTGTAATTTTTAGGTCGTTGTAGTGAAATATGGATTACATTTTTTTTGTCTAGGTTTGTCTATAACTGTTCTGTTCTGCTCTTTTAAGAACAAACTAGCCTACAGGCCTGAATGAAAGAGTAATCTGTTCCCGGACAGTGCATACTGAAATGCTCACACTTACGTCTGGTCTTTTATGGTTTTTATGATCACTTAGTAGGCCTATTAGATTTCAACTACCGTTTATTGAAAGTGAAAAAAAGATTTAGTTGGTATGTTTATAAAGACTGGAGAACGCGGCGCTTTTTCATGCTGAGAGATAGCAGCGGGAGTCTGTCTTCAGGCAAAAAAAAACAACCCCAGACGCTATTTGGCCAGTGCCATCCGTCTCGTACCTGTGAGACAGATTTCTTATCCGTAGTTGACACAAAATCAAGATCTGTTTCGGGAAAGCGAGCAGAATGAAGGCAGCACGGGATAACGATGAATAAACACGGCAGCGCATTTCCTCCTAACTGCAATGCAGGAGTGCGGTGAGGATGCTGATGGGGACACGCATCATGAAGCAGTCCGTCCCGGTGGTCATTTTAGCTCCCCATTTATTTTACCTATATGTGACCGACAATTTCCCAGTGATAATGGAGAGCAGTGGACTCTGTCACAATAAAACCGCTTTGCTTGTAATTCCTACCCAGCGCTGTGGGCATTCATCGTAGCCCCCTTCCCAAAACAAAGTCTCACCTCTTCCCTGGCAGTCCCAGCCAGAATGGGCTCCTCTCCGTCCGCCGCGTCCTGCATTATTCCCGCTCAGCTTTCCGGCTGCGGCGGACGCTCACTCAGGAGCAGCCCGCTGTTGGAGCGCTCCGCTCCGGCCAGACTCACCCCATCCGCCGCCTCAGCATCCGCTCCAACACCTGCGCCGCTGCGAGACAAACCGCACTAACCACCACACTAATTCTAAATAGCTAGCTCTTCACACGATCCGTAAATGCAGTTTCTCCAATCGGCCCATTTTATCCAGTCTGTAGCCTGCATCTCTTTATTTTTAACGGCGCGTCATTACGAGGATGAGAATGTGGAGGTGAAGCTGTTTACGTCTGCTAAAGGGAGGCAAGGGGGAAGGCTGAATTAATTAATTAATTATATTAATGCATTAATCGTCGATATTCAAAGGGAAAAAAACGCATTCTGCTTATTGCAGTTCTAAAATACGATCCTTATAAAATTGTCTACAAAAGAGCTAACGCGCGGTATTATTTTTTCTTTTGCTCTTCCTTTTCTGTATGATGCTGCTCTCCTTGAGCACGTCATCAGAGGTCTCCCTCCGCTCTCCTCCTGGCCTATAGAGGAACAATAGATACACATGGGCTACGTCCAAACCCATATACTACCCTATAAGAAAGGTATCACCGGTAAGTTATACTGACATACAAATTAATAGAACAGTAGGCGGTTTGGGACGTAGCCACAGAGACTTTCCTATAAATTAAATCCTTCTGTACGCGCTGACGTCATCTACCTGTCTAGCGTTTACTCAATGCCACCATGGTTTCCTTACAATGCACATGCTCGGATAATGCCAGAAACTGTTTATATTCCCCAACACGCTGTGCTTCAATTGAGTGAGAGCACCTCCAGTCACACACAGCTATCTAATGCCATGATTAAATAGATGAGTTCAAATATACTGAATATAGATAACACTGTGAAGCAAGTGCAGCAATCACTGTTACTTGAACCAAACCATTTTCATTTTTCATCTACAGTAACACAATTCTTTATATATGAAATACAAATCTTTATTTGACTCAAGTACTTTGCAAATCCTATAAAATTAGTTAGGGAATAAAGAGCAGCATCCCAAGCACACTACATTGCATTGGCATTTGATGAAGAATGGTCAGCAATACTGTGTGGTTACGGCAGTGGTCCATCTGTACAGTAAAGCTGGTATACAGTCCGACTAAGCGCTGGCCCAATGTTTCTGGGAAAAAAAGACAAGAAAACAGCATCCAGGAAGGGTTACATTAGTTTACATCTGTGAAGCCTGCACACTTCTTACAGTAAGACACAATGGTAAAACCTAATGCAGAATAAATGTATATTATAGGTTTAAGTTGAAAACAGACTTTCTGTAGGTATCCTTCAGTGTAATACTTTTTAACAGGAAATCAACTACTTAAGGGTTCTGGAATCTATGTAATACAGTGAGATATAGATTTGGTGGCAGACAGGTCTTCCCACAAGTGTAGGTCTATTCACATATTGACATATTACTAGAAGTACAGCAGGCAGCTATCACCAGCCTTAGCTCCCAGGTTTACTCCCATTGTGTTTAAGACATGATATAAAGTCAGGTCTTTAAATATTTGTACATTGATAAATGTATTGTTATTGTTTAGGGCCTCATAAGGGTTATATCCAGGGAGCATGGGTTCCACATGGGCAATAAATGGGCAATTAGTGTGGTTCCTATATAGGTATGAAAATACTGGACCTTCATAAGATCTATTTTGGCTAAATGATTTCAAACTTAAAATCTTTATTCCTTTAAGCCTTCTGAAATGCTTAAATTTGGCTGAAAATCACTTTTAAACAAAAAAAAAAAAAAAAATACTTTTTAAATGAAAATGCATTCTTTTCTATTTAAATATATTTACCACCATATAATAAACAAATAATGAATATGACCACAAAGTGCAATCTTTCAGATATGTACATCTAATTGATAAAGGTATATTTATACATAGGTAAATAAGACATATTTGTACTTTATTTAATTAGGGCCCAAAAAATAAGGGCCCCCTTCAACTCAAAATTCCTACTCATGAACTCAATCATCTATTGGACTACAAGTTCCTCCAAGTACAGGGAATGATGTAAAATCAACAGAATTAAGGTTAGGTGGATCATTGGTATTTGTGGCTAGTGGTTACATTTCAGCCCTTCTAACCTCCAAATACCATTTATTAAAAAGCTGGCAATGGACACTTACCATCAGCTTTTGATATGGCCACAAATATGACACTTAAATATCCATATTGATATGGAATGTGAAAAGCAGTGAGTGGCCAGAGGCTTTACCGACAACATATATTGTGAAATGAAGAAAGAGAAAGAAATGCAGTAAACAAACCTTTTAAGTTTGCCATATTTGATGGATGAGAGGAGCTTTTCCCTCTCTGCCTCAGTGGAACACTGGCTGTATGCACTTTAATAAACTGAGAAAGGGAAACAGTGCTATTTTATCATACTGACAACATAAAATTAGGCAGACAGAAAGTGAACAGTGAAATAATTTTATTTGTTAATACTGCTCATACCTGCTTACTGTACTGTAGTGCTCTAATATAGCAGCCGCTTTGTCACCAGAAATTCCACTGATCTGCATCAGCTGTCGTGCAAAAACTTCTCTAATTGTCTGACACTGCGAAGAGCGTACAAGGTAAATTCAGCACAGACTGGTCCAATGTGGTCCAGGCAGAGGGTATAACAGATGTCTAAAATATGAGTCCTCTAAATGGCATTTTAACAGAATCACATTGTACCTTGTTTTTCAAAGCTCCATAGTTGAAGTCTGTGAAGGAGATAAGCGAGCAGCGGGGGTTTTCTCCTTCCCTGCCTCCATTCTCCATGTCACACTCTCCATCTCCTTCCAGTTCTCCGGAGCGGTAGTATAATGTCCGATTCTGGAAGAGAAACTATACAGTCAAGAAAAATTACACTTGACAATAAAGCAATATGGCAGTCAAACTCAGACTGACCTGATAAAGTTTCTGCAGATATCTGGTCATGACAGTGAGGTAGGCAGCTGATTCCTTAACATCCTGAACTTTCTTTACAAAGAAGTTATCTACCACCTGGAACATACCACAATAATATGAGGTATTCAAAAATATACAGAAACACAAGCATGACCTGCCAAAAGCTCAATTTAACCTTATTTATAATAATTATATTCACATACACTTCCTAATCAGCAACTGTGTTCCTTCTCTATAATTAGCCACTTACATATTCCTATTCCTGTTTGCTCCACTCCAAATCCACCCACTCTATAATCACCTAGTGTATACTCAACTTCATTAAAATATATAATAAACTCACTGGACATGATAGCCTCAGATTCCTGTTCTTGGCTTCTGCTGTTTTGGCCCACCCACCTAAAGGTTCGATGATTTGTGCATACTGATATGCTTTTCTGCATACCACAGTGGTAAAGAGTGGCTATTTGAGTTAATATATATTTCCTGGCAACCCAAACCATTCTGGCCATTTTCCTCTTCCTTGCATATCAACAAAGCGTTTCCATCCACAGAGCTGTTGCTCACCATTTTGCACCATTTTGTGTAAACACATTTTTACACATTGTATGTAAAAATCCCAGGAGATCAGCAGTTTGTGAAATACTCAAGCCAGCCCATCTGATACCAACATCCATGCCACATTTGAAGTCACAGAGATTATACTTTCTTTATTCTGATCTTTCATGTGAACATTAACTAAAGCTCTTACCCTCATTTTTTGCATTGAGCTGCTGCCACATGATTGGCCGATCTGCTAACTGCATGAATGTGCAGGTGTCCAAATAAAGTAAACAGTGAGTTTATATCATAGTAGAAGAAGTTGCTTTCAGCTGCTCCTTGTACGGGGTTGCCACAGTGGACTAACTGGTCCGCACAACAACTTGGCACAGGTTTTACGCCAGATGCTCTTCCTGACGCAATCCTCCCATTTTTTTCGGGCTTGGGACCAGCACTGTATCCAGTGGCTGGGGTTTGGGCATTGGCTGGGAATTGAACCCGGGCCTTCCGCATGACAGGTGAGAAACCTACCAATGAGCCACCAATGCCTGAGTGTATATCATAGTATTATCATTAATTAATTTTGTTTGCGTTTAGCATGTCATATAAAAAGACATATGTTCATTAAAATAACCACTACAAACATGTAATATGTTTAGGGATTTTTGATAATATCTCCATCACACTCCATGTTTTATATATATATATATATATAATATATATATATTATTTTTTATCCTAGCATTTGTCCCACGCAATGGCAGAGTCCACTGTTTTAGCAGATCATTTGATCCGCATGATTTGGCACAGGTTTTTAAGCCGGATGCCCTTCCTGTCACAACCCGATTTTTTTATCCAGGCTTGGGACTGGCACTGAGAGTTAACTCTTCAGTGGCTAGGCTGGTGCCCTGCTCAGGAATCGAACCTGGGCCGTGGCAATGAAAGGTGATCCTGCCGCTGGACCACCAGGAGGCTACCCCATGTTATATTTGAAATACATTTTTATGCCTTACTGTGATTTCATACTGAGTCTTGACTTGTATGTGTGCATACCTGTGTATTAACTATAGCTTGTTGCAAAGTGCTCTCTGGTAGACTGAGGTGTGCTGCTGCTGTACCACACTGCTCCACCAAGTAGATGGGTTTATGCAGACCACACCTCTTCAGACGGAACTGAGTGAAAGAGAAATAAAACCAAATTCATTTAAAAATCTGATTGATACTGTGTAAAGTAGGCTATTTGAAGCTTTGAACATCATACCTTCTGTTCTCTGAAGCGTCCATCCATTATACTTCCACACAGGTCATCTATCCGCTTTCTCTCAATAATGTAATCAAGGACCAGCTCTTTTGCCACAGGTGGACGCAAGTGACCTTAATTAACAACCAGCCATGAATAAACTTCGGTATAAAAGCTACAGTGGTGTGAAAAAGTGTTGGCCTTCTTTGGCCTGATTTTTTTTTTTTTTTGCATGTTTGTCACACTTTAATGTTTTAGATAATCAAACACATTTAAATATTAGTCAAAGATAACACAAGTAAACACATCATGCAGTTTTTAAATGAAGGTTTTTATTATTAAGGGAAAACAAAATCCAAAACTACATGGCCCTGTGTGAAAAAGTGTTTGCCCCCTAAGCCTAATAACTGGTTGGGCCACCCTTAGCAGCAACAACTGCAATTAAGAGTTTTCAATAACTTGCAATGAGTCTGTTACAGCGCTGTGGAGGAATTTTGGCCCACTCATCTTTGCAGAATTGTTGTAATTCAGCCACATTGGAGGGTTTTTGAGCATGAACCACCTTTTAAAGGTCATGCCACAGCATCTCAATCGGATTGAGGTCAGGACTTTGACTAGGCCTCTCCAAAGTCTTCATCTTGTTTTTCTTCAGCCATTCAGAGGTGGACTTGCTGGTGTGTTTTGGATCATTGTCCTGCTGCAGAACCCAAGTTCGCTTCAGCTCGAGGTCACAAACAGATGGCCGGACATTCTTCTTCAGGATTTTTTGGTACACAACAGAATTCATGGTTCCATTTATCACAGCAAGCCTTCCAGGTCCTGAAGCAGCAAAACAGCCCCAGACTATCACACTACCACCACCATATTTTACTGTTGGTATGATGTTCTTTTTCTGAAATGCGGTGTTACTTTTACGCCAGAGGTAATTGGACACAGCCCTTCTAAAAAGTTACATTTTTGTCTCGTCAGTCCACAGAGTATTTTCCCAAAAGTCTTGGGGATCATCAAGATGTTTTCTGGCAAAACTGAGACGAGCCTTTATGTTCTTTTTGCTCAGCAGCGGTTTTCATCTTGGAACTCTGCCATGCAAACCATTTTTGCCCAGTCTCTTTCTTATGGTGGAGTCATGAACACTCACCTTAACTGAGGCAAGTGAGGCCTGCAGTTCTTTGGATGTTGTTGTGGGGTCTTTTGTGACCTCCTGGATGAGTTGTCGCTGTGCTCTTGGGGTAATTTTGGTCGGCCGGCCACTCCTGGGAAGGTTCTCCACTGTTCCATGTTTTCGCCATTTGTAGATAATGGCTCTCACTGTGGTTCGTGGCAGTCCCAAAGCTTTAGAAATGGCTTTATAACCTTTTCCAGACTGACAGATCTCAATTACTTTCTTTCTCATTTGTTTTTGAATTTCTTTGGATCTCGGCATGATGTCTAGCTTTTGAGGATCTTTTGGTCTACTTCACTTTGTCAGGCAGGTCCTATTTAAGTGAGTTCTTGATTGCGAACAGGTGTGGCAGTAATCAGGCCTGGGTGTGGCTAGAGAAATTGAACTCAGGTGTGATAAACCACAGCTATGTTTTAACAGGGGGGCAAACACTTTTTCACACAGGGCCATGTAGTTTTGGATTTTGTTTTCCCTTAATAATAAATAAGAGAATGAAGTTGCTTTCGGCTGCTCCCTGTTCGGGGTCGCCACAGCGGACCAACTAGTCCGCACAACAACTTGGCAAATGTTTTACGCCGGATGCCCTTCCTGACGCAACCCTCCCATTTTTCCGGGCTTGGGACCGGCACTGCATCCAGTGGCTGGGGTTGAGGCATTGGCTGGAATCGAACCCGGGCCTTCCGCATGATAGGCGAGTAACCTACCACTGAGCCACCAATGCCTCGTTAATAATAAATAAGAGAATAATAAATAATAATAAAACCATTTAAAAACTGCATGATGTGTTTACTTGTGTTATCTTTGACTAATATTTAAATGTGTTTGATTATCTGAAACATTAAAGTGTGACAAACATGCAAAAAAAATAAGAAATCTGGAAGGGGGCCAACACTTTTTCACACCACTGTATATGCTGATGCCATACACACAATTGTATGAGTCATATAACAATACAATAATGAGAAATTTAACAAACCATAAAAATATTACACAATAAGTAAAAAATGTACACTGATCAGCCATAACATTATGAACACCTGCCTAATATTGTGTTGGTCCCCTTTTTGCTACCAAAACAGCCCTGACCCATCGAGGCATGGACTCCACTAGATCCCTGAATGTGTGCTGTGGTATCTGGCACCAAGATGTTAGCAGCAGATCCTTTAAGTCCTGTAAGTTGTGAAGTGGGGCCTATATGGATCAGACTTGTTTGTCCAGCACATCCCACAGACGCCCGATTGGACTGAAATCTGGGGAATTTGGAGGCTAGGTCAACACCTCAAACTTCTTCTTGTGCTCATCAAACCATTCGTGAACCATTTTTGCTTTGTGGCACAGCGCATTATCCTGCTGAGAGAGGCCACAGCTATCAGGGAATACTGTTTCCATGAAATGGTGTACATGGTCTGCAACAATGCTTAGGTAGGTGGTACGTGTCAAAGTAACATCTACATGGATAGAGGGACCCAAGATTTCCCAGCAGAACATTGACCAAAGCATGACACTGCCGGCTTGCCTTCTTCCCATAGTGCATCCTGGTGCCATGTGTTCTACATGTAAGCGATGCACACACTCCCGGCCATCCATGTGATGTAAAATAAAATGTGATTCGTCAGACCAGGCCACCTTCTTCCATTGTTCCGTCCTCCAGTTCTGATGCTCACATGCCCATTGTTTGCGCTTTCGGCTGGGCACAAGCGTCAGCATGGGCACCCTGACTGGTCTGTGGCTATGCAGCCTTATATGCAACGAACTGCGATGTACTATGTATTCTGACACCTTTCTATCAGAATCAGCATTAACTTACAACAACAGTAGCTCATCTGTTGGATCGGATCACACGGGCCAGCCTTCACTCCACACATACATCAATGAACCTTGGCCGCCCATGACCCTGTCGCCGGTTAACCATCGTTCCTGCCTTGGACCGCTTTTGATAGATACTGACCACTGCAGACCGGGAACACCCCACAAGAGCTGTTGTCTAGCCATCACAATTTGGCCCTTGTCAAACTCGCGCAAACCCTTATTCTTGCCCATTTTTCCTGTTTCTAACACATCAACTTTGAGGACAAAATGTTCACTTGCTGCCTAATATATCCCACCCACTAACAGGTACCATGATGAGGAGATAATCAGTGTTATTCACTTCACCTGTCACTGCTTATAATGTTATTGTTGATCGGTGTAAGTAAGATTTAAAACAAATGCCTTTGTAGTAAACCATAAAATGTTTATGGTTCATTTTATTATAAATGTAAAATACATTTATTTTATTACTATATTTTGCATTAACTATTGCATATTGTTTTATTACATGGCTTTATCACAATAAGATATATAAAGTTGTTTTTATGGTTATAGTATTAGCACAGTGAGTACCATTTATAAAATGGGACTAAAGTGGTGCATTGTTTCCTGCTGAAAGTTATGAAAAAAGTAATTGAAGAACCTTGACAGTTTTTTTCAGCTTTGGAGTAAAACTGCTTTACCAGGTGATGACCCCACTTCCTTCTGAAGCACTTGACAAGCTGACCTGACTGCAGTTCTCCCATGTTCTGTACTTCAATCGTCAGTAAGTATTAAAGAATATCTGAGAAAACAGCTAAGGTATTCATCACTACAGCTCTAAAAACTCTATTGTAGTTAAGGAAACACAAGGAATCATCCCTCAAGGTTTCTATATCTTATACTCAGTAGTTAATAATCTTAATCCTAAAGAAATTACCTGCACAATAAAGAGACAGGAATAAATAAGGAGTATAGAATAAATATGTTTAGAATCAAGTGTGTGTCAGAGTGAGGCACAAACATAGCTAGTCAAGAGGGACAGATTACCAGGCACAGGTGCCACTTTCTCACGAGCAACCCACAGGAAGTCTCCCACATTTAGTTTCCTGATGTCAAAGGTCACACCATTTCTCTGCAGTTCCTTGACCAATTCTTGTTTGCGTGCCGCGTTTCCTCTGCCGAGCCAATAGCATTTCCTCGTAAGTAATGAAATTAAATATATTCAAAACTGTGAACTGAACATCATGCACTTACCCAGTAGTCTCAATAAAGTCAACACACAGCACAATGTCATAGTCTCCAGGGAGAAGATACGCAGCTTTCTCTTTCTCTGAGCTGTGACACTTTTCTGAAAGATCAAAGTCAGGTGCAGCACTCCCTGCATGTGTTACTGAAACAGCTCTGCTAGACACATCTCTTGGGATGCTAAAAAAAAAAAAAAAAAAAAAAAAAATTTCTAAAGCTAATTTTAACACTTCATACCAATGCAAGTATTTTACACTGATATATCAGTACCTTTTATAATGTTTTGCTGTGCAGTGAGTGCCACACTCAAAACACTTCAACTCACAGCATCTTAATTCACTTAATTCAGCTGATTAATTTCATTCTCACCTGCTGTCTTCACCTTCATGTTCTTCTTTGTCTTCATCCAGAGTCAGATCTACAGTAACTGGTCCATCCCCTGAGTCCTCAGCCTGACTCTTCTTCTCCTCCTCTTGTCCATCATGACCTCCTCTTTCTCCAGACTCTAATCTTTCTGCTAGAGCTATACCAAGCTCTGTTAATGAGTACCTAACAAATGGAGGTGAGAAAACCAGAAGAAATGAGAAGACAGGAGCAGCTACTAAGTACAATAAGAAGAAGTAACAACAATCAATAATGAGCTGATTCTTCTAAATGAGAAAGATCATGCTTTGTCACAGCAACCTAAAATTGGTTAAAACACTGGTTAAAACAGTACTTTATTTTGGGACAGTTCTATTATCATTCTGTGATTTCTTTTATAGACGTAGCTCTGCATGTCTGAGACAGAATTTGATACTTGATGTTAGAATAAAATATACACATTCTACAATGGTGAGGAGTGAAGGATTACCTGGCAGGGTTGTGTGTCTTCAGAAGCAGGTTTTTCTGAATGAGGGTGCTTACTGAAGACCAGGCTGTGTATTTACTACCTAGATCAGGCTACAGATAACATATATGGTAAAAACTGGTGCACTCAACATGAAGCAGTTCTATGTAATTACATGAAAATTTATATATTTTTTATATAAGTTGTGCTTACTACAGTGAATGATTTATCACAAAGGGACTGTGCCTCAGTCTGTAGTTCACTTTTAAACATGAAGCCTTTACTGTTAGGTATCTGAAAAACAAAGAAACAAACATTTTTTAAGTCACATATATATTTACTTCTACTTATGAATTCACAGTTATTACTTATTGCCTATTACATCACAATGTCCAGAACAGTGTGTTATACCTGTGAATGTCTGTACAATGTAAGCAGAACAGCATAGCCTCCTGATCTCTTCTGAGGCACATACTCCCTCTTCTTCTTTCCTCCTTTCACCTGTCCTACATCAGCCTCAGCCTTGCTCTGCAAAAACAAAAAAAAGTATTTATGAGACACACATGATAAAGAAGCACAAGAATTGAGATATGGTGTGGATTTATGTGAAAGTCACCATATTTCTTCCTCCCTTTACAGCAGGAACGTTGGAGCAGTGTGATGATGATGTGGTGGAAGGCAGGTTGTTGCTGCAGGGTTCAGCACTATGTGGGAGGCTGTGAACAGGAGCTTTGGCACCTACGAAGAAAGAAAATACATGGGAGAGTATAATCAAAACTTGCTTGGTCATGTAGGTTTCTACTGTAGACCATCGGATTCAACCATTTTTGTCCAACGAGGTACATCTTGTTTTGCTTCTCATAATCTCAAGATTTGACTATTGTGTGTTTCTCCTGGCTGGCCATTAAGTCAATTGAGGTTACAAATGATCCAGAATGCAGCAGCCCAATTTATATTCAACCTGCCCACATTCAATCAACCCAATCCTGTTTTCAATCCACTGTTTTTCATGTAGCTGGATGCATGAAATTCATATAATAATACAGCAACAAACAAATTCTACACTGATTCTTCAAAGTGCCTCACACTGCTCAACGCACAAGCACAACATGGTTCGATCCACTGCCGCACAAACGCCATGCGTCTAAAGCTTTCCTGTCCTGTCTAAACAACCCAACGTCTCCAAGCCATCCCAAGTTTAACACTTTGTAGGTTTTTCTATGTACTTATGTTTTGCATGTATCCTTTCTTGCATTACTCCTTCAATTTATAAACTTTTTATTCTATTTACTGTTCACACATTTACCTCTCTCTCCCCTTAAGGGTGAAACTAAGCTTCTGAATAAAATCCAGGAAAATATAGCACTTTCAGATTAGAAATCTGCAAGAACACTGCACTGTTACATCTTTTATAAGTTGTACTGGATAATAATAAAATGCAAAAGTCTTCAATATGCACTTAACAAATGCCAATCATGCACACAGTATGTATTAAGTGCTTTCTTATGTGTTTATTTATGTATGAGAACTGACTCCTGTTTCTGAGTGGCTTGCTGGTATCTTTAGACCTGGGTCCAACTGCTGATCAGGCATAACATTATGACCACCTGCTTAATATTGTGTTGGTCCCCTTTATGCTGCCCTGACAAGTCGAGGCATGGACTAGATCCCTGAAGGTGTTCTGTGGTATTTGGCAGCAAGATGTTAGCAGCAGGACAGGACTTAAAGGACTTACAGGACACTTTTATTACATATTGAAAACTGCAGACCGTGAACAACCCACAAGAGCGGCAGTTTTGGAGATGCTCTCATCCAGTCGTCTAGCCATCACAATTTGGCCCTTGTCAAACTTGCTCAAATCCTTACGCTTGCCCATTTTTCCTGCTTCTAACACATCAACTTTGAGGACAAAATGTTCACTTGCTGCCTAATATATCCCACCCACTAACAGGTGCCATGATGAGGAGATAACCAAATGTTATTCACTTCACCTGTCTGTGCTCATAATGCTATATAATGTCTTTTTTTGAAGTAGACAGCCAAGTACTTGTATAAGTCTTGTGAAAGTATGTGAAATGTTTTGAATGTAAAATGTTTGAGAAGCATTAGAGAACTACCCTGTGCTTTGCCTTAGGGAATGCAAAAGTTACCCTGTCCACTAATCAAACCATATCACATTTGTCAAACAGGTGTTCACTTCATTCTTACCGTTTTCTCTGCAATGTTTCTCAAGCCTCTCGTCCAGGATCTTACAGATTCCGTCCCCAAAGTTCTGCAGGATTTTGGCCTCTTTGCCGTTTTTCAGTGGCAGGGGATACTTTTTTAAAGAATTTATAGCCTTCAAGAGAACACAATAGGACGCACTGTATTACCAACAGCAACGACTTTATTGATGAAATTCTAGCAACAGACCAAGTTGCAGTTTACCTTCTGATAGACATACTGGGTCTTGAGGCCTTTCTCTTTGGCGTGATCGCGCATCTCAGTGAGCCACTGGAGGAAGAGCGGGTTGGGGCAGGAGGGCACGGGCCGCTTCCGGCCCAGACGCACTGTTTCCGATGGCATGTGGAGACACAGCACCAAGCAGCAACAACAAAACCCCCTGGCTGGTACAAATGAACGTCAACCAACACTGAGCTTGCCGTTGAAAGGGTCAGTAATATTATACGCAAGCTAAATAAGCTAGTAACAGATCAGATTTTCTACCAAAACATTAGCCAGACGTAGCTAATAAGGTAAGCGTACCAGAACTTTAGCTAACAAGTTTTTATAAAAGAAAAAGCACGAGTTTGTAATGTCGAATAATAGCTTCAGCAAATGAAACTCATCTTGTCTTTTTATTACGATATATAAGTGTAATATATAAACAGCTAACCAGTACAGTGGTTGTGTGCCATGATCTCCGCGCTAGTGTTTTTTGAAAACAAATTACGTTGCAGGGTTGCCAGATGTGTACGTCAAAGTCTTCCAAAAAGACAAACCTTTAACTCTGTCTTTCCCAAAGCATTTTTAAGCCTAACATCATGACTATCATGGGAAGAATATATATTAGAATATTAAATGAAAGGAAATATAGTACGTGTTAAAAAACAACAACTTTAAAACGTAATTTTCCTTTAAAAATATTGTAGTTTTAATTGTTCTCTTAGAGTATACATTATATAATCTATACAATAACATACTGAGGTTAAACTGGGACTTTGATTAAATAAATGGGAATGATGTATATTTGTTCATGCAGCTAATCTAAAGCAGTTAATTTTTGCAATCCAGAAAAAAATTGTATAGTATAATCTCGCGTTATAACCACGGACATGGCATTTGACGTTTTGCGTAGTGACGTTTTTGTTTCGCGACGCGGTCCTGTGTGCACTACATAATAGACGTAGAATTAAAATAAATTGAATTAAAGATATTTGGCTATTTGTACAAGCTTTTATGTGAAAGAAAAGTAAAAAAAAAAAAAAAAACAACAGCAGTAATCTTTCAACAATTAAAACATGTACCTTATTGTGAATATTGATACCATCAGTTTTGTAATATATTAGTATTAACACTACTAATATTTTAATATTAATAACATTATTAATTAATTTGAATTAACACATAATTAATATTAACTCTTCTTGTCTTATATTGTGGAGTTAGTGTGCTTGGTTGTTTGTATGTTTTACCTGTGATCGTTTTTGATCATGTATTTCTTTATATGTTTACCTTAGTTATTACAAAATATCTGCCCCACCCAGAATAACATTATCTGTATAAATGCAACGGTGTGGAGCGCAGATCAGCATGCTTACCATAAAGGGAGCGTTAATACTTCTGTTTTTTTTTTTGTTTTTTTTTAATAACATAATGGACACAACCAGTGCTCCTGAACCGTTAACATTTTGAAACCCTGTAATGAGGTTGCTAGTGAATTCCAGCAACAAGACCAAACACGGACCTGGAATCCACTGTATGCTCACACAGCGTCCGCCCACTGACTGACTGACTGACACACACACACACACACACACACTCACACTCACACTCTCTCTCTCTCTTCTTTTTTTTTTTTTTTTTTTTTTTTTTCCCTGTTGAAAACTGATTTCAGCCCAGATATACACTTCAGTTCACTGGTTCAATATTTGTAACATAAAATAAACGTTTATTGCATTTTATATAGAGAGCACATTCATTCTAAATGGTTACGTAGTAAAATTCCATACAATACTTCAGTATCTCCAGTTAAACTATTAGGCCTGAAGACAAATCAGAGTTATTAACAGTTAGGATGTCAGACAGTAATTGCAGTAAGCACATACATCATATCTTACGCTTGAGGAAGCTAAAGAATATGAAAAATGTGAATCTATGTTTATATTATGTACAAAGATTTATATTTATTATTAATGTAGTATAAAATCTGGAATAAGTAATCTCAACTCTGCCAAGACAACATTACATACCACCTTGATAAATACACATTTCCTCACACATCTGACAGTATATATTACAAGCATCAATAATTACTGACCAAACACCATCCCCTCTTCAATAAATCCTTGCAACAAAATAGCACATAATATATAACAAATTTTTAATATAACAATATTCAGAAAAAAATGTTCTTTATTGTTCCTCCCCTGAGCAAAAATACTATTTACATCAAATAGTGTGCACTTTTTAAAGTTTTTCAAAAAATCAGCTTTGATGTAAACTAAACTAGTGCATAGTCATTATTTAGCTGTTTATTTATTTCAAAGCGAAGTACCAGCCCTCTTCTATAGTAGATGTGTAAACTCAAACTCAATCTATGATTACTGCTTGAAACTCATTCATCAGTTCATCTAGTCTGTCAAAGTCTTTCACTCTTTTCACTTAGTCACTGTATCATTACGTTTCCTGTTTTTCTTTTTCAGATGTCTTATTTTAAATAACATTGCATATGATCCATTTGACATAGTGTGACAGATTAAATATTATAACAATATATATATATTTTTTAATGTCACAATCAATCTCAACTCTTTCTACCTTCCTCCTGATCCTGATGTATCATCACTGTTCAGAGATAATGGAGAACCAGGCAGGGAGTTTTCCTCCCGGGCAACCACACCTGCTGCCCCTGAATGTCTACGTGCCCCCTTGGCCCGCAAGAAGGCACTGTTCGGATGTTGATTGTGAATATGGCGTAACAATGAATCCTGGGTAGAAGCAGTGTGGCCACATTCCTCGCAGACATAGAGCTTAGTGCGCCGTTCCTTGTAGGCATACTGCTGTGCCACACCATGGATTTTCTTCATGTGGGATTCCAGAGAGCAGCGCTGGGTGAAGGCCTTCTCACACAAATTACATTTATATGGACGAACACCTGGGACATGACAGAAGAGAGGCATGTATATTTAAGGGTCTGTGTGTAGTGTGTGTTGTCACAGAGTTTTGGCAATGCCTGGCAATTTGAAACTGTAACTGTATATTTATATAAAATATTACACACCCAGGTAAATAAATCTGAACCCTGTTTTGTCAAACTCTTTGGTCTAAAAGTAAAAAGGTAATTTGACTAACAAAATACTTTATGCTCACATACCAGTATGTGTACGCACATGCCTCTTGAGATCGAAGGTGTCATTAAAGCCCTTGCCGCAGAAGCTGCATAGATGCCGTTTCTGTTCACTGTGACACTTCAAGTGTCTGTTGAGCATGCGTTGGTACTGAAACACTTTCTGGCACACTTGACATGCAAAGGTTCCCCCTACTGTAGGTGCAGAAGATGTCCCACTGCTGGTTGTAGGACTTGGATTTGCCACAATGGCAGGAGGATCAGCATTTGTGCTCAGAATTTTAAGTGGAGCTTCGATTGGGAGTTCACCTGTAGTCACCTGTTAATATAAAATATTTTAAAAAACAGATGGAACATTGTTACAATTTATTCAACATGCTTTGTGATTGTCAACTACTATCTAAAAAGGTTCCTTGGGTTTATCAGTTGCTAAAATAAAAATCAGCTTGCCAGCTTGTGGCATCATACCAGCCATGTATAAATGGCTGGTATGATGCCACATACCAGAGTATTCCTAAATCAAAATAGGTGGGTAACTAAAACTGAAACCATGCCAGCCAAACCAGTTTTAGCCAGATACTAAAATAGAAACTTAATGAAAGGCACATTTTAGAGAGAGCCTCACCTTGATCTTGGAGCGGACATATGTGTTGCTTTGTGTACTTCGAATGCGCTCTGTTTCAGGACTGGGCTGCTGTCCCAGAGCGGTAGAGGAGGGCAGTTCAGCTGTAGAAACCACTGTGTAGGGCTCTTGCATGTATTTCTGTGTACATCTTTTCTGTTCTTTATGAGTGGACAGGCACAAGGCCACTTCAGCTGTACTTGCCTCTGACTCCTCCCACAGAGCTTGAGAGGACACAGAGACTGGAGGGGAAATCATGAAGAATATTGAAAATCATGAGTGTTAATGGTAGTTATATTTCACTGTATGGCGTTAAAAAGTATGTTGGCCTTCCCTAAACTGGCACCACAAAGTTGATACAACACAATTGTAGAGGATGTCTTCAATGTATTCACTGGATCTAAGAGGTCCAAACTTGATCTATCATAACAATGCCCCTGTGAACAATGCAGACTCTGCAAAGACAGGGTTTGCCGAGGCTGGAGTAGAAGAACTCATCTGGCCTGTACAGAGAGCCCTAACCACTAAACACCTTTGGGATAAACTGGAATGCCAACTGTGCCCCAGACCTTCTTGTTCATCATTAGTGACAAGGGGATTTGCCCATTTAGCCACACTTCAAAATCTAATCGCAAGCCTTCCCAGAAGAGTGGTGGTTATTGTAACAGAAAGGGAGAATCTGGAATGAAATGTTCAAAATTCACATACAGTTGTAATGGTCAGGTGTCTAATGTGTTAAAAACTACAATACACCTTAGATAATTTCTGAAACTATGTCAACATTGTCTTTCATGGGCCCAAGCCATTCAAATATGCTCTGGGATTAACAAAAAATCTGTAGATTATATGAAACCTGTATGTTGTGTGTGGCTCTCAAAAAACTGGGGACAGTTGTGCCTTTAGGGTGTATGTGTTTTTATGTGTATGTGTATGTGTATGTGTATGTGTATGGTTGGGGGTGGGAGGCAGGTGTGTGTGCAACTGTATTGTCCTGTGCTGAAGTCAGCCACTCCTGTTACTGCATTACCAGTCTGACTGGCCAAGCTAGAGACACAGGCTTATCATCTCGCTTTATACAAACATACATACACAAAGCATGGGCTGCAAACAGAACCCCTGTAATGTCTCATGTTCTCTTATGTATAATTCTATTATAATCTCTATTAGTGGAATCATAAAAAAGTGACATAAGATTCAGTAAACTGACATAACCGCTTTTGTAAATTAAGCAGAGAAGTGTGCAGTGACTTGCTCAAATCATAAACAAATAAATGAACAAACAAACAAATAAATACACAAATAATTATAATAATAATAATTTAAAAAATAAATGCTAAATATGATCATATGTGTGTAACTGGATTAAGCCTTTCTAACACCTTTTTGTCTTTTGAATTTTTACTAGTTCAGGAATCGAAATGAATTAAAAATATAACTGATAAATGCAGTAATGTGCAAGAATAAAAAAAGTCCTGAGAAAAAAATTCAAGGCAGCATTTCATTACAGTTGAAGCACTGATTTTTTTGGTTTTGTTTTTTTTTGCTTCACTGTATCAAGTTGGATTTATCTGTCATCAGCTGTATGCCTCCCCTCCCTTCTCATAAATATGAGCTTGTATTTAACATGAACAGCACAAGCAGTGAATATTGAAGTGTCCGTTTTATGGGCTATTCTTCTTCTTCTTCTATTAATATACAATTTACGGGCTATCTGAGATAAAGTATGAAATACAAATGATTAGCTAAATTTTATATAATAAAGCATATGTTATAGGGCTGAATTTGCTACATTATGTGGCACAGTCATTATTAAAGTTTGTTGTTGTTGTTAATGATCCAACTTTACTTTCCATAATCTTTCTTTTTCATTAGGCTTTATTCCCAAGGCCGACTCCGCATTTGAGGAAACGAATTGAAACCGATACGGCTAAATAACAAAGGGAAAAAGGAGCATAATGACTCTGCACAACTACTGCCCCGTTTTTTTGTCCTGCACTACGCGCCAATCCAAATCCACTTCTCAGGTCTTATCTCGCAGCGGGTGACGTCACACCTCACAGGTTTCTCTCTCTCTCTCTCTCTCTCTCTCTCTCGGTGTAAAACGAGAGGGAAATCTGTGCAGTCAGATAGAAACTTAAAAAATAAAATTGTAATTAAAAGCTCAGTATCTACTGATTGTGCATGCTCAATCTGTGAATAAGGAAATCTATTAGAGCAGCTATCAGTGAGGGAAAGGTGGAGAGTAGGCCTAGCCCACAGGAGGCGAGTTTACTCTGGGCCATGTTTGCTAAGGGTGTAGAGAGAAACAGCAGCGGCACCGTGGGCCAGTCCGTTATTTCCTTCGCTGTTCATTAACTCAGCTGTGCACCACAAAGCCACAGCTAGGATAAACACACCAGATAAATTTCTTACAGAACGAATAAAAGATAGGATGATTAGAAACGCTGTTCAGTTCAATTTTATAAGAGGAATAATGAATTCTACCCCACGATTCTCTAGCCCTTTTTAGTGCTGAGAAATCCAGATTAATTTAACGTCAGTCCTCAGTTGTCACCACTATTTCCTGACACATTTTCAGTAGCCTAAATTCATTTCTTTAGGGATAGGCCTTGACTTTGCGTTTAAACTTAAAATGAAAGTGTTATGGCAATTAGGCTCATAACAAAAACAAGTTTATCAACATGTACTACATACCACATTATGCTACATACCAAATTATGCTTCTAGTGTTACAGTAAATCAGTACATTTTCCTTCAAATGCTTTGAGAAATAAACAATATGTTTTTAATTACGAGCATAAATAATTAATTCACTATATATATATATATATATATATATATATATATATATATATATATATATATATATATATATATATATATATATATATTTTTTTTTTTTTTTTTTGGGTTTTCAGGCGAGAGAAGTTAGGTCCCTATACATCCTGCTCGGAAATTAGTTTCTAACTGCGAGTATAAATCCATCAGGTACTGGTCAATTATTATCCTAATAGTTTATTCCGATGTAAAGAATGAGCATGGTGAAGGGGCTCACAAAGGGAGGGTTGTGTTTCGGGTATTCCGTTAGGTGAATCAGCAAGTCATCTGATATTCAAAACCGCTGCCTGCTTTTCTAAACTGTTGTCAAGATGTCACATGAATCAGTTTGTTAATGGCCTTCGAAACCTTTGCGTGGGTAAAACGCCGTTTATTATTTATCCCCTATTATCCACCCCTGCTACTACTGTCTTATCTCCTAAATTAAAGCGGATTTAAGAGCTTTTCCAAATGTTACGTTCCGGGTTTAGGCGAGACTGAAATGTGCGCAACACAATGTGTTGCAATGAGTTTTTACGTCGTCTATAAGGAAGGCAGCTCTGGGGCTGAAGGTCAGCTAAACGGCTCCTTGGCTCTCTTCAGCGCGCACACACACTTTAAAATCAGCACAAAAAAAAAAAAGTGTTCAATTCGATGTCCCCAAAGTCATCGGTGTAGTTTAATCGTGTGCAAACTGGACGGATGAAATGTTTTTGAAATAAAGTCAGTGTAATGTGAGAAATCGCCTAAGAACAGAACTTGCGTAAGCTTCAAAAACTATATAATTATAGGATATAATTTGTAGTAACGAATAGCTTTGTAAACGCTTGTAAACAAAATATTACAATTTTGTAGTCACGCCTAAAAGAATTGAACATAATATTGCATAGTTCCCGTTTACCGTTATTCGGCCTTGTGTTTTTTAGGCTCAGGTTAAATGGTATGTAAATGAGTGTATGCCCCTCACCTGGTATGTAAATGTCTCCTCGTTCGTGGTCAGGTAGATCACTCCAGCTTCTCTTGCCGGGTGAAACACTGGGCTTTTTCACCAGGAATGCTCGTGGCATGCTGAGTTCTCCAGGTGTCTCCGCTATCTCTCTCTCTACGACACTATTGTAGTTGCTACAGCGCTGTAGTCTCTACACTATTCTAAACTACTACTAAAATTAACCACACAGGTAACACAGCTAATAAAATATTTGCTCGTGGAATGTGTCCGTTGAGTAGCCGGAGATTTTAATGGAGACTCGGGCGATTTTGTTTCCTTCTCCTCCCTCCTCACTGTCTCTACAAACTTTTGTACCTATAGGCTACAGGTTCCCGTGGCGTCTCCCACCATTTGTCCACTTTTGCGCGCCCTGCCTTCTCTTCCGTAACTTCCACGCACCGAGCTTGTTCCCGTGCCAAAACGAGCGTATTTTGGTCGTCCAAGCGCCTGCTTGATAACACCGTGAAAGCAGAACGATGGAGGAAATGTTTCGATCCGCTCACTTGAGTCACAGCACGACGAATTTCAAAGGTTGATTGAAGCGCAGGTACACATTCATGAGGAAACAGGTAGCAGCGCGCATGCGCCTGGAAATAACGGTGACAACAAACCCGACCCAGCCTCTACGCTCTACCTGTTCAACCGGTTTCTTCCCCCACCACACACACACACACACACACACACACACACACACACACACACACACACACACACACACAGCACAAGGCGGGAGCAGCTAAATGCAGTAGGCCTAGAAGTAAGACTTGAGTAAAGCGATGGAGAGTGAAAGCTAAACTCAAAACCTAAGCTGGGTTTTGAACGTTTATTTCTTTTAAACGAACATATTGTTCACCACAATAACTTTATTATGATGACAATTTTCATACATGACGATAAAGTTCAGTGATGAGCAGTCAGATCATCATCATCATCATCATCATCATCATCATCATCATCATCATCATCATCATCATTATCATAATACGACCTCAGTGGTTGTCTTTGCTGAAAATTATGTATATCTGATATGACTATATAAATGGCATCACCCACCACTAATTCATTCTTTGCGAAGAAAACAGTGTATAATAACCTAGCTAAGATGTCACCATGCATATCCCATTCATAATTAGGCTAGTGACCGCTCCTTACTCCTCTGATTGCCCCAACAAAAACACTATTGTGTCTCTCATTCACACCACTGTCTGGAGCCATTACCAATTCAAGACTGTCTAACTTGGTCTATAGCTTTTTTATATGTTGAGTTTCTATGTGATTTTGATTCATTATCAGTCATAAGTGCATATACTTACGGGAATTATATGTTCAGTACATATTTAGAAAGTAACATATTGTGAGTGAGTAAGTAAGTAAGAATTGTAATGAGACTAACAAGAGAGATGGAGATGAACAAGGAAAGAGGGAGTGTGTAGGTGTGTAGAATGAGTGGTATGTTGCCTGGGCTGTCTGAGCGGTTGAGGCAGCACATTTACCTTATTTTCTTCCTCCTCATCCCCTACCACTTGTTTCCTCTGTTATACCACTTTAGTTCTGTTAGTTGCTGGAAACTCAGTCTTAACTGTTTTGCAGGAGTGGTAAATTAAAATAAAATCTCATCAATGATTCTTGTCCATTCTCCCTTTATCCTCTGCAACTATTTTAGTTTATTTTTCTTTAGCCTATTCATGTTTAGGTATGTAAATGCTTCACCTGTAAGTCCATGAGAATGTGTGCATGTGTGAAAGTTTTGTTTTGATGTTTTGGTATACTTTTGAATTGATCATCACATTGTATTCATATTATTGTGGATAAGCATATGAAGAGAATATTAGAAATGTTAAAAAATGTGGTGTTTAAACAGGTTTAAATTTAGATTGTGCTGGTATAAAAAGACTGTAGGAAAGAAGTATTGAAGATTAAAATGCTGCAGTGTTTTGCACAGATTTGGTGATTCGTTTGAGCCCGAAAAGTGTCCTGCTTTCCTAGTTGGAAGACAATATGAGAGAACAAATGGTGTACAGTTCAATGTACAGTTGTCATTTACTTCTTGTGCATCCGTTAAGTGTGGACAGAGGACAACTTAAACCCAAGGTCACCAGAGGTGTGCTCTCTATTATATAGGAACTAATTACATCCTTGTTGTGTTGAGAATTATCCAGCAAGATTAATCTTGTAAGGACTCGCATATGCAATCACAAACGACTTAATGTACTGATTTTTAATCTCTACATTCTGCTTTTCTTAAATACTTTTTTCTTTTTTACTTCCTTTAATGTGGAACATTGAACCGATACTAGTGGTTTAGAGCAATCCTTTATGATCTAACAAAGTTAATGTTAGCCTGATCAAGCTCAACCTGATTGGTGACCTGTTGCCCCTTTTCTTTCTAACTGTACCTTCCATCCCCCAAGGCCTGTTTTACTCCATTTTTCTTTCAGCAATGAAAAAGAAACAAACATTTTCCATCACATTATAGATTCATACCACAAAAGGTAGAGTCATTGTATATCACTCTTCCACTGTGTCTTACTGACACTTAAATGTGCCACCTGTGATGCCTAAAGTCTCGTTCTAGTTTCAGATGGCTGCCCACATTCTTAACTGTATTATTAGGCGAAGGAATGCAGTGTATCTGCATCTGCCACTGCTTATGCATTTCTCATAAACATTTAAACACTGTACAGATATGCATGGTTAATTCCAGCTAGGTGGCACACCTTTACTTCATTAGCAAAAAGAATCTCGACTTACCTTATTATGATTGATGTTAAAATACATTTTAATTTTGAAGCAATGCAAATCAAGCACTCAGTTAATACATTTTCCCATTTCAATTGAATAGCTTTACTCTATTATTAACTGATTGTAATGAATTGGATCTTAATTCTTACAAATTTGTGAATAAGATTGTGCAGCACTTCAATGCTGCTGATTTTACTTTTAGAGTGATGAAAAAAACTAAAAAAATTACATAATAATAAGCGAAAAAACCTAATTTGGTGTCATGGAGAGAGTTTTGAATGTAACTGTATAATTTATCATATGTATTCTCTGTTTTATTGCACTTTTCTATAAGTTTATAGATTGTTATTCATTGACAGGGATACAGATAATAGGCAGGGGAGGTGTACATAGACTGGCTGAAGGGTATTATTTTGTAAGGACCTATTAACATGTAAAAATTAGGGTTTCAAATAAATCACTGACAATTATGAATGGCTGATTAATGTGAGTTGATTGGGAAAGTGAGATAGGGGCTTTTGTGTACTATAATTATACTAAATGATATTTTAAAAAGGTCTGGGTCATTTAGTGTTTGTTGCCACCTCACATCTAATGCCCCTGCAAAAGACTGCAGATGCACAGACACTGAGCAGGATAAAGGTTACTGACAGTGAGCGAGCTAGTGAGAGTGAGCAAACAATATAAAATGAAATCAAATAAATATTTGTTGTGACCACCTTTTTCTGCATTACTTTTCTTATGTACAGTGCCATAGAACCTAAAAAAGGAAATTGATTATTTTAAGCATCTTGGCGAACTTTTCATAGTATTATGTCAACTGACTGCAAGTGAAGCTAAAAAAAGCTTCTTGCTTTTTGCAGTAAAGTTAAAAAAGTGGGTGGGGCAACTGTAACAATATACTAATCCCCTATATTATACCACTGATAGTCAGTTATCCTAAAAATATCATTTTGCTCGATTCATATCAAATTTGTCCTTGGATCAAGAACAGAAATTTAGGTGCACAAGGCCAACAGTATAGAGAAGAGTGTATGAGGATTTGCCACCATGTGGCCATAAAAGTCACTGTCTCTGCAGTGTTTTATCACCCTAGGGCCTGTCTGACTGTTACTTACAACATGCTTCAACAAGCCTGGCGTGCAAAGTGAAAAATACCGTTAGGATTTGCTTTGGGAGGGACAGCTGTGAAAAGAGCGGTCTACCAAAACCCTAAAACTTAGAAGCAACCTTCTGTCTAATAGCCTATTGTGCTATTGTCTACTTCAATCGCCCACACTAATCAAACATTTCTAACAGCAAAAAAAATTAAACATTAGTTCTTCTTTTTTATCATCAGTCATAACCTTAATCATAATTTTAGTTTTCATTGATCTAGGATTCCTAACAAACAAACATAAATAAACTATACCTCTATGCAAGGCGAACCTTTTTATGTATATTTCTGTGGTTTCCATTAACTTGTGTATTACTGTAACTACATAATGCCAGGCCTACACCTAACCTTATAATCTTGCTGAAACAATCAAGTTTTGTCTGATGAACCACTAGCTACAAAACACAGGCCAAGCCAGTCAAACTGGT
>JAUCMX010000005.1:21381532-21396532 GCA_033459395.1 Hemibagrus guttatus | reverse complement strand
AAGCTACCCGGGTATAGCATAGTTCTACAAAAAAGGTAGAAAGTGACATGAGGTGGATGAAGGGAAAGAATGTTATGAGTTGAGGCAAACAAAGCATAGGCATGAGTAACAAGTAATAAAATTTAATAGGTCAGAATTTCTTAACAAAACTGCAAAGTTTGGATGGAGTTTTCTCTGAATGAGTTTCAATTTCAATTTCTCAATTTCTAACAATTGAGACTTCAGTGTCTATTAACAAAACTGTGTACGCTTTCATGCATAGTTAGTTAAACTGTTAAGAATTAAGAAAGTTAAAATGTCAGAGCACAGCTGATAATTTAATATATTAACTGATCTTAACTTATCTGGTGATTGGGTAAAGGAATGAAGCCCTTGCTGAAGTACTAAAAAGACATCTAATAAATCAGCAGTGTACTTTTGAGTCTCTTTGTTACTATGCATGTTATCCTGTATATATAAAAGTCCTGCACATTTTCACAGAACCAAAAGTGTACAGACTTTTATACTGTCATTGTTTTTCAATTAGTCTAATATTGCCAAATCATGAAAGACATTTTATTACAAGGAAAATATCTTTACACTAAAACAACAACAAAAACAACATTGCGGTATTACCTATTTAAATAAAAATACTTTCTATACTATTAGAGATTCCAGAACTTCATGTGCTAAAAAACCCATTAAATAGTTAACTACAATAACTACTCTCGAGTGTTTTTTTCCTGTGGAGGTCAGCAGAAATCTTTACTATTCAGTATTCACATTCACACTTTTGGAAATCTCCCCTTACCTCCTCTAAATGCAGGGATTAATCTTAGAAGGCTTCTTAATCAGGGCACTCATTTCTTATCTCTGTTGTCTTCTCTCCTCCCCTGCTCTGTTCTCTAACTCCTCTTTATATAGTCAGAGGCTGTGAACCTCCTGTGAGGAATTTCACAACTATGTACCCGTCTCTATTTAACCTGTTCACGGCAGCTCTTTCCTCTCTCCTCCGCCTGTCTTAATGATTTGTTTATGAAGGACCTACAGGAGCTCTTCAAGCTGTAACCTGTTGATGTCATACACAATCTTAGATCAATATTACCTAGTTATAGCCTTACTTTATCTTTCTGTAGTTTTTGACTTTTGGCATTTAAGGATGAGAAATGACAGAAGTACACACAACAGAGGTTTAGATTTAAAGTGCACTTTTAAAGAGTCCTAGCCAATATTATAGGCTATATTTTATTCTACTAACTATAGTAAATGCTTTGGTGTGATTTAGAGTCATGATTTAGTTCACATGTATGATCAGTTGATGATGTATGTTGATGTTCTCTGGCTGATAAAAACTGACACAATGTGCTCTAACCTGTCTGACAACAGAACTCGCTGTTCTCATGATTTTTTAAAACTTTTTTTATCCCTTGCTTGTTTTCTCTATCTGTCATGGCTATTAAACAGTAAAACACTTTGTTTCATATCATTGATATGAATCAAATGCATTAGTGCAAGTATCCACACTGTAACTAGTTGGTAACAACAGGACGATTTCAAAAATAACTGCATAACTAATAATACAATGAATTAAAACTAAGAACTAAGCAAAAAGTAAAAAAGCAGTTATTGCATAGTTACTGCAAAAACGTGAGGTGTTAAACTAGATACTGCCTCTATCAAGTTAAAAGCCTTTAGACCTTTGTCTGAGGGATAGAGACACGATGGACAACTACTCCGTAAATGGAGAGCCAGGATGTTCAAGCAGCAATATGTTGTGCTATCATGTTTAGACCTTAGACATATCCCTTTGGTTTAAATGTGACCTGACCTGCAGGAGGTGTGCACCTCTAAACCAGACAGTGTTGTCTAATTTCCTGCGATACCTGGAAAGCCAGGAAAAACATTTTTTAATTGGGTTGGCTACAGGAAGCCAGTGGAGTGACTTCATAGGGGGGGGGGTCAAATATAGGGAGCTTATAAACCACGCATACACAAGCAGAGAAGACATATGGGGAGATCAACAAGAAAAGAAAATGGTTGCAGTCTGTTCAGAACTCAGACTTTTCTGCAGTTACAACAATTCTGAAAGAAGTCAGTTATGACCAGCATTCCACTTTCACATACACACAAAACAAAAATAGTAACCACAAAGGTTTTGAATACATTTGTGTATTAGCTGTCTTGTGTGTGTGTGTGCATAGTTAGAAGGATGCATGGCCTGGTAGCAGAAATATAAACAATGGCTCCATTCACAAGATTAGATTAAAATTTCAAATGTGCTCCATTCCCAGTCAGAACTTAGCAAGTTGAATGGCACATAATTCACGAGACAGTAAACATTACTGGACTGTTTTCTTTTGCTTTACTCATACAGATTCCATATCCTTAAATCTAATTAGATTTTAAAACAAGAACTTTGATACACTCAAACACTGACGTTTTTGTGGCTAGAACAACAAAATCATTATTAAAATATTTAAAGTACACAATGATTTATTTTTTTATTGTTTTACATTCATTATTTGTTTCCTTTTCCCTTCATCTCCCCTCCCAGGCCATGGAGCTTGTTCCAGGAATAATGTGAGCAAGGCTGTAAAATCATGCCATCAGTTCACTGCAGGGCATCACACACAAACACTCCATAGTCACACATTTAGGTTTTGGAATATGTTTTTTAAAGTTTATTTTTAATTATATATGGCCAAACGTTTGCAGACATCTGACCACTATACACATGTGCTTTTTTTTTTTTTTTTTTAAAAAAAAGATCCAATTCCAGATTTAAAGCCAGTGAGAAGAGGGAAATCTTAAAGCTGCAGCATACAAAGCCGTTCTATACAGTTATGTGCTTCCAGCTTGTGGGAACAGATGGGGAAGGCTCACATATGGGTTTGCTGGTCAAGTGTCTATTTATCCAATTTAGTATATAATAGTATGTAAATGTATAGTACATGTAAAAGAAATCCACATAGAACATGAAAAACACTACACATACAGTAACTCTGAATTTAAATCTGGAGTTGTGAAGTTCCAACAGTACTCACTGAGCCACTGTGTTGTCCATACAGATCATTAAACATGTAATAGTAATAGTATATAAATGTATAGTACATGTAAAAGAAATCCACATAGAACATGACAAACACTACATATACAGTAACTCTGGATTTAAATATGGAATTGTGAAGTTCCAACAGTACTCACTGAGCCATTGTGTTGTCCATACAGGTCATTAAAATACTTAAATACAATATCCTGTATGCTACAGCAAAATCCAGGTCAGTCAGAGAATGAATATTTATTGAAATATGAAAATTTTAATGAAATACTAACTGCTTTGAAAGCCACTATTGTACTGAACTAAAACAATTTTGCCCAAACTTGGACTATCTGATAGACCTTTTAACGATCTTATTTATAACAGAATGATACATAATGAGGCACTGTCTACATTATGTCCTTGTACGGACACTGTAATGAAACAGTTTTGTATCTATCAACCTTTACATACATATATACACACATATATATATATATATAATATATATATATATATATTATATATATATATATATATATATATATATATATATATATATATATATATATATATATATATATATATATATATATATATATATATATATATATATATATATATATATATATATATATATACGTACATATACACACATACACACACATACATACTCATCATCATCATCATCATCATCATCATCATCATCATCATCAATATATATCTGTAGTCTCCATAATTTAGTAAGCGATGTTAACAGAGATCACTACTTACTGCTAGGCAGCATACAATATAAAATATTCCACTATTGATACACATAGGCTTCAGACTGTTTTCTGGTCTGCTTTTAATCATGTTACTCACTACTGTTCTGACAATATATCCACCTTCTGCTCAAAATTATTTCTAATATGCTGCTTTCTCCTCCCTCTGGCCCACACTTGTCACCCTCTTCATTTGGTACACCACTTCTGCTGCTTCATCCGACAAACCCTGCAAGAAAGAAAATCCACTAAGCCAAACAGCAGTGAATGTGAAAGACAGATACAGACAGCAGTACTTAACTTTTCAGAACGTACAGTGGAATGTTTTCGTGTGGCACAAATGGCGGCGCTGCTTCTGTTGGCCTGAAGAAAAGTAAAGAAGGGGAAAGTTCACTAACATTGCCACCATGACCTGATAGCAATGCACCAGAGATTTTCATCACACGTGCAGATAGTCACAGACAAACGCTACTTAGGTTTTGGGAACATTTGTGTCTAACTATGTGTGTATGTGTGGAATGTGTTTACATATAAAATAAGATGCTTGAGATAGACACCTGATGTAGCAGAGTAGAAATCTGTACAATGACACTAATGATTGGATATTTTTTAAAATTCTTTTTCTTTCTTTGAATTTAAGTTCAGTAGTAAAATGACATTCAATATGAGGTTGTTGGATGATTTGTTAATATAATGATAGATCAAGCTGCTTGTACACTTATACATGCAACACTTATTTCTGCTACACTACTCAATAGTTTACAGATCATGCTCTGCGTATTTATTGTAGGACAATACTTGTCTCACACTGGTGTGTATTTGCACTTTATGTAGTCTTGCTTATTGTTATATATTGCATCACAGTCCTGGAGAAATAAAATTTAATTCCAGTGTATACAAGCTATATAGAGGAATGATCAAAGGTCTACCGCTTATCCGAACTATTCTCGGGTCACGGGGAGCCTGTGCCTATCTCAGGAGTCATCGGGCATCAAGGCAGGATACACCCTGGACAGAGTGCCAACCCATCGCAGGGCACACACACACACTCTCATTCACTCACGCAATCACACACTACGGACAATTTAGAGATGCCAATCAACCTACCATGCATGTCTTTGGACCGGGGGAGGAAACCCCCGAGGCACGGGGAGAACATGCAAGCTCCACACACGCATGGCGGAGGCGGGAATCGAACCCCCAACCCTGGAGGTGTGAGGCAAACGTGCTAACCACTAAGCCACCGTGCCCCCCCATTGGACTTTTAAATATGTGTAAATTTAAACATGTGTAATTGTGTGAGAAGGCCTTTGTTCTGACCTGTGTGTCAGGGTTTAGGTCTTCACAGATCATACTCATCGTACTGATCCAGTTTCCATAGATACTCTCTTCTTTAGGACTTGGCTTCTGTTCACTATTTGACACATTAAATAAGAGTTTCAAAATGTACAATCAAGTTAAACACACAAGCTTATACATACAGTGACACTGATTCAGATTTAAGACTGCAATAAAAAATTTCATTTGTATTAAGCACAGGTTTTACTTCACCACAATGCATCAATTTAGCACAAACCCCCACACAAACACACCTGATGTCTCTGAGGAGGTCCTGCTGGGCTTTGAGTTGACTTTGAGCTTCCTGGATCCTGCCCTCCATGGTGAGTCGAGCACATAGCTGGGCACAGTGAACGCCCAGTACAGCCATGTTCAGGCTCCCTGCCCACACCCAGCTATAGATAGAGACTTTGTGTGTATTCTTGCTAAACCGGATTCAATTCTTACAATGTTTGTGCATTTTGTATGCAGCGCTACCTGCTGGTGGTCACACGCTTCTGCTGAGTGATGACTCTGGTTACTTTTTTCAAATCTCGAGTTTTGAAAGACAGCTGCAGCTGAAAAGGAACTCTGTCTCTTCTCTGAAAACCTGCAATAATATGTGCATTTGATAATTTAGTACTATTTATGCATTTCTTATTGTCATAATTTTATTCATTACTAGTTGAAAAAAGGAACGAAAATGAAAAATAAAAAAAAACATACGACAAGAATAAACAAAGCTGCTAGGCTGCTGTAAAAAATAGAACATATGCCAATCAGCCATAACATTATGACCCCCTGCCTAATATTGTGTAGGTTCCCCCTTTTGCTGCCAAAACAGCCCTGACCTGTCGAAGCATGGACTCCACTAGATCCCTGAAGGTGTGCTGTGGTATCTGGCACCAAGATGTTAGCAGCAGATCCTTTAAGTCCTGTAAGTTGCGAGGTGGGGCCTCCATGGATCACACTTGTTTGTCCAGCACATCCCACAGATGATCGATTGAATTGAGATCTGGGGAATTTGGAGGCCAAGTCAACACCTCAAAGTCAGTGTTGTGCTCATCAAACCATTCCTGAACCATTTTTGCTTTGTGGCACAGTGCATTATCCTGCTGAAAAAGGCCACAGCCATCAGGGAATTTCCATGAAAGAGTGTACATAGTCTGCAACAATGCTTAGGTAAGAGGTACGTGTCAAAGTAACATCCACATGGATGACAGGACCCAAGGTTTCCCAGCAGAACATTTCCCAAAGCATGACACTGCCTCTGGCAGTTTGCCTTCTTCCCATAGTGCATCTTGGTGCTATGTGTTCCCCAGGTAAGCAACAGGTCAGCAATTTGAGCAACAGTAGCTTGTCTGTTGGATTGGATCACACGGGCCAGCCTTCGCTCCCTGCGTGCATCAGTGAGCCTTGGCTGCCCATGACCCTGTCGCCAGTTCAACACTGTTCCTTCCTTGGACCACTTTTGATGAATAATGAGCATTGCAGACCGGGAACATCCCACAAGATCTGCAGTTTTGGAGATGCTCTTATCCAGACGTCTAGCCATCACAATTTGGCCCTTGTCAAACTCGCTCAAAGCCTTACACTTAGCCATCAACTTTGAGGACAAAATGTTCACTTGCTGCCTAATATATCCAACCCACTAACAGGTGCCATGATGAGGAGATAATCAGTGTTATTCACTTCACCTGTCAGTGGTCATAATGTTATGCCTGATCGGTATACAAATAAATAAATAAAACTGAAAACAGAAATAACTAGTTTACAGGATGCCGATCCAACTACTTGAAATAATGTTTTCTCTTCACTTACTCTCAACTCTGTCTGGTTTGACAGCAAACTGAAAAGTGATCTCCACTCCACTTGTAACATTTCCAATCTCTCTAACCAGCCTGTGGTTGTCCTCCTCAAAAGGGTAATATCTGCAGGAACAAAAAAGCTAAAACTTATTACTTCAGGTGGAAGCACTTTATAGAAACATAGTGTAACAACTAGAAAAAATACAGAATAGAAAAGTCTTAGTCTTAGAAAATAGGTTTATCTTTAGCCTGGATGCAACACAACAGTATATTTGACTGTTGCATTAATAAAATTAGCAGTTGTTGAGTGAGGAATTGAACTAAAACTTTCTTATCAAACCACAAATAAAGTGTTTGCAAATTAGGAGATTCTTATAGGATTAACTAATACTCACATGCCGTTAGGTGCAAGCAGAGTGGCCTCAACATTAGTTGCTAAGACATTGTCAGCTACTGCTGTCTGAATTTCTGAGCCAACTGTACAAATGTTGACTCTGTTGATCTGGAGACAGAAAGGAATGCACATATACAACCATATCACTGTTCTGATTTATATCCTGTTAGAAGAGCCTTAAGAATAATCAAAATCAAGTAAATGTGAAAACAAAAAAGATTTGTCACTGAAAAAAAGTACCTATGAAATGTCAGTTACAGTTTAAGCACCAGTTGTCAAACATCACAAATAGAAAGCAGACATAGTATATATAGAATATTTTTACTCATTCTTTTGAGTAGGGAATACCACTATAAAACATGCTGTTAGAAGAAAACCGTCAATGATTGACGATTTTTTTTATATAACAGCATGTTCTGAAAAGTTGCATTCCTCTGTAACCATAGCAATTTGCCAATTACCCAATTACAAATTTTTCATTTATTAAAGAATGGCATCTCATACTTTTGGTCTATTTATATTTATGTGTGGAACTTCCACTAAATAAGTTCCTATTATGACATTATGCGTCATAATAGGACATTATGTTCCAGTTATGACTACTGTAAAAACTAAACACAGATATTTCCCCATTTTCTCGAAGTTGACATCAGAAAAAAAGCAGCTTGTAATTCTAAAACTGCAAAGCCTGCTGTCCTGAAGAAATTTCACATGACAGAAAAACATAATTAAACAGCATTAATTGTAATAACTGTTTCAAAGCACTGACATGGGAGACTCCTTCCAATAACTAATATTACATTTTCGCCATTTGGCAGACACCCTTATCCAGAGTGACTTTAAAGTGATCTTTATCTCATTTATACAACTGAGCAATTGAAAGGGCCTTGCTCAGGGGCCAGGCAGTAGCAGCTTGGTCATCCTGGGCATTGAGCTCATAGCCTTCTGATAACTAGTCCACTTAATCACTGACCTACCACTTCCTTAATAAATCTCTTCTTACAAAATACTTATACATATATTGGTAATCCATTTATTTTTTACATTTATAGTGTCTGCCATACTAGTCCTTGTGAATTATTGGTTACTATAGAAACAAAGTATTAGAAAGATCACATTACTATTAATCTGTGGTTTGAATTACAGCCAGTACTACTGTCAGATCTGCTGTTATAAAAAGTAATCAACATCTGCTGACTAGTCAGATTTGAAAAATTATTGAAAAATGTCTGTGATATAGGAATTTATGCAACAGTTAGTTCTGGTCCACTAATTTCATGCTGCTGCTTGTGCTTTATAGTTTAAAATATAGTTAACTAGTTTATTTATGTTTTCTTTTTTAGGTTGATATTGATATTAGGTATAATGATTAGGTTGTTTTCCTTTTAGGTTTCTTTTAGGTTTCAAAATCAGAAACAGAGGATATTTATAGATGGCCTGAACCTTATATAGTGTCTAGCTCACTCACCCTGCCTCCTGTGTGGTCAGCTAGTTTCCCCACTTCTGCAAGGCTGCAGTCCTCTCCCTCAAATGTCATCACTGATACGATCACTCTGCATAAAGACACAATGACATTTAGTTACTACTATTAATACTTACAATTTGCAAATATGTTCTGTAAATGAACTAGCTGGGCCAAGTGGAGAACATTTAAATTTAGACTTGTACCTAATAATCGGAAACAAAAGAAGTTTATGACTCACCCTTTTTCTGCTGCATGACTGGCTAACTGGTTGTAGAAATATACTGAATCCACACATTCCTGTTCTAACTGGCCCAGGCCGATGTTCGCCCGGCCGTCTGTACAAATTATGACCTACAAGCAAACATATAGAACAGGGTTCAAAGAAAGTTAAGATAGAAATGAAATGAAGATTTTCTTTTACCAGACATTTAAACAATGAGCCAAGAAATGTTTACAATGCTAAGAAGCAGAAGTGAAGCTTCTATAATAATAATAATCAGTTTAGCATTATGAAAGTTGCATTCCTAATTCATCACAATCCTGAGAAGACACATTTTGTTTCAGTAACATAACTCATAGACAAATAAGTTTTGAGACTATCTGAGTCTCAAAAAACCTAAAACAGTTGGAAAGCACAGAAAACGAATCTGTGCTGAAAAAAAGTGAAGTCAGGCAGCAGATACCTGGGTGTAAAGTGTCTTTATTTTGTCCAAGTAATACTAAAGAAAGCAAATTTCATACACCAAACATGCTTTGGCTCACAGGTTACATATGATGTAAGTGAATTTCTGGTAGCATTTTTCCTTTAATATGGCAAAATTATTGCCAATATTAGTACACGCTAAAAGCTCACCTTTGAACCTGTGAACTGAGAGGCCATAGCAACAGATATGAGTGCTGCAGGACCTAGCGCTGTGGCTCCATGCTCTCTTAATCTGGAATAACACAAAATAACACTATAATGACTGACTTTTTTTTGTTTTAAAGAAGTGGATAGAGTATTAGACAGAAGTGAGCACAGTGGAACATCACTAACAACAGAAATCTCAAAATCACTAAACATGTCAATATTCAGGAAGCATCCAGTCATCTTTCATTCTTGCTATTAAGGACAGTGCTGGTGGCTGTATAGTCATTTATGTATCAATTGCACAGGATGTCAAGGACTTTTGTTCCCTGGTGTTCTAGCAGTTAGGATCCTGAGCTCTTACAGCTGTCTCCTGGCTTTGGTTCCTGGGCAGGTAACCAAACCAGCCACTGGGGGGTGCACAAGTAAGTGCACAGTCAAAGGCCAGTTCCAATCTTGTATAAAATGGGACTGTCGCTTCAGTAAGGGCGTCTGGCATATAACCTGTGACAAATCAAATATGCAGATCATACAATCCACTTTAGCGACCCCTAAGGAGAGCAGCTGGAGGAAACAACAACAACAGGATATCAAGAACTTTTCTGTGTACAATGAAAGTGGTAACAGGTAACATTACAAGGCACAAAATGTACAAACCTCAAGAGCACCAAAGTATCAAATACCACCTGATAAACAAATATCACCAAATATGGTAGAAAATATTTGCAGACAAAATGAGATAGGAGGTGCAAAAAGAAACAGAAACCATATTTCTGTCCAACCAACTTCCTCCCCTACAAACTGACAAGAAAAATCTTGCTAAAAGATGTGAATATTGTTGAAAAAAAAATTCCATATAGCACTGTAAAAAAAAAAAAAAGGATAATTATCAGGCACACAGAAAAGTTTCTAAGTTAGAACCATATAACAAAAGATTTCAATTAAACCTATTTAAAAAACAAAACGAAAAAAAAAAACAAAAAAGGCTAAGAATTTCCAAAGAATTCATGAGGACCTTTTTTTCCAAGAGAGTACTACTTAAAATGAAGCTTCAAACACTGTATCACAATATACACGATCCACAAATCATCAATCCTGAGCATGCAGCAGCCATTAAAACAACTGAAAAAGACACAGCCACAGACTTTAATTTAAAATTTTAATTTAAAGTGTTGATCCATTATATAAAACCAAATCCTGAGTTTTTCGAGATAATTGAAAGCACAAATGTTTGATAGGTAGAGATTCAAACCAAAACTGCACCAAGGCATCAGTAGCTTTCATATGCCAACAGAGCTGCAGCTATCACAAGTAGTCATGACGCCAACCCTAAGAGTTAGTACAAGACATTTGATGAAATGTTCAAATTCATCAGAACACCTACTCATGCCAAATTCTGTTGAAATGTTTTTCTTTTCATAGCTGTAGACTAAGGATAGCTAACTGACACATTGCACAAAAACACACACAGTTCACCAGTTTTGCTTTCTTTTCTGCCTAGTAATTGTAGGCACAAAGCATTATTCAATAACAGGACAGATAGACTTTTCTGCAGACTTTCTTGCCATCATTCATTTTGCATCAACACCCAATGAATTAATGATGTAACACTGGAAGATGTGGCCTTATTATTTATCTTCTATTATTCATTATTCTTGCTCACAAAATGACAAAGCACCTTTTCTGCCTGGTACTGTGATTCTGTGTACAACATTAGGTTCTCTTTTTAATTATGTACTAAATGCTCACTTCTGACATGCAACAGAGAATAACACCATTCTGATGGCCCGAGAGAGACAGGTTTTGAAAGAGTAAGAAGACGAATGAGTAAAACTAGATATGTAAAGGACAAATGTATAAACTACTCACTCTTTGATTCTTTGTGTGAGGCACTGGAAGGTCTCAGCAATACAGTGTGGCGTGGTGTACTTCTCTCCTTGCTCTCTGATGTGATCATAGTCTACTAGAGCCCAGTCCCGCAGAGACAGAGGAACTCCAGTACCGTCCCCATACACGGTCACCTGAACCACAAACCCACAAAGTGCTGTATACAACTTGTATGGATAATGAAGGACTTTTGCTTTACTGGAAAATTTGTCCACTGTACTGAGTTTGTTGAGTTTTTCTTTTCTCTCTCTTTACCTCATCATTAAAAGTGACCAGTGCTACTCGACGGTGTGGTGATGATTTTAGCAGTGAAGACAGTGCCAACTGTAGGGCCTCTTGGACACCCTGTAAACACAACAAACAAATGGTCAATTACCTATCTGAATGCAATGTACTGTAAATAAACAGTTAGAGGAGCACTGATATTTAGTCAATTGCAATAGACAAGTTGGGTTCATTCATTCATTCATTCAGTAACCTGGTCAAGGTCACAATGGGCCACAAGCCTATCCCAGAATCACAGGGCACAAGACATGAGTACAACATGGACAGGATTCCGGTCAATTGCCAGACATTATAAACACTTAGTGTTATGTTTTTGAGAGTGTTTGGAATCCAGACAGCCCAGAGGAAACCCATGAGGACACAGATCATCATGTGAACCTCAACACATACCTGAACTCAGGATCAAACTGGGCACCTCAGAGTTGTGAGGTGGCAACACTACCCACTGTACAACAGGATTACCTAACCAAGCATCAACAATTTGGAAATAATCCAATTGTGGGAAATCTACAACCAACCCCAGGATGAAACCTAGGCTGAAGAATAAAGATATTAGCTTTATTTCTCCAAACAGCTGACGTACTTAGGAGACAGTTCATGCTTGGATATACTGGGAGTTGAGTTACTAGTAGAATAGAGTTACTAGTCACCTGCAATCGTGATACATAGGTGGGTGATCTCATGCTGTTACCAGGAGACACCTGAGTAAGCGACAGATTGAGAAATAGAGACAGAAATAAAAATGGTGGCGAAAGAGACAGAGAAAAACAAAATCGGTTTCTTAAGAAGAGACGGCACAAGAAACATTGGATGGATGCTTATAGGCTAGAGAAATAGTAACCTCAGATGTGACACTCATGCTACCAGAAATGTCCACACAGAAGACCACCAGCATGTCCTCTAGGTTTATATAGTCTGTGTCTATCTCCTCATCTACATAGAGCACGTCTCTGCCTGGAGGAGTCCACAGAGGAGAACGTCCCATTTTTAACTCACTCTGAGAGAGAGCATTCTGATTACTGCAAAACTCACAAGACCATGTCTGCAGAGTGCCAGAGAGAGAGATAGATAGAAAGAAAGAGAGAGAATTAATCTTAAAATCTTATCAATACACACACAAAATCTTCCAAAGGTGTATTTTGTAGTCACTTACTGATGTAATTGGACCAGTTTGTGAGTGGCTTACAGAGGACATGACAGCTCTACATTTTCCACAGTGCACTGGTTTCTGAATGCTCTGTATACTGGATGCTGAGAAAAGGTTACTAATTTCAGTTAATTAAGTAGAAAATATTGCTCATGCATTAACAGATTTCTGGCTATTAATGCACACAGAGCAAATTAGATCAATAATAATAATAATCATAATCATAATAATAATGTCTTACTACAACTACTAAGATCTCACCTTTGTTTATGTCCACAAGACTCCCGACCTTCAGTAACACCACATTGACATTGGCTTTAATATTGGCCTGTCCTTTACCCTCCAATCCTGTGAGTGAGAGAGAAGATTCACATATACTTTACTTATGCAAAAGTATAGCTGCTTAACCCACAGTATTGAAAAGTAAGCAATATATGTTGCACATTGCAAATGTATGGAATGTGTGTGAGGTTGTTTTCTTACCTCGAGGTGGTACTGGAGGCGGCATTGAAATAGGTCGTGTGTGTTTCTGTGTCGAGCGACGAGGAGGTACAGGTGGTGGTGTTAAAGGAGGGACTATAAACAAAACAGACATTTTAAAACCTAAACATTAAATGCTAAAATTACACTTAGCATTAAAATATAATAAGAAAATGTGTTTCCCGGAAATGGATATTTTTTTCTCTGATCACCCACTTTCTGGAAAGTTTTTCATGACATCTTTGTTCCTACACCCACAACAGGAAGTGAAAGGTTTTTTTATTTGAACTTATCAACTACAACTTTGCAGTGAAAAGCCTTTTTAACATTTAGCACACTGCAGAGGACTCAGCAGAGAGGGGACAGTAAAATTGACAGTAACGGTGGTGTAGGTAGCAATTAAGAACATATTAACGTATCTAAAAATTGTCTTCTATAAAAAAATAATTTCTTTTTTCAAACATATTAAATGACTAGCACTATTTCTACTACTTAAACTAATATAAAGTAAAACCTGAGAAAACATCTTACACATCACACGAGTGTTTATTTAAAACACCACCCTGCAGAAATAACACTCAAAAATCACAAACAGGGGCAAAGAAAAAATGTCAGTAACTCACTAGGCTTTGGGATGACAGCAATGCGATTGTCATAAGGATGTTCTGATTTTTTTCTGGACAAACCAGTGGGCAGCATGGAGGAAAGACCTAAGGATGAAGACAAAATACATTAAACATATTGGCCACAATAAATGTTCAATTTGTTCATTAATTTCTTTTGCAAAGCAAATATTCATTTGAATTCTGACTATAACTGTTACAATTGAATAGTATATAATTATTATTTCAGTGACTTTTATATCAGTCTTTTATATCTGTTCAGTGGAATGTGAAAAAACAGATTTACAACGTGAACTAATTTTGTGTAAAATAGAATTCCAAGATCTTACCTTCTGCTAGACTCTCAGGCCTCCAGTTACAGACAACATGACTGCAGGCAAACTCCATCTGGATGGAAAAAAAGAAACAGAGAGATCAATAATGTTCCAGTGCTGTTCTAGTATTGTTCCGGTGTCATTAGGGTACCTGGATTGAGCAATGTTTTCATCCTCATTTCTATTTATTTTTCTATGTTGCATGTCATATTGCACATTTAACTTGTGAGTGGTGTTTCAGATTTAACAAAAGAAAGGCAATGATGTTGCATATAGAGAGAAGAAAATTAGCTGACTTTGTAGGCATGCTCTCATTTCCTGCTTGGTTTTGCAGCACTGCTCTAAAAAAATCTAAGAATATTTCCGTCAATAATAATCTGTTAATGTATAAGCAGCTATACTTCTCCAATGATATGAATATGAACAATTTACTCCTTGGCTAGTTTAAATGATTAGTTTCTAAATAGGTTTTTAATTTAATTATTAGTTTTTTGTTTTTTTTTGTTGCTTAACACTTTAAACAAAAATATTTAAAATATAATCAAGAAACATAGAACTTGTGTCTGATAAACACTTCTGTGTAAAGATACAATTAAATAATATTCTGGATGTACTGCCCTGAAAGCTATCATTTCCTGTTAAATGAGATAAAA